>JARQOC010000001.1:353511568-353891566 GCA_033576535.1 Allobates femoralis
GTGTTACTGTCTGTGTGTGTATCAGAGATTGAGAGCTGTGAGAGGCCAAGAGAAGTGGTTACAGGTAGAAGGTGGCATGCAGATGGGGAGATGGGGATGTTTATGGGGATGTTAAAGTCTCCCAGAATAAGGGTTGGTAATTCTGAGAACATGAAGTGCGGCAACCACGTGGAGACATGGTCGAGGAAGGGGGTGGGTGAACCTGAGGGGGCGGTATAAAATTGCTATTCTGAGGGGGAAGGGATGGAGGAGCCTAATGGTGTGGACCTCAAAATAGGGGATTGAGAGTGAAGGAGCTTGGGGGATGACCTGGAAAGTGCATTGTTGGGATAGGAGTAAGCCGACTCAACCACCATGTCTGTTCCCAGGTCTTGGAGAATGGGAGAAATGCAGGCTGCCATGCAAAATAGCAGCAGGGGAAACCGTGTCTAAATCTTGGATCTAGGTTTCAGTGAGGGCCAGCAGATTAAGAGAGTTAGTAAGAAAGTAGTTGTGGATAAAGAGAAACTTATTGCATACAGACCGTGGATTCCAGAGAGTACAATTAAAAGAGGGAGCTGAAGGTGTGCAAGTAATGTTAATGAGGTTATTAGGTTTTCTATGTGAGGTGGGGGAGGGGTTGAAGTTGGAAGAGGGTGGACCAGGATTTGGAGAGATATCACAGGAGCAATAGAAAGAGAAAGAGCAAGTAGTTTTTGGATTTGTAACATGGTTTATTATACAAAACTTTGGAATACGATGGGCTGAGATTATTCATTAAGGTGAAGAGGGCATGGGAGATGTTCATAGAGGAGGGAAGGAGAGAGAGGCTGAGGGGTCATAGAGGGGGGAAGGGGCAGTGAAAGTGGATTACAAAAGCACATAGGAAAACAGACATAGAACATTCTCCCAGAAGCTTTGTGACTTGTCAACATGTAGTTTGGCAAATTCCAGTCTGGCTTTTTTATGATTTTTTTTCAACAATGGTGTCCTCCTTGGTCGTTTCTCATGAAGTCCACTTTAACTCAAAGAATGACAAAAAATTCTGTGAAAGCAGAGTTGTAAAGCAATGTCTGACTTTCCTTTGTTCATTTTTTATTATTATTTTTGTCAGATTCTAATTATTTCTGTGACCATTGTGGGTTTTTCTTTTATTAAACAAGGAGTATACACAATGTTGACCACGTGTGATAGATAGAAAGAATAGATCAATACCGTATATACTCGTGTATAAGCCGACCCGTGTATAAGCCGACCCCCTACTTTTGCCCCCAAAACCTGGGAAAACCTATTGACTCATGTATAAGCCGAGGGTGGACCCCAGCACAGGTATACAGCCCCAGCAGTGTGGTATACAGCAGCCCCAGAGGTATATACAGCAGACCCAGTGGTAGTATACAGCAGCAGCCCCAGTGGTATATACTGCAGCAGCCCCAGTGGTTAGTATACAGCAGCCCTTAGGTAGTATACAGCAGCCCCAGTGGTGTATACAGCAGCCCCAGAGGTATATACAGCCCCAGAGGTATATACAGCAGCCCTTAGGTAGTATACAGCAGCCCCAGTGGTGTATACAGCAGCCCCAGAGGTATATACAGCCCCAGAGGTATATACAGCAGCCCTTAGGTAGTATACAGCAGCCCCAGTGGTGTATACAGCAGCCCCAAAGGTAGTATACAGCAGCCCCAGAGGTATATACAGCCCCAGAGGTATATACAGCAGCCCTTAGGTAGTATACAGCAGCCCCAGTGGTGTATACAGCAGCCCCAGTGGTACTATACAGCAGCCCCAGAGGTATATACAGCAGCCCTAGTGGTGTATACAGCAGACCCAGAGGTAGTATACAGCAGCCCCAGAGGTATATACAGCAGCCGTTAGGTAGTATACAGCAGCAGCCCCAGGGGTGTATACAGCAGCAGCCCCAGGGGTGTATACAGCAGCAGCCCCAGGGGTGTATACAGCAGCAGCCCCAGGGGTGTATACAGCACCAGCCCCAGGGGTGTATACAGCAGCAGCCCCAGGGGTGTATACAGCAGCAGCCCCAGAGGTATACAGGCTCCCCCATCAAGATCCAGGGCCCCCCCCCTTGCGCGGCAAACCTGTAAAGTAAAATCATACTTATCACTGTCATGTCGCGCTGTCCCGCCGCTGCCGACATGACGATCCCGGGCTTCATTCAGCGTCTTCCAGCGGCTTCCTGTGGTCGCGGGCAATGACGTCATAATTTTACTTTACAGGTTTGCCGCGCAAGGGGGGGGGAGGGCCCTGGATCTTGATGGGGGACCTGTATACTTCTGGGGCTGCTGCTGTATACTCGCGTAAAAGCCGAGGGGGGACTTTTCAGCCCAAATTTTGGGCTGAAAAACTCGGCTTATACGCGAGTATATACGGTAGATAGATTTATGGATAGATGAATAGATAGATGTGCCTTTCATGTGGCACTAAAACATATTTAGCCCAAAAATAATGAATTAAAAAAACAACTTGAGATTCCACCTATTTTTGTTAGCCAGTTAGGGTAAAGCAGACAGCTGCATCCTGCTGACCACAGCTGGGAGCTTTTCCTTGGCTGGTAACCCAAAACATAGGTCACCCCACACTGTATTTTTAAATAATTTATTAATAAATAATTAAAAAAAAATGTGGGTTCCCCCAAATTATATAATCAGCCAAAGTGAAAATGACAGCTGGGGTCTGGTATTCTCAGGGTGGGAAGGGCCATGGCTAATGAGCCCTACTCAGTCTAAAATTAGCAGGTCACAGCCTCCTCAGAACTCGCACCTCCATTAGATGTGCCAATACTGGCGCTTCTCGACTCTTTCCACTGCCCTGGTGTGTTGGCTAATGGGTAATGAATGATATTTGGGGTTGTGCCAGCTGTGTAGTGTTAGCTGGCATCAAGCCCATTGGTTAGAAATGTTTAAGCGTCTATCAGATACCTGACATTACTAGCCCAATTTTCTGTCTCCACATAAGGCGAATGGAGGTATAGGTGACTGATGGTGCTGTTAGATTTTTCTACCTCTGCATTCAAACTGAGGAACAGACAGAACTAGTGCACACCCAGCTACTGTATGGTCAGATGTAGAACCACAGATCGGTATAAATCAACACTTGGTTTATTTAAGCCTGGATACAGTTAGAATACTTGTCGGTGTAAAACTGTAACTCTCTCAGACGTCACAGACATTGGTTGCTGCTGGTCCGAAATTGATTACCGTACTTCACAAGCCCAGTATATATGTGGTCCTAGTATCACAGTAGCAAAAGACAAAATGGCTGCTTGGAGCATGTGACCCACCAATTGCCATGTGAAGACAAGCTCATTTTGAACCAACTTAATTTATTCAAACAAGAGAGAGAGGTATACAAACACCGGCCAGCACATTGTAGGGTAGCAAGATACTGTAATACTTTTAGCAGGTAAACAAACAAATGCAAATTTGTTTCCTATGCTATGCAAATTGAGCAACTATATCGCAATTATATCTGGGGTGAACATCATACTCCCTGTCTGAAATTCCATTTTTACCATTGAACTAATATACTTTGAATACAGTCCAAAACCTGTAACAATAAAGGCTTGTTAGCACGTCTTTGGCATGTGCACAAATGTGTTGTAGCATTAATCTTGGACCTGTTAGTTGCATTGACCACTAGCCTTATTTAACATTCCAGATGAATTGGTCATGAGCTGAGAAAAAACTATTTTCTTTCTCTTAGTTGTCCTTCAAATATGTCAGGCTTTAATAATCAATCCCCCCAACTGCAAGTTCAGATGTTACCTGTGGCATGGAGAATGGGATCTGTAAGTCAGGTGCCTTCTGCAGGTCACCCCATGGAGGAATTAATGAGGAGCTAGGCAACATGATTGGGAAACAATAATATCCCTAAAAGATTGGGTCCTGGTGCTGGAAGAGGCAGGACCCAAGGCACGGGAAAAACACTTCAACTGCGCACCCCACATTGGGCCTTATTTGCAGCAAGTTCAGGATCCAGTGCTGTTTCCACATGCCTGAAGATGTCCCACCGAAACTGGGCTCATAGACAGGAGGAGGTGGGCCATTCCATATACCAGCCGGGACCTCCAGAGGTCAGAGGTAGGATCCTCAAATGTAGATATCAGATTAAGAGGTGATGATGGAGCTACTAATTCTGACCCATATCTGGCTGTCTTTTCTTTTCAATGATTTGGTGTGCTGATGGAGCTCCTGTTTGTTCCAGACTGAGGGTGGAAACATACTGGCGTGAAAAAATATGGTCCGTTTCTCATCCAGGAGAGTCGGACGAGTGACAATCGTTTTTTGTTCCGTTTTGCATCCATCTGCTATGCAAGTGTCTGACATTTTCTCGGATCACATTCAAGTGTTGTTTGAGTGTAATCCGTGTTTGTTCCTTGTGCAATCTGCTGAACTCATGTAATTTTTGCAATTAATTTGCCTTTAAATTGGCTACAATGTGTGCCAATTGTGAGCTAAATGATGTGTGCCAACCAGGGCTCTTTTGAGACTATATTCCATGGACATATGTGTGCATTGAGATGACCCACTATCCTCTCAGTAAGCATTGTTTTGTACGCGTGCAGCTGCCTACAGAATGGAGAATAACCTGACCCTAAACACCACTGAGCGGGTGTTATTTCATTGGGTCATTTCCCGTCGGTATGGGACTCCCTACCCAATTGTGTCAGATCCGAAGAGGCGGCGGCAAATGTGGGTCCATCCGCTCCTCCTGCTCCGTAGTTCTCGTGGCCATTTTCAGAGACTATATGGTCAGTTACGCTGTCATCCAGATAAATTCTACGCCTATACCAGGATGACCACACCCACATTTCACCGACTCTTAGAGACTCTGCTGCCTGGCATCACATTTCAAAATACACAAATGCGGCCAAGTATTTCACCTGAGGAATGGCTTCTCTTGACACTGAAGTTGGTATTTCTTTTATTTGTTTGCTATGTTGTGTCATGTCAGTAGGATATAGATATACATGTGTGGTACAACTTCCCATACACCTTAACCATGTTGTGATTGACTGTGTCCCTTATGTGGGATAATATAGATTTTGTTTTAAATAGGTTTTTAAGTTATTAGGTTTTGTTTGGTTTTGGACTGTTCAGTTTGTGTTAGTTGTAAATTCTATCTGTATGTTTTTCGGTTCCTGTCAACTGGTGTTTCCTTTGCGGACTTACATGTGGAGTTTCTACTGGGGGAGTCTATGATTAGCCAAATTGTGCACAACACCTGCGAGAGATGTGACGTTGTTTTCAGCCAATTGTCCTTCCTGAACCCACAGAAGCCGATTGGTACAGGATAGCGAATGACTTCCATCCAACCTGTAATTTCCCCAACTTCATTGGCGCTCTTGATGGAAAACATATCAAGAAGCCACCCAATTCGGGGACCCTTTTTTTTAATTAGAAGCATTATTTTTGTATTGTGCTTCTGGCTTTAGTTGACAGCAGCTATCAGTTCATTGCAGTGCATGTTGGTTCGTATGGGCGAACAGGTAATGCCAATATTTTCTGTAACTCCATTTTGGGTAGATGCCTTATTAATACAAATCTCAATGTACCACCATCTACACAGCTCCCAGGCTCTTCAGGAGGCCCTCTCCCCTTTGTGCTAGTAGGTGACGAGACGTTCCAATTGGGGCGGGAAGTTATGCGCCCATACCCCAGACGTGCATTAGACTACTGGCGCCGTGTATTTAACTTTCCGTTAACACATGCAAGACGAATGGTGGAGTGCACATTTGGGATTCTAACTACCAAATGGCGCATACTGATATCACCCATTCTACTGAGTGAGACACATGTTGATTCGCTTATTAAAGCCTGTGTCATCTTGCATAATTTCACTCGCTTGCATGATCGGCCTAATGAGCCATCTGCCCCGTGAATTAACAATTTGCCGACTAGGGTCAGTTCCGTTGCAGGTTGAATTTGTCACTGGGCTGTAAATTTTAGTTTTGTTACCGCATCATCAATATAGCTTGATTGATGTTGCCTCTGTAAACGGTACAGAATGCATTGTGTGACTTGTTACATTTTATTTACAGTGTTATAATTATTGTTCGTTAGTTATCTGTTACGTTAAAAGAAAAAACTGAGAAGCATTTTGTTTGTTTTTAACTCATGTTAATGAGGAAGCATAAAACATCACAACAGGAACATATTTGGCTCATGTGTCCATTTTTTGTAGGTTTAAGATAATACAAATAAAAATTACAACCACAGTAAGTCTTTAAGAACCTGAAAAAAAGGCTAAACTAACAAATAACACCTCTACATGTTGGTGTAGGTTGTTTGGTCGCTGTTTGTGTGTTGGCCTTGTACACTTCCCTGGCTACCATGCACATTTACCATTTCTAGAGCCTGGTGATGGTCTTCTCGTAATTCCCTATTTGCTGCATGTGTTTGCCTATTTTGTGGCAATGTGTGCCCCATGGTATCCTGCTGTTGTCTGGCTACAGGTAGATCTGTGTCCTGTCTCCCACTTTGTGGCATGCGCACAAAATCACCCCTCTGCTGAACAATATGTCCACCATGGTTCAGCTGCCTTGGTTGATGACATGCCACCCCATACTATGGTAGACTGTACCAATCACTGTGCTGTCTGGCGTGGTTTGATGACCTTGTTGGTCCTGTGATTGTGTCATGGACGACTACACACCACATTGGTTGTGTGTGGACTTCGGATGTTCAGGGTTGTCCTGTTGGGCGGGTGCCATGAGGTCTACTTGAGGGGCATGTTGCAAATGCTGCATTTCTCGAAATGGGAGCCACAGTGGACAAGGTTTTGGAGGTCTGGCAATACTATGGGAGGCATGTGAGGATGCTAAGGCTGATGGTACTGCTGGGTGTCGGTCCTGTCAGGTAAGTTATCGGTGAGTTCTGCTACTGCTCCGGCATGTTAAAGACCAAACGTGAATGATTTGGTGGTACACATGCATCCAGCACTATTTGTATAGCAGCCCTTGCACGCAGTCTCAGTGGTCGCGGTGCCTCCCGCAAATAACTGCTGAGGCTGTGTGCAAAGGCTATCTTACCATCATCGCTCAAAGTCTTCGCAAGGTACTGCAAGACCCCCATGTCCTCGTCGGGCCGTAGGTTGGTGGATGACAATTGCCTACGATGCCTTGACCGACGTGTTACCGGTGAGGAAAGAGGAGACTTTGTTCTGGCCAAGGTGGGTTTGGCACTTTGTCCTTGCTACCCTGGTGGCTAGGGTTGGGCAGACGTCAATGTTGACCCCTGTGAAGGCTCTTCAGAAGACCACGACTCCAGGACAGCAGCAATAGATGAGGCCGTGGGATCTTTGTGGGACCCTGAAGGTCCCAAGCCCTCGTCACCAGACTCGTCAGGTTCTTCAACGTGGGGCTCAGACTCTGAGGCAGAAGGGTTCCTCAAGTTGCTGTCAGTTCTATGTTTGAACAACGACTACACTTGTGTTCACAATTCCAAACATATCCTGAACACAGATTAGAAAGAACAATACATATGGTCTCAGATCCATCACAGGTGCTAGGAAAGATAGGCGCTGAAAATATATATAGACCCTCTTCTTTGGCGCGGCAGAGCCACTGGACAGCATATTTTTCAACTCCCAGCGGTATTGGTCACGGCAACCTTTCCACCGCTTAGCTACCATGTCCATTTCATAATATAAAAAACACTGATTAACATTTTTCTAAACAATTCCGATTACACACTGACACCTCTAGTCCAATTACAGTTGATTGGCAGATTTTGAAGAATGATACATTACCAAGGTTTATCTGGACGTCCCGCGAAATGTTTTCAAAACACAGGAAAAGTTGCCTGGTGATGTAAGTCCAGGATGCATCCTTCTTACTCCTGCCAGCATACCCTTGGTCTCTAGGGTCCCACAACTCTGGCCTCTCCTGGACCAGGACGATCAGCATCTCAACATTGATGTTGTAGAACATGATGTGTTGGATCCGTGGAGGCTTCCTTCCATGAGTTGTGTGATTTCTCCAGCCTGTTACTTCCTGACTAGTCATGCGACGTCTCCTTATCAGCGCTTATTACAAGCTTCAGAGGGTTTCAGCTGTGAAAAAAACACTTCTGACTTGGATGGTCCTTGTGCGGTCCGTGTGTGGTCCGTGATTTTGTCGGACCCATAGGCTTGCATTGGCAAATCTTGCGCGTGAATTGCATACTGTCGCAGCATGTTGCGACCTTTTTCTCATCCGGAATACAGATGAGAAAAAAGCGACCGACACTCGCCAATGTCCTCTCGGACATTGAATAACATTGGTCCGAGTGCAATGCGATAAAATCACACATTGCACACGTCCGAGTTTCACGCTAGTGTGTCCGTCCTCTAATACTCTTCCTGAGCAGCTGCTCTGCTACTTGTCCTTACCTGCCTGTGTTTCTGTTCCAACGGGTTGCCAACTGTCCAGAAATTCCAGGACAGTCCGTACAAAAATGGTACTTTTTGCCCTGTATGTAAAAAAAAAATAAAAGTGTCTGTGATTTTCTCAAGGAAATTTATACAAATTATTTTGACTGTAATTATCTTTATTTTACTGTTTACAATGAATGCAAATAATGTCTCATATAACAATAATGGGCTGTAGACACTTATAATAATAATATATATAATATGTATTCATTTATATAGCGCTATTAATTCCATAGCACTTTACATACACCAGTAATGCTGTCCTCATTGAGGCTCACAATCTAAACATCCTACCAGTATTATCATGATGATTTATTTTGATATTCCAATATGTCCATAAAAAATATTGTCTGTGATTTTTTTTAGTAAATTGTCAACAAAAAAAAAATCATGTTGGCAACTCTGGTCTGTGTGTGAAGCAGGTGGTCTTCTCCTTCATGTTTCCAGTTACTTGTGATAATTGAGGGATTTCAATTTGTTTTTATTGTCAGGTGTTTTTCCTCAGGGTTTGGGTTAGTGTTGAATCCAGGCCTGTGGTTTTTGTTTTGTTTCATGGCCTTCAGCTCTTTGGCTAGATGGCTGACCCATTGTTTGTTGAGGTGCTTGCATTTATACAGATAATGGTGATTTATGGAGTTGTGTTGTGCCAGAATAATGTCTGGCACAGATATGATTTTAGCAGCCAAGTGCATAGTGATGCTGAATGGTTTGGTTGAATATATTTGTCCTTTAGAGCCTAAGGGTATGTGCCCACAGGACGTTTTTTAAGCAGTCCTGAACGCAGAAAAACCTGAGGATCCTAGAGTCCTTGAAAGGAGATTACCTCCTAGATCTTGCGTTTTTTTGCTTGTTTTTGCATGGTTTTTTCACGTTTTTTTGTGTGTTTATACTTCGTTCTTGATAGCTGCGTTTTTCCTGCGTTTTTTTCATTGACTTTAGCAAAAATGCAGGAAAATAATTAACATGTCAATTCTTTCCCATCCGCACCAAAAACGCAGGTATTTCACAGTTCTTGACACTTGCAAAACCAATGTGTGGGCACAGTATTTCTGTGAAACACATTGGTTTTGCTGGGAATCAAAACCGCAGGAACAAATTAGCATACATTACCATAAAACCAATGGTTTTCTGCATGCAAAAAATGCTCAGAAAACGCAGCAAAAACGTCCTGTGGGCACATACCCTTAGGCTGCCTTCACACTGCGGTCAGGTCCGATCTGGGGCTGTCAGGGGTGACAGCTGCGCACCGGATTTTGGTCCCATAGTATCCTATGGGGCCAGATGGAGTCGGATGGCAGCTATTTGCCATCCGGCTTCCATATCTCCGGAAGAATCCAGGAGAAGTCGTATTTTTATCCCAGACACAAAAACGTTGCTTGCAAAACGACAAAACTGGCGTCTCCCGGATCCTCCCGGATTCCCCCGTCCTCCCGGGGCAATCCAGCGCTCCCTTAAGATGGGAGCCTATGGGGCTGGATTGCCCCGATCCGGGAGGATCCGGGATCCGGACACCTGCAGCTGCACGCCGCTGTTATTTTAGGACCGCTGCTAGCTCCCTGTGAGCCGCGGTCCTGAATCATCATCAGCAGCATATTAGCCCTCCGGTTCTGTGTGCTGATCCGGTACGAGGCTGTCAGGTTCACCCCTGACGGCCCCGGATCAGACCTGACCGCAGTGTGAAGGCACCCTAAGCCTAAAGGCCGCTTCACACACTAGGATATAGGTGAATGATATCGTTAGCTATGTCACGTGACCGCGATCCTTAAGGCATCGGTGGTGTGTTGTCACACGCAAGGATATCATTAACGATCTTAAATTTGACAACGCTCCAGCCATTTGGAGAAAATCGTTAGAACGATTTTACAAAGCGGCAGGAATAGAAGAAATATGAACGTCATCGTTCAAAAAGGTTTCACACTGAACGATGTTGCTGCTTCCCAGAACGTTAATTAGATGACGAACGATAGATTTGAGGTCCGGATCTTACATTTTTGATGACCGTTCTAACGATTTTTCCTTCCTACATCGTTTGTTTACACGCAAGGACGCACTAACGATATTGTTTGAAAAATCACAAATCCGTGACGTTTCAACGATATCGTTAACGATATCCTAGCACGTGAAGCTGCCTTTAGGCTGGTTTCACACTGCAGTTTTTTCCCTGATCAGGTTCGATCAGGTTTGTGTGTCAAAACCAGGAGTGTCTCCAAAACTCAGAACAGGTGTCAATGTTTCAATTATAGTTTTTCTCTGCAAGTTCCTCTCCTGGTTCATCTCCTGGTTTTGGCACACAAACTGGATGGACACTGATCAGTGAAAAAACTGCAGTGTGAAGCCAGCCATAGTGGTTTAATTGGATGCTTAATAAGGGTCCACATTAAAATGCTTGTCAAAGAGTCAATTATGACTTTTAGGATTGCTATTTTCAATAGGTAGCACTGGAGTTTGTCCACTTCCTCCCCAAAGAGACAATTTGAATAATGAGGGTCTGTGTTTTCCTGCTAGTTGTCTCTATTCTCACTTCTATTGAACTGTTTTCTGTTTATATTAATTAATTTCCAGTTTGTTAATGTTGTTGGGGTTATTTGGTATATTACCATATTTGCATCCTGCCCAGTGGAAGTCATTCTGTCTGCACTCTTCTTTCTTTTGGTGGCCCCGTCCTGGATGTCTACAGTAGGTGTTTGAGGTTTTTATACTCATAGTCTCCTGTCTGAGCCTGACATTCTCTTGCTACAGTTGTTATTGTGTACCTTGTATTTCCTGCTAAATTGAAATGTAATTACATTTCAGTTTGTTTATCTCGTTAACTACTTGGTCATTTCCATTTATGTCACCAATGTAGTTTTGAAGCTCTTCCCTAAATTGAATAAAGTCTTTTTCTAATTGAGGTAGACATTCTTTTTGCATGTCAGGTGAGGGGTGCGAAGCACTGGGATAGCCAGGTTGTCTCTGGTGGTCTCTGTACCAGTGTGAACATCAGGGGTCTTCTTGGCAGGAGTTTCTTATTCTTTGTAAATTTGGTCTTGGTGTCTAATATGATGAAAGATGTCTTCAAATTGCTGAAAATTATCCTGTAAATTTGATGCACTTGTCATCTGATGGTCCTTATTGATTCCACACTTGATTCCACACTAAAACGCTTTTTCAGAGCTTTGTACAAGGCCATAAATTGCTCTCTGTAGAATATAAAAGTGTATTATATTTTGACTTTGTCTTTAGAGAAAGGCTACATTCAGACACAGCATTTTTGATTTGTTTTTGCAATGGCAGTGCAGTGAAACAGATCAATTTCTGGGATTCCCAGCCAAGTCAATGAGTTTTAAAGAATTGTCATTCATACACAACATTTAAAATCATGGGGAAGACTGCTGACTTGACAGATGTCCAGAATGCAGTCATTGATAAGGGAGGAAGAAAAGACACGAGGAGAGACTGGGATCAAATGCACTCAATGAATTTTTATGTGAAAATACAACATTTTTATTGAAAAAAGCACAAAGATATTAAAAGACCAAAGTTGATAAAAACAATTACATAGGTGTTACATAGTGTCTGAGCAGCCTATTGGTGACGCCTCCTGTTACACCGGGCGGGCCTTTCATCACTGAAATATGCATCTCTGTGACAGACGCTCCCTAGAGGAAAACAACCTCAACTGCAATGGATAAAAAGATGAGCGGCCCGCCTGGTCTAAAAGGAGGCGTCACCAATAGGCTGCTCAGACACTATGTAACACCTGAGTGTGGCAGAGGCCTAATGGTGTCCATGTGTCTGTATTCACCACCAGCCCCTCCTTGCATACCTGGTTGCTACAAACCGCCCCCATGTTATAGGTTGCAGGGGTCTGTGTACCGGTGTCTAGACGCATGTGTTACCTCCTGGGGGAGTTTGCAGCCACCTGCTAGATGCAAGGGGTAGAAAAAAGTGACCAAATTTCGGTGAGTTTTTTGATTATAATGTTCCTAGTCGGATATTACAGTACTACGCCTCTGGCCCCATGTACCCGTGTGCTGTGCACTATGCCTCTGGCCCCGTGTACTGTATACTGTTCCTCTGGCCCCGTGTACCTGTGTGCTGTATACTATGCCTCTGGCCCTGTGTACTGTATACTATGCCTTTGTGTACCTGTGTGCTGTATACTATGCCTCATATCCCGTGTACCTATGTGCTGTATACTATGCCTCTGGCCCCGTGTACCCATGTGCTGTGTACTATGCCTCTGGCCCCATGTACTGTATACTGTGCCTCAGGCCCCGTGTACCTGTGTGCTGTATACTATGCCTCTTGGCCAGTGTACTGTATACTGTGCCTCTGGCCCTGTGTACCTGTGTGCTGTATATTGTGCCTCTGGCCCTGTGTACCTGTGTGCTGTATACTATGACTCTGGCCCCGTGTACCCGTCTGCTGTATACTATGCCTCTGGCCTCATGTACTGTATATGTGGTGCCCTGCTCACACAGGTAACCACAGGCTCACCTATAGCATGGATAGATTTCCACAGTGGGTACGCAGTACAGCCAACACCTTCCACCCCAACCCAGTAGGGGAGCTCAACTTGCTGCCCTTAGGCAAGATCCCCTACAAATACTGGTGCTGGAGGTGGAGTTAGACAGAGTGTGCAAACGCTAGAAGAGCTGTGAAGACGTCCTGGTGGTCGGAGCCGCGTTAGGCCCGAGCCAGTGACATTGAACAGCCTCCAATCTAGCTATTGCAGGGCCCAAGAGTGGGGTCAAAGGCAAGAAGAAGGAGTCTCAGAGAAAGCGCAGTTTGGGGAATGAGGAGCCGTCTTGGTTCACTCCAGAAAGTACCCTGGACACAGGAGTCCAAGTCTGCAGGAGAGCACCCAGCCCAGCAGAGAATACTGGTTTACCGTGGAGACTTCAGTCTCCCGGGCATCTGTGCAGTCACCAACAAGGGAGCCAGGCACTGCAAGAAAGTACATAGCGGCAGTCCAAAGAGGGTTACCCAACACAGCACAGGTGAGAGGAGAGCAGAGGAGGCCAGTTCCATACAGGGCAGGGGCTTCACACAAGGGAAAAGAGACGGAGAGGCCTTATACCCACTCACTGTGGAGATCCAGAAGTGCTACCTGAACACCCGGCAGTGTACTGGACTTTTACCTGCAATTCCACCAGTAAAAGGTAAAGAAACAATCTCCGGTGTGTGTGTCTATTCCTCTACCCCTGACCCTGCCACTTATAAAGACTGTCCCAGCCACTGGACAGCAAGGCTGATACCCTACTTCCATCCCTGATCATGTCCACATCCAGCACCACCATCATCAGTGCTGGTCTGCCCCGAGCACTCAGCTCCACCTGCAGGAAGCTGTTCCATCCAAGCTGCAGTACCATCTCTCTTGGAGGTCTGAAGCAGCACTGGTGCCTATCACCAGAATCTGCAGATGTGTCACGACAAACTTTTATTTTTCTTTATTTCCATTCCCAAACCCCTTTTCAGTTGATCACCAGGGCCACGGGTCTGTGCAGGCCACCAGTGACATCCCAACTTCTGCAGAGCCGAGATACCCGAGTCCCCATACAACCCTGGGTGATTTATACTTCTGGCATTCATGAACAGGATTTCGTGCCTGGTGCCACTGGGTACTGTTTGCTATATATAGACTGTGTGATCTGTGACTGTTAAATTGAGCCGCCATTACTGCGCCGCAGAGTGGGAAGAAAGGGGGCGTAATGGCCAAGAGAGCGTGAAGGTGAAATCCCGCCCCTCGCTCTGACGAGTACTTCTGAAGTGCAGCGGCCTAATCCGGAAATTTACAAACGATTAACTCCCAGTATACTTGGTTTTGAACTGTTTAACTGTTTAAAGACTGGTCGTGATTCACTAGTAGGGGCCCCAAAAATGTCCGCTACATCAAGCGACGACAAAAGTACCTTTGTAGACCCAGCAAATCACCCCGAGACAAGTATGACTGCAGCCAGTAGCGCCGCCGACCCACTGGGCACCGTAGCCCTGATCATGCCCATCTCGCTACCGTATATACTGAGTGCTAAGTGGCTACCTCTGTACGATAGCCATCCAGATACCTTGTGACGCGCCCCAGGGCACGGGTACTCGGCTCTCAGGCTATCTTCAGTCCGGGAAGTCATGGGTGGCCATCCCGAGGCCGTGGCCCTGGCGGTCAGCTCAATATGAAGGGGGGGAATATTTACAGGAGTTGTTGTCTTCATGACGCCACCTGCTGAGTTTGGTGATGCCCATGACTCACCGTGGCCGGGACTCCGGTTTAGACAGGCGATGCTTCCTTCCTCCTTGTCACGGGTGGACCGCGCCTGCCGGCAGTGGTGCCCGGTGTAGTGCAGATCAAAAGGGTTTGAAGACGTCTTGGTGGAACAGATTTAAGGGGTTTAATTTATTCGTGACGCCACCTATGAGTAGTTTCGGTAATCGTTACCGACGCTGCGGAACCTCCGGGGATGGACAGCAGCAAGATGGAACGCTCCCCACAGGCTGAGCGGTGATCCCCGGAGGCTGGAGCTGCTTAAGATGTTGTGCAGCAGCTGCGGTTACCTTGTAGTGCGGACGGACAGTTCATAAGGAAGCACGGACACAGAAAGTCTCTGCAACGGGTCTTTACTGTAACCAGCAGGCAGTACATGGTATACAGTTTACGGGTAGTAGACCGGGTGGACTCAGCAGTGATAGTGTCCCTTAGAAATCCGCAGTGTTCCTCCATTCTAACTAAGTAGTTGCCAATGTCGCCCAGGAATACCAGGTCGGGTACGGGGAGGCTGCTTCAATGCCCTATCCAAGATGTACGTTCTGGATGTTTTGGGGAGCCTTGGATCCCTCGGTGGGTACACCGCTGGTTAGACGACTGGAAGTTGGCTGGTGGTGGGGTGCTCCTGTGAAGCTGCTCCTCCACGCTTCTGGTTCGCGTAGCAGAGGTGAACTGCTGCCAGCTTCGGTACCAGTGAACCGGCTGTGAAGTTGTGGGCACGGGAGTCTTTTGGGAACCCGTGGTTACGATGCCCAATCCCGGTTGTTAAGGCCTCAGGTGCTGACACCCGACTGGTGACGGCCCGGGGGCTGCACGGGGTGCGGAGCCCCCGCTCCTCTCCAAGTTCAAGTTCTCGACTCTCCAGTCTTCTGTTCTAGACTCTCTGTTTTAGACTACTGTGTATGTTCTCCTACACTTCCCTAACACTCCACCCACCAGGACCTAGGATTGGCCCTCTGTTCTAGGTGATGCATGCAGGGTTGGATTTCAAAGTTAACTAGATCACTGCTGTGTCAGAGAATATTGCGGCTGCATTTATGGCTGCAATACCCTCTTGTGACGCACTCGTTGTGGGGCGCCACACCCACCAGTGCCGCCACAGTCCTCCGGTGGTTGGTGGTATTGCGGCTTAGATGGATTGGTCCCTGCAGGCGGGACTAGACCACCGGGGCAGTGATGCAGCAGAGTCGGGACTTCACTTCACCGGGTAACTTTACTGGAAAGCTTTCATCAGCATTACAGTTCAGCAGTTAGTCAGATGGTATATTGGCGAACGCTCTGGATGCTGCAATTGGGATTTCTGACGATCAATGGAACCCTCCTTATGTTCCTTTTCTTGTTCCTTTCTCTTTTTTGCCTCCCAGTGGCAATGAAGTCTGTCTCCTCAGACCTCCAGCTCCTTCTCTATCTGTTCACCCTCCTTTGCGGTCTCCGGGACAACCTTATGTTAAGCTTTAAGCAGCGTCCTGCTATTTCTGGCTTCTCTGGCTCCCTTTTAGCTTTGACTAGCTCAGAAGACTGGGGCTGTATTTGTAATATCCCCGTGCATCGGATTCTCTGATAGCCTTGTAGGATCTCACAGAGACTGGCTCCGGTATCCGTGTTCTCTCCTGAACTAGCTCTTCTCCTGAACTTCTGTTCCTTCCCTCTGGTTCTGGGATCTTTTCTTTGTTCAGGACCCCTCAGCCGAGGAGACCCTTCTTACGTCCTCTCAGGCTGCCTGCCTGTCTGTAACCACTTATCTCACCAACTGCCTTGAGCTCTTTGGTTCCCTCTAGAGGTCACTAAGATCCTCCCGGGGTCCCTCCCACCTACTATTCTAGTGTGTGAGTGCTGCTCTAGGGTTCCATGTAGTGACCATAATCCCAATTGCACTGGAGTACTACACCGCTTTTCTGGGTGCAGTACCCCTTTTGTGGCACCTATGTAGTGGGGCGCCACACTTGTTAACATTTAAGAGAAAGATCTGCAGCGTGTTGGACATGTATGCAATGACTGGCAAGCAACGCTCCGCTGTTGTATTGGGACAGTTAACCGGTGCAGCCGAGTGGGAGGTTGAAACCTGGTCCGCCGCTGAACGGGGACCAGTAGCTATAATCTGTGACGAACTGAAAGCTACTTTTGAGGACTCTAATGAGGTTGACATCAGAATGCGCTTTTACCACTGTTATCAACAGCCGGAGGATGAAATCCGAGCATACTCCTGGCACCTGCAGGAAGCGCTGCGGCTCTGAAACAAGTCAGCCCTGCTAGTGTAGCAGACGAGAACAAATTGCTGATTGAACAATTCACCCGGGGGCTACAGTCACCTGAGGACAATAAAACCCTGCGTTGGTGGCAGGGGTGAACCTAGCCTCTCTGCTGCCTGAGGTGAACTTTAAAACAGCACCCCCCAAACACAAGGCTGTCAGCACCATCACACGCACATGCAAGAATCACATAGAAGAATCCAGAATAAGGATCATTAATGGCAATGGCATCTTGGCACAAGCTACAGTCACACAATGGTGGCTGCAGCCTTATAGCACAGGAGGCAGCACTGATTGCCACCTATTATCTATGGCACACACCTACAAAACTCTGGGCAGCTCCAATGTGATCACTGCCTGGCACTGACTAGTCAGACATGTCACCATGCGGCACCGTCCACACATACAACGACCTGCAGTCTGAGCATCAACAAGCCGCCACTGCACTAAGCTAGTAAAATGGCGCATCTTCCTGAACAGACCACGCCTCCTCCCGAAACGCTTAGCCAATCACAAGTGCCGCATACGGGCTGTCCGGAGCTAATTCGGTTTCTCTGTAGTCCTGTTTCCCTGAAAATAAGACATCGTCTTATATTAATTTTTGCCCCCAAAGAAGCATGATGTCTTATTTTCAGGGGACGTCTTATCTCCATGAAGAATTCACATTTATTGATGAACAAAAATAAACATTTATTACATACTGTACAGCAATTGTCATCACAGACCAGCATAACCAAACTGTGTCATCTATCATCCATCTGCAGCCCCCATCACCCCCAATGTCCCACCGCAGCCTCGATCATCCATCTGCAACCTACATATCCCCCAATGTCCCTCTGCAGCCTCCATCATCCTTCTGCAGCCTCCATCATCACCCAATGTCCCCCTGCAGCTCACATCATCCTTCTGCAGCCCCCATCATCTCCCAATATCCCAATCATCCATCTGCAGCCTTCATCATCCCCCAATGTCCCGCTGTAGCCCAAT
Organism: Allobates femoralis; assembly: GCA_033576535.1. Classification (NCBI taxonomy): domain Eukaryota; kingdom Metazoa; phylum Chordata; class Amphibia; order Anura; family Aromobatidae; genus Allobates; species Allobates femoralis. The sequence continues at coordinate 353,529,455 of JARQOC010000001.1, forward strand.
CAACCTTCTGCAGCCACCATCATCCCCCATTATCCCCCTGCAGCACCCATCATCCATCTGCTGTCCCCATCATCTCTCAATGTCGCCCTGCAGCCTCCATTAGCCTTCTGCAGCCTCCATCATCCATCTGCAGCCCCCAACATCTCCCAATATCCCCCTGCAGACCCGTTCATCCATCTGCAGCCCCCGTCATCCCCTAATATCCCCCTGCAGCCCACATCATCCTTCTGCAACCCTCATCATCTCCCAATATCCCCATCATCCATCTGCAGCCCCCATCATCCTCCAATGTCCCCATCATCCTTCTGCAGCCTCCATCATCCCCCAATGTCCCCCTGCAGCCCCCATCCTCCATCTGCAGCCCCCATCATCCCCCAATGTCTCCCTGCAGACCCAATCATCCATCTGCAGCCTCCATCATACCCCAATATCCACCTGCAGCTCCCATCATCCTTCTGCAGCCCTCATCTCCCAATATCCCCATCATCCTTCTGTAGCCTCAATCATCCCCCAAAGTCCCCCTGCAGCCCCCATCATCCATCTGCAACCCCCATCATCCCCCAATATCCCCATCATTCTTCTGCAGCCTCCATCATCCCCCAATGTCCCCTGCAGCCCCCATAATCCATCTGCAGCACCCAACATCCACAATGTCCCCCTGCAGCCTATATCATCCACCTGCAGCACCCATCATCCCTGAATGTGGGAGCAGGAAGGAGGACAAGTGCCGACCAACCAGGGGGAGAATTGATCTTTCATTGCCCCCATAAAGTGTCCCCCAAACACTATGATCCCCCCACAGTGAATTCCTCCACAGGACCCTCCACATGTACCATACGGTACTCCCCAACTACTCTGGCACAGTATGATCCCCAACTGTGACCCCCCCTCACAGTAGTAAAATGGTCCCTAAACCTCTCCACACTGTATAATAGACCCCAACACAGCCCTCAAATAGCCCCCCATAAAGTATAAAGGCTCCATCATAGCCCTGCAAGTATTATCCTGCCCCCACAGAGCCCTCCAAATATTGTAATGACTTCCATATAGTATAATTGGCTCCATATATTATAATACACCCCCATAGCCCTCCATATACTATAATGCACCCCCATAGACAATGCACCCCATAATTTTCCATATATTATAATGCAGCCCCATAGTACTCCATATATTACAATGCACCCCATAAACCTACAAATATTATAAAGCACCGTCATATCCCTCCATATAATATAATGCACCATACATAGTCCTCTAAATACTATAATGCATCCCCCATAGTCCTCCATATAGTATAATGCACTCCATAGCCCTCCATATACCATACAGCACCCCCATGTACAATATAGCACTGTCCATATACAGCACAGGAGCCCAATATACAGCACCCCCCATAAACAGCACAGTACTCCCATATACAGCACAGAAGCCCAATATACAGTACAGCACCCTCATAAACAGCTCAATACCCCCCATGTACAGCACCCCCATATACTGCACAGCACCCCCATATTTGGCACAGCACCCCCATATACAGCACCCCAGCTCCATATACAGCAGCCCCAAATACAGCAGATCACCCCGATATACAGCAAAGCCCCCATATACAGCACCCCAGCCCCATATACAGCACCCCCCACATACAGCAGAGCCCCCCATATACAGCGCTCCCCCATATACAGCTCCCCCATATACAGCAGAGCCCCCCATATACAGCACCCTCACATACAGCAGAGCCCCCTATATACAGCGCTCCCCCATATACAGCTCCCCCATATACAGCAGAGCCTCCCATATACAGCAGAGCTCCCCCATATACAGCACCCCAGCCCCATATACAGCAGAGCCCCCCATATACAGTACCCCAGCCCCATATACAGCACCCCCACATACAGCAGACCCCCCATATACAGCACCTTCCAGTCCCGATGAACACAGGGTCACTTGATGCAGAGGTAGAATGACTGCTGGATTGACCAATCATCACACTCCCTGGCTGGAGGGGAAAAAGCTGAGGAGGCACAACCAATTGCTGCTGTATTGAAAGTAAAAGCAGCCAGGAGCCTCCTCCCTCCCCAGTCCCGATCGCAGCTGCTCCACACAGTCACTGGCAACACACAGGATTGATGGAGCATGGCAGCATGTAATCTGATTGCAGGGGCGGCGCCGCTCTGCCACCCCCTGTCTTCAGGGACTCATCACAGCCTGAGCTGAGTGCTCATATTGGCTCATTGATGATGCGGCCCGATTGGTGGTCCCTAAGCCACCCGGATGTTGACTTCCACACTTTGAAGGATATGGCCATAAAAGGGTTACAACCAGTAGAGACCCCCGAGGCTGCTATTCGGCGGTGGCGCAGTGACACAGCCTAAGCAACCGTAACACCAGTGTGACAACCATCCGCTGTGAAGCTGAGCTGCTGGTAAGGCAGCACCCCGAGAAACCCCGAGACCCTTAACCCCTATACAGGGATCTGGAATTATAGCGGAGCCCAGGGGGTAGCTGCCTATTATGAGCAACAGAGCAGGGAAGGTCGCCAGGGGAAAAAATCAAGACCCAAAAAACAAAGTCAGAAGTCCGAGTCAAAACCGAGAGGGCAGCGAAGGTACAAAATCGTCAGGCAGTAGCAGAGTCGAGAATCCAGGCAAAGGTCAAGGGCAAAACCAAGAGGGCAGCAGAGGTACAAAATCGACAGGAAGAAGCAGAGTCAGAAATCCAGGCCAAGGTCAGAGACAAAACTAAACATACACTATATCACTGGGGAACCAAAACTATATCTGGCGGCCTGCAAGACAGGCTCCAATGTATTTGAAGGGCGCGGTTACCTCCCATAGGCTGGAGCTCACAGCCCGATGACCTCATCCGGACCGCCCCTAGATCCAGGCCAGATGGAGATGCACGACTGGCTCCACCCACGCCACCTCTGACAGAAGAACGCAGGCTGCGCCTAACGGACACCTCTGCAGGGCCCGCTCCTCTGCGACCAACACCACCCAGAGGGGAAACACCGCGGCGCCCAGCGACAGAGGCAGACGTCGCGGGAGCAGTTCCATATGAGGACAAGGCCCTCCTGTCACCGGTGCCACCAGCCGAAGGAATCCGGCTCCTCCCAGCGGCCGAGGCAGGAACACCGGCCACCGAGTCCAATGGCGACGTGACAACCAGTCCCTGTACCCGCAGCTGACAGGAATGTACAATCTACCAACTCTGATAAGATTGACACCTTGTGCGCGGAGGTGCGCCAGCTGGGTAAAAACCTAGCCACAGTCATGGAAGCCCTACCGCTGCAGTCAGGGCCAAAGCCAAAGCTCAAGCCACAACCTCTGATCCTGCTTGCTGACAGTCCAAAGGATGTCCCATGGATGAAAGGAGGGAAGACCACATCGCCCCGAGGGAGGACCACCAACCGCTACAGCTCTACAGGAGAACCCCCTCTGCCATCGCTGCAGCAAGGCCGGCCATATTGCAAGATACTGTCCTTTAAAAGAGCAGACCCTGGGGGCCGGGGCCAAACCTCAGAAGTAGCTCAACAAGGCCCATCTGCCTGGTATGATACTTACATCGGACAAACACCGTTCCTGTCTATCATACTCGATGGAATTTCAACACCTGCATTGCTGGACACCGAGTCCCAAGTGACTACTATCCCCGATATTCTTTATAAGAGATTCTGGTCATGAAATGAACTTAAGCCACCAGATATGAACCTCAATAATTATGCTTCTATGAACCACTTGCTATAGTGGGGGTTAGAGAAGTACCAATAAAAGTGGGGAGGGTGGAATTACAAGACCAGGGGATTATTGTGGTAGCAGAAAATCAAAATAACCGAGATCCTTACATCATTCTTGGTACAAATGTTGTCAGCAATTGTTTGGATGAAGTGTTGTTCTTACTCCAACAGATTGCGGACACTGCCAAACCCGGGCAGAAGAAGGTTCTTCAGAGAGAGATAAGAGCCCTCCTGCATCAACAACAGGTAAAACTGACCAGTGGTGAAATTGGTAGTGCACGAGTAACAGACCCGCTTCCTATTGTGATACCCCCAATGAGTGAAATGATGATCTGGTGCTGAGCAGCTATAGGCCTGAGAGGGCAGGACTATCAGGCGGTAGTGGAGCCCATTAGTTCAGAACACAGGCCTACACTCTTGACAGACGTCCAGGACGCAGGGGTCATAAGAGATAGTTGTAGCCCCTGTGCAGCTCCACTAGTCCTAGTCAGGAAGAAGGATGGCAGCATGAGAATGTGTGTAGATTACAGGCAGATAAATGGCATAACACATAAAGATGCTTACCTGTTACCACACATTGAAGAATCGCTAGTTGCATTGAAGTGTGCTAATTACTTTTCAACCCTAGATCTCACTAGCGGGTATTGGCAGGTCTCCATTGCAGAGGAAGACCGTGAGAATACGGCATTTACAACGCCCATGGGTCTATGTGAATTCAACAGCATGCTATTTGGACTATGTAATGCACCCCGGAACGTTCCAGAGGCTGATTTACTATTGCATGGGGCATAAGAACTTTGAAACGGTACTGCTTTTTCTAGATGACGTCATAGTGTATTCAAAAACCTATGAAGAACACCTAACCCATCTAGCAGAGGTATTTGAAGCATTATCCAACTATGGGATGAAGCTTAAACCATCCAAATGCTGCTTGTTAAAGCCAAGAGTTCAGTACCTGGGATACAAAGTGAGCTCAGAAGGAGTGTCCCCAGACCCAGACAAGATAACCGTCATCAGAGAATGACCAGAACCAAACACCCTCAAGGAAGTACATCAGTTCCTGGGATTGGTGGGATACTACAGGAGATTCATCAAGGAGTACACGAAGAAGGCTGCACCCCTACAAAATCTCAAAGTAGGCCAAGCCAAGAAAGGCAAGTCCAGGGAACCTCCATTCGAGTGGGGCAAGGAACAAGAAGAGTCCTTCCAGCAGATGAAAGAGGCCCTGACGGGTGAAGAGATCCTGGCTTACCCTGACTACAATCTATCATTCTTGCTGTACACAGATGCCAGCAATGTGGGGTTAGGAGCGGTACTCTCCCAAAAGCAAGAAGGCAAAGAAAGAGTGATTGCCTATTCTAGCAGGAAACTTCGCTCTACAGAGAGGAACCATGAAAATTACAGCTCCTTCAAATTGGAGTTCCTGGCCTTGGTCTGGGCCGTCACCGAAAGGTTCAAGCACTACCTGGCATCTAACAAGTTTACTGCCTTCACGTATAACAACCCCTTGACCCATCTGGAAACTGCAAAATTGGGTGCCATGGAACAAAGATGGATGGCCAGATTGTCCAATTACCAGTTCACCATGTAATACGGGCTGGTCACAACAACGGCAACGCTGATGCCTTATCCAGGATGCCTCACTTAGCAGAGACGGGAGCAGATGAGGATGAACTGGAAGACATAGAGCTACCTGCCTTCCATCAGTTGAGGCTATCCCAGTGTCAACAAGCCCATACAGAACTTCCTGAGAGTAGTGAACCTGTTACCACACTTTGGTTGGAAGGAATTCCAAGACAGTGACCCGGCTATCAGTTTAGTAAAAGGACTGATAACTCAGGAGTCCGCAAAACTACCTCTGAATTCTCCACCAAAAGCAAAACATCTGTGGAACTAAAAGAGTAAGCTATTCATCTACTAGGATAAACTCTGTAGAAGATACATCAATCCTAGAACCCATGAAATGATCTGGCAGATCGTGGTACCCCGAAAAGACATTAAATTGGTGTTAACTGCTTATCACAATCAAACAGGACACTTCGGGTGGAAAAAGTTGGAGATGATGCTCAAGAAATACTAGAAAAAAAGCAGCATCAAAAAACCTTACCATCCATGCCAAAAACAGAAACCAAGTGCACTTACAGGATGCAGCATGGGATTCCGTGACGTGGATCATCAGCTTAAATGTCTTGGGCCAATACATGAACCAAAATCTCATTTATAAAGGTTTTTTGTTTATCATATAAAAAACGTTTGCACTTTTTTATCCATCCAGGGTGCAGTTGGGCCCATATGGGCGCCATTCATCTAGTGGTGCAGAAGCATCGTACTGTGCGGCCCAATGCTCAGGCATCGGAGCGGTTGGGTAGCTTTCAGACACTCTGCATCATATGTATCAGTGTGAATGGTGCTCTATGCAAGCCCAGTGTATGCATGGCAGGTCGCCTCCCACATCTTGCTGGTAAAGGTGATTTATCAGCCTGCAGCTGGGCTTGCTTCACATTTGGGCTCTGACTGCATCCTGTAAGTGCACTTGGTTTCTGTTTTTGGCATGGATGGTAAGGTTTTTTGATGCTGTTTTTTTTCTAGTATTTTTTGTACAGTTTTGTTAGGACTGATGAGCATGGGATTCCTTGACGTGGATCATCAGCTTAAATGTCTTGGGCCAATACATGAACCAAAATCTCATTTATAAAGGTTTTTTGTTTATCATATAAAAAACTTTTGCACTTTTTTATCCATCCAGGGTGCAGTTGGGCCCATATGGGCGCCATTCATCTAGTGGTGCAGAAGCATCGTACTGTGCGGCCCAATGCTCAGGCAGCGGAGCGGTTGGGTAGCTTTCAGACACTCTGCATCATATGTATCAGTGTGAATGGTGCTCTATGCAAGCCCAGTGTATGCATGGCAGGTCGCCGCCCACATCTTGCTGGTAGAGGTGATTTATCAGCCTGCAGCTGGGCTTGCTTCACATTTGGGCTCTGACTGCATCCTGTAAGTGCACTTGGTTTCTGTTTTTGGCATGGATGGTAAGATGATGCTCAAGGACAGATTCTATTGGGTTGGCATGAGAGGATCCATAGAAAGATGATGTAAAGGCTGTGGACCATGTAACCTGAGGAGGAAATATCAAGAAAGTCAAAGGGCCCCACTTCAATCAATTGTAACAACGCAACCACTCCAAATTGTAGCCTTGGACCACGTTAAGTTAACTCCCAGCAGAACAGGCTATACCTATGCCTTACTCATGGTGGACCATTACTCCAGATTCATGATGGTGGCTCCAGTAAAGGACCTTATTGCTGTGACAGCTGGAAAGACCTTTCAAACGGTCTTTTGTCGACCTTTGGGTTATCCAGAACAAGTTCTGACTGATAAAGGTTCTGCATTCGAAGCTGAAATCTTCCAAGAATTCTGTCATCTTTATGGATATAAGAAGATAAGAACCACATCATACCATCCGCAATCAAAAACATGAATAACATTGTCATTGACATGCAGAAGATACTACCTCTAGAAGAAAGGAACCAATGGCCAGAAAAACTTCCTGACCTCGTGGACATGTACAACCACATTCCTGTGAGTTCAACTAACTGTACACCGGATTACCTCATGAGAGCACGTACAGGAAAACTACCGGTAGATTTGGAATTAGGAGTCATTGAACCAAAAGCAGAAACTTCCAACTCTGACTGGAACACTAACTATCTAGAATAGTACAAATTAGTCCAAGCCTGCATTGAATATAATCTCCAAAGAGCCAGAAAAAAACAAGAAAGACACTTCAATAAGAGTGCACCAGAAGAACCCATATTATCCGGAAGTATTGTGTTAAAAAGGAAAGAAGAAAAGACAAACTTAATGACTAGCGGGAACAAGAACCATATACTGTGTTGCATTCCAATTTTGACAACACCAAAGTCTGTCTCATCAGTAAAAATGGAGGAACAACAACGCAAACAGTCTCCAGAGATCATCTGAAAAAGTGCCCAGAAGCATGGAAGACTCAAGACCTTCAAGACCATCCAGAAGAAGAAAAAGAATCCTATGAACCCCCAACTCCATGCCAAGAACCAAAAGAGAAAGTCTTATCCATAATACTTGGAAACCTCCCTGACGATTGTCCTCAACATGAAGGAGCAGTAATAGTCCCAGTTATCAACTTCTACCAACCTCAAGAAACCATCCCAAGCGGTCAGGAAGAAACACCTGTTGTCAGACAACCAGAGGATCATACAATCGGTGTACCTGTTAATCCTTTAGTGAGACTAAGGCCACGCAGACACTTACCTGACTTACCTACATTCAGCACATCACCTGGGACATCCACACCAGTAGTGCGTAGATCTACTCGCAGCACACAAGGTCAACCCCCATCCAGGTATGGAGACTGGGTGCAGTAGGTATAACATATAAAAGAAAAACCAGTTATGTACATAAAATGTTAGTAGTAGTCTACAGAAGGGTGAAGAGTAGGCCAAAACAGGTCACACCAGGTACACAACGTCAAAAGAGGGGGTGAGTGGAGTTGGTGTAAGGAGCTGTCTAGGGAGAGCAAAATCTTGGCCAAAAGGTGACCCCAGAGCCAGAAGGCCTACAGTGCTTATGACCGGTTAAAAGCTCCTTCAGTACCTAGGACTCCTATGCCAAGGCACCCGTAGTAAATGTTGTTGTGTATTTTGAACTATTAAGCCTACAGAGACTTTACCTGTAAGGACTTTATTGAACGTTGTTGAACTTTTTGAAAGACTTGAACCCCTTTTACCCGATGCTTACAGAGACTATACTGTAAAGACTCTTAAAAAGACAATTTTTCTGCCTTTACCCATGTTTCGTTAATTTAAAGGACCATAGTCACAGGACTGGTTGTGACAAAAACTTACTTAACAGCCTGCGGTGGATGGACTAGCACCATATGGACTGCACCTGTTTTACCATTGTTTTTCAGTGTTTTTTGTACATTTTTTTATTTTTTGAGACTGTGTACATATGTTACCTGTTAATATTGAAAAATGTTATTTCTTTGTGCATTAACCAAAAATGTTTCTCAGTCCGGGAGTACTGACCTTACCTAGGGGGAAATGTGGCGCCCTGCTCACACAGGTAACCACATGCTCATCTATAGCATGGATGGATTACCACAGTGGGTACACAGTACAGACAACACCTTCCACCCCAACCCAGTAGGGGGAGCTCAACGTGCTGCCCTTAGGCAAGATCCCCAATAAATACTGGTGCTGGGGGCGGAGTTAGGCAGAGTGTGCAGACGCTAGAAGAGCTGTGAAGACGTCCTGGTGGTAGGAGCTGCGTTAGGCCCGAGCCAGTGACACTGAACAGCCTCCAACCTAGCTATTGCAGGGCCCAAGAGTGGGGTTGAAGGCAAGGAGAAGAAGTCTCAGAGAAAGCGCAGTTTGGGGTCCGAGGAGCCGTCTTGGTTCACTCCAGAAAGCACCTCGGACACCGGAGTCGGAATCTGCAGGAGAGCACCCAGCCTAGCAGAGAATACCGGTTTACAGTGGATACTGGGTCTCCCGGGCATTTGTGCAGTCACCAACAAGGGAGCCAGGCACCGCAAGAAAGTACATAGCGGCAGTCCAAAGAGGGTTACCCAACACAGCACAAGTGAGAGCAGAGCAGAGGAGGCCAGCCAAGTTCCATACAGGGCAAGGGCTTCACACAAGGGAAAAGAGACGAGGAGGCCTTATACCCACTCTCTGTGGAGATCCATAAGTGCTACCTGAACACCCGGCAGTGTACTGGACTTTTATCTGCAATTCCACCAGTAAAAGGTAAAGAAACAATCTCCGGTGTGTGTCTATTCCTCTATCCCTGACCTTGCCACTTATAAAGACTGTCCCAGCCACTGGACAGCAAGGCCAATACCCTGCTTCCATCCCTGATCCAATCCACATTCAGCAGTACCACCATCAGTTCTGGTCTGCCCCGGGCCTTCAGCTCCACCTGCAGGGAGCTGTTCCATCCAAGCTGCAGTACCATCTCCCTCGGACGTCTGAAGCGGCACTGGTGCCCATCACCAGAATCTGCAGGTGGCATCACGACAAACTTTTATTTTTCTTTATTTCCATTCCCTAACCCCTTTTCAGTTGATCACCAGGGCCACGAGTCTGGGCAGGCCACCAGTGACATCCCAATCGCAGCAGGGCCGAGATACCCGAGTCCCCATACAATCCTGGGTGATTCATATACTGTGCCTCTGAACCCGTGTACCCGTGTGCTGTATACTATGCCTCTGGCCCTGTGTACCAGTGTGCTGTCTACTATGCCTCTGGCCCCGTTTATCCATGTGCTTAATACTGTGCCTCTAGCCCTGTGTACCCGTGTCCAGTGTACATCTGGCCCTGTGTACCTGTGTGCAGTATGCCTCAAGCACCATGTACCACCCAGGTGATGTGTAGCTCAGGCTATGTGTTCGCTGATCAATGTGTGTGCTTACCAGCATGACATGAGGACACACTTTGCAGTTGGGGTCAGTGCAAAATGTGCCTTGGTCCCACAAACATGATGCAGCTGCCACTGGTCCGAAGTACTGTATGTACCCCCAGTGTAGTATGTGTCCCCAAGGATGTCTGTGCCCCCCAGTGTTTTAGATTTCCTCCAATGCTGTATGTGCCTCCAATGATGTATTTACCCTCCAGTGCTGCCTTTGCTCCCTAGTGCTGTATGTGCCCCACTGTGCTCTATATGCCACCAGTACCTCCTGTGATTTATATGCTCCCGCCCCTCCTGTGATGTATATGCCCCCCAACTCCTCCTGTGATGTATATGCCCTAGCATCTCCTGTGATATATATGCCCCCAACTCCTCCTGTGATATCTATGCCCCCCAGCCCCTCCGGTGATATCTATGCCCCCCAGTTCCTCCTGTGATGTCTATGTCCCCCAGTCCCTCCTGTGACATCTATGACCCCCAGCTCCTCCTGTGATGTCTATGCCCCCCAGCTCCTCCTGTGATGTCTATGCGGAGCAATGGTTGTTTCCGCTAAGCACCGGAAGCTCCAGTGTCTGGAAGTTGCTGGAGCGCATGTGCATGGGCAGGAGGAAGTTTACGGTCGTTGCATAGCAACAACACATAAGCACAGACCGACCGGTCAGGGTGACTGCTCGCGCATGCGCAAAGCAGCACGGCAGCTAATACAGTGTGGTGAATGAGCTGAAGCTGGGTGTAGGGGGTGGGTTGCCAGATAGATTCAGATTCTGGCTGAATGAGACAGGAAAGTGGCTCACATAGGGCAAAGTAGAGGATTTTAAGCCTGAGAGAAAGAAATGTTAGTACGATTACTGGTTGAAAACAATAATAAGTCTGTATATTGATATTTAACATCCTGTGAAGGCAAAGGACAGCACTGCTCTAAAATCGAAACCAGGCGACATTGGTTTTATCACCGCCAAATTCCCGAAATACACGCCGCAATAAGGAGGCAAATGTCTCCGCTGGTTGTGGCTTGTAAAGGTACCCTTAGTACAAATGGAACAATGTGTCCATGATTTCACTGCAACCAGGAAATTGCCAGTGAAATTGCCTAGCAATTTTGCTGTGTGTGAAGGTACCTTTAGGGTACCTTTACACGCCACAACCATAGGAGACAATTTTGGTGGCAATATTTTTCGCTGGAATTATCGCCGCAAAATTGCCTCCTTATTGCGGCATGTAAATCGGGAATTTGGCGGCGATACGTCGCCTCGCTCCAGTCGCCTGGTTTTAGAGCACTGCTGTAAAATCAAAACCAGGCGACATTTGTCTTATCGCCGCCAAATTCCCGAATTACACGCCGTAATAAGGAGGCAATTTTGCGGCGATAATTCCAGCTAGAAATATCGCCACCAAAATTGTCTCCTATGGTTGTGGCGTGTAAAGGTACCCTAAGGGTACCTTTACACACGGCTACATTTGTAGCTTGTCACCAGGTAACTTACTGGTTGCAGTGAAATCATGGATACATGATTCCATTTGTACACAGCAACAAGATAGAACCATGTATCCATGATTTCACTGCAACCAGTAAGTTACCTGGTGACAAGCTACAAATGTAGCCGTGTGTAAAGGTACCCTAAAGGTACCTTCACACACAGCAATATTGCTAGGCAATTTCACTGGCAATTTGCAGGTTGCAGTGAAATCATGGACACATTGTTCCATTTGTACACAGCAACAAGATAGAACAATGTGTCCATGATTTCACTGCAACCAGCAAATTGCCAGTGAAATTGGCCAGCAATATTGCTGTGTGTGAAAGTACCTTTATAGCAACTTCTGCCTCCAATACTTATGCAACCCTTCATGAGCCATTTTACAAACTGCACACGAGGTGGTATTTCACGCCAAGCAAACTAGCCAAAGCATTTACCAATCAATCTTTACTATGTTGGAGAGGCTGCAGCTCAAAGGAGATTTAATTCATACAGTATCTTCTGGCACTTTCCAAAAATTAAAAACTTCTGTAAAAATATTTCTAACTTAATAAACCACATCTCACAAAGCAACTTTGTAATCTCCCCTCAATTAGCTCTTCTCTCCCTAGACTCAGAAACTATTAATCCACAATACAGAGCAATAGCAATACACATTTTGTTAGTCGCCAAAAATGAGATTGCAGCATGCTGGAAATTATTATTATTTATTATTATAGCGCCATTAATTCCATGGCGCTTTACATGGGGAAAGGGTATACTTAGACAAGTGCAATGAATATGGACAATATGAGACACATGTGTAGAGAAGGAGAGAGACACTGTCCACGAGGGTTTCACAATCTACGAGGAGACGGGTGATGAAACATTCGGAGAGGGTAGTGTCGGTCGTGCAGTGGTTGATGGATTGAGGTTCACAGTAGGTTGTAGGCTTGTAGGAAGAGGTGAGTCTTCAGGTTACTTTTGAAGTTTTCTAAAGTGGGTGAGAGTCTGATATGTTGGGGAAGAGCATGCCAGAGTATAGCGGAAGCATGGGAGAAGTCTTGTATGCTGTTGTGGGAATGCAGGTTGCATGAGGGTAGGTAGCGGGAGACCATGTCACAGATGTAGGGTGGAGAAATGTTGTGAATGGCTTTGTATGTCATAGTAGGGGTTTTAAACTGGGGCCTCAGAGAAATAGGGAGCCAGTGAAGGGCTTGGTAGAAGGGAGAGACTAGGGAATAGCGGGGAGACAGGTGCATTAGTCAGGCAGCAGAGTTAAGGGTAGATTGGAGTGGTGCAAGAGAGCTGCAAGGGAGGCTGGTGAGCGAGAGGTTACAATAATTAAGGCGGTAGATGATCAGGACATGGACAAGTGTTTTTGCAGTGTCGAGGTCAAGGAATGAACGATCCAGGAAATATTTTTGAGTTGGAGTCGGCAGGAGGTGGCAAGGGCTTGGATATGTGGCTTGAAGGAGAGGGCAGAGTCGAGGACTACCCCGAGGCAGCGAGCGTGGGGCACTGGGGAAATTGAGCAGCCTTTGACTTTGATGGTTATGTCAGGTTGTGGGGGAGAGGGACTTTATTGGAAAGGTGATAAATTCTGTTTTGTCCATGTTCAGTTTCAGGAAGTGAGCAGAAAAGAAAGATGAGATAGCAAACAGATATTGAGGAATTTTGGATATCAAGGAGGAAATGTCAGATCCAGAAAGATAAATCTGGGTGTCATTAGCATAGAGGTGATACTGAAGACCGAGGGACTCGATAAGCTGTCCCAGACCAAGGGTGTAGATGGCGAAAAGTAGGGGTCCAAGAACCGAGCCTTGGGGGTTGCCGACAGATATAGGGTAAGGTGAGGAGGTGGTGTGGGAGAGAAAGAAGCTGAATTTTAAATCTGTCTGATAGATATGAAGAGATCCAAAAGAGGGCCAAGTCAGTGATACCAAGAGATTCAAGGATATGTAGCAGGAGGGAATGGTCCACATTCGTTTGTGTCGTTTGCTCTTGGCAGTTAATAAGTCATTGGTAACTTTGGTTAGGGCTGTTTCAGTGGAGTGATACGGTCAGAGGCCAGATTGTAAGCGTCAAAGAGGGAGGAAGATGACAGGTGGGAGGACAGCTCAAGATGGACATGCTGTTTCAGTAGTTTTGAGACAAAGGGGAGAAGTGATATTGGGCGATAGTTAAGGTACCGTCACACACCACAATCTAGCCTGGAAATCTGAAAGGCGATGTATCGCCCCGGCAAAATTGCCTCACGCTGGCGGCGTGTGATTGGGCGATTTTGCAGCGATAAATCGCCCATCAGCGTTGCCTGATTCCTGAACAGTGTTCAGTAATCAGGCGCAATCGTTAAGGCGATATTTTCGTGTTTTGGCATGTGACAGGAAGATAGTGATGGAAAGAGCGTTTTCTGTGATTTCCCAAAAGGCGTGCCTCAGCGTGCCATAGTCCGCGCCCCATCTGAAATGATTGGTGTGGGCTACTGTGTTCCCATTGGCTGTCAGTTGACATATTTGAAGACCTATCAGCTCCACACATATCTGCTACACAACCGTCTGGAAACTCAGTCAAAAAAATAAGGAAACAATAATTGTTAGTGTAAACCAAAAGACTGTCTGATCCCTTGTCTCAACTCACACAGGGACACGTTTGGGAGGTGAAATTTGAAAACACAACACATGGCTAAAGAATTTGCATAGGTGTGCAGTGTGACATGATAAAGATCTGACCATACAGTACCATTTCTACACGGATGCAGCCCTATTTTACATCAATGTATCGTATATCACACCCACATTAACAAACACACAGATACAAACATACTCGCCAATGTCAGCCACAGAAAACTCGCAATCTCTCAATACTCACACATGTCATCTAGGGATAGGCTCGTATTAGCTGCAATAACCCAACTATGTTATTGTGGACATGAGGCCTCTCCTTGTGCCACACAAACATCACCATTACACTCACAACACACTACACACACAACCATACTGCTGAACCTGACACATATGTGGATGTAGGAATGGGAAATCAAAGTCTGGTTTATTACCACATCAAAAAAAAAAACACACTTGGTTTTAGTTTTAAAATTTCCAAAAAAAGTCCATTATGCAATGTAGTGCATTGCCTAGTAGCATCTTGCTCCTTCGTCCTCTGCTGGATCAGACAATGGCTCCACCCCCTCATCCCCGTACTCCCACACATTGGGGGCCCTTCTGTGCTAGACTCTTCGTGGGGGATGTGGGGGATCCTGATTTTGTCGATCTCTAGCCATGGGTTGTTGGAGCGCAGGGGGCACTGGGGGTGTTTTCTTGGGGATGGCAATGTAACCATCCCATCTCAGTGCCCATCAATGCCCCTTTCAGGACCCGAATGATGGCCCTCTCGGCGATGGTACATTGTTCCGGCTCCATGCAACACACCCACTCACTGGCCATGTACTTGATTGAAGTGGCGGGGGTCCTCTTTCAGTCCAATAGTACCAGTTTTGCCCAGATACCCAGCTCAGTGTTGGGTGGGGAAGGTGTTTGCCACCTTTGTATGCCTGAGCTGGCCTGGGCATGGCCCCCACCACTGGGATCAGGCACTTGCTCTACCAAAGATGTTGAGGGTGGAACCTGGCATGTGGCTGGGTCCTCTGCACTGGAGCCAGACTCACGAGGGGCCTGTAAATCAAACATAGAAAAAACAAAAATTACCAAGAGTAGCAATGTACTGACACAAAACCCACACACACACACAACCCACACACACACACAGACCGCACACAGAGACACAACCCGCAGAGAAAAACATACACACACACACACACACACACAGAGACAACATACACACACACAGACAACATACACACAGACAACATACACACACACACAGACAACATGCACACACAGAGACAACATACACAGACAACATACACAGAGACAGCATACACACACACACACACACAGAGACAACATACACACACACAGAGACAACATACACACACAGAGACAACATACACACACACAGAGACAACATACACACACAGAGACAACATACACACACAGAGACAACATACACACACAGATACACACACAATACACAGACAACATACACAGAGACAGCATACACAGAGACAGCATACACACACACAGAGACAACATACACAGAGACAGCATATACAGAGACAACATACACACACACACACAGAGACAACATACACACACACACACACACACACAGACAACATACACACACAGAGACAACATACACACACAGAGACAACATACACAGAGACAGCATACACACACAGAGACAACATACACAGACAACATACACACACACAGAGACAACATACAACACACACACAGACAACATACATACACAGAGACAACAGAGACAGCATACACACACACAGAGACAACATACACACACACACAGACAACATACACACACAGAGACAACATACACACACAACATACACAGAGACAGCATACCACACACAACACACACACACACACAGAGACAACACACACACACACAGAGACAACATACACACACAGAGACAACATACACACACAACATACACAGAGACAGCATACACACACACACACACACACACACAAACAGACAACATACACAGACAACATACACAGAGACAGCATACACACACACACAGAGACAACATACACACACACACAGACAACATACACACACAACACACACACACACAGAGACAACATACACAGAGACAATATACACACACAGAGACAACATACACAGACAACATACACAGATACAGCATACACACAGACAACATACACACACACACAGACAACATACACACAGAGACAGCATACACAGACAACATACACACACACACAGAGACAACATACACAGACAACATACACAGAGACAGCATATACACACACACACACACACACACACACACAGAGACAACATACACAGACAACATACACAGAGACAGCATACACACACACACAGAGACAACATACACACACAGAGACAGCATACACAGACAACATACGCAGAGACAGCATACACACACACACAGAGACAACATACACAGACAACATACAGAGACAGCATACACACACATACACAGAGACAGCATACACACACACACACACACAGAGACAACATACACATAGACAACATGCACACACACACACAGACAACATACACACACAGACAACATACACACACAGACAACATACACAGACAGCATACACACACAGAGACAGCATACACACACAGACAGCATACACACACAGAGACAGCATACACACACAGAGACAACATACACACACAGAGACAACATACACACACAGAGACAACATACACACACAGACAACATACACACACAGAGACAACATACACACACACACAGAGACACAACAACACAATAGAGAATAACAGCACATACACAAACACACACACACACACACCACACAACATATAGAGACAACATACACACACACAGACAACATAGACACATGGAGACACACAATCCTCTGTGCTGCAGGAGTGGAGGCTGGTGTACATGTGCTTTACCTGCTCCCAGCAGCTGAGCACTTCCCCCACTCTTCTGCCAGGAGGACTGTCAAGCAGGAGAGCTGTCATGTGGTGGACACGGCCCCTCTATGAGTTACTAGACCCGGAGGAGGGTAAAAGCTGCAGCACACACAGTGCACACATAAAAGTGCAGGTTCCCGCAGCATAGGAGAGATAGGATGTCAGGGAGAGAAGAGCTGCCGAAGGCAGTATCTGATAGAGCGGCCCTTCAGTTTATCAGCTGGTAGCGGCGCTGGGTCCCGGGCGGCGAGATTCGGGGCTCTATGCCGGCGCGCGCCGGCAGATCAAAGCAGCAGTGTAGTGGCGAGGCCGCGTGCCAGCGGAAGCGGCTCTGCGTGCCACCCCTGGCACGCGTGCCATAGGTTCGCCATCACTGTCCTAGGCCTTGTGGTGGTACATATACATTATGGGCAGCTATATGGGGGTATGGTAATGATGTCACAATTTGGACGATGGAGATATAGTTGTGCGGGAGGCCCATTGGTGTAGTGATAACAGGTGTTGTTGTGAGGCAGTGTAATGTTGTTTGTGACCCTTCAATGGTGCAAAATATCTATGTGGGTGGCCATATGAGCAGAGTCTGCTAGGATGTGGGTAACAGGCTAGGAGATGTGTAGGGAAGGAGGTAGTGTTTCTTTTTTATGCCTGATAACGTGTTCTTTTGATGCTAGGCTTTGTTTTTTCCTTTTGCAGGGGTTGGTACGTGAGATCATCATGGAACCTGATGGAAATGTTATCGTGGCTCTTGCCTTGGTGGAAGAGGACTTGTGGCTGGAGGAGAGAGCTGAGAGGTTGCGGACTCACAGACCACGGCGTGTGTGGGTTAGGGATTTGCTTCGGCAACGGGACAACCTGTCACATGCGCCTGCTGCATCAGCTGGAGGATACTAGTCTGCATGATTTCCGGAACTATCTCCGTAATCCGAGGACTCTTTCACATTCCTCTTGGAACGCATAAAGCCATTGATAGCCCGACAGGACACTTTAATGCATCGAGCTGTGCCACCTGAGGATTGTTTGGCTGTAACTTTGAGGTTCCTGGCAACAGGTCATTCGAGGACAGACCTGCAATACTCTACAGCAGTCTCACGGCCACTGCTTAGCCGCCTGATACCCAAGATGTGTGAGGCCATCGTGAGTTGTCTGCTGCCATCCTACATGCAGTTGCCAACAACCCCCGATGGATGGATGTATGTTGCCAGAGGTTTTGCCAATCGCTGGCAATTTCCAAACTGCGGAGGTGCATTGGATGGTAAGCACGTGAGGATCACGCAACTCCCCAAGATTGTGTCCTTGTATTTTAATTATAAGGGATATTTTAGCGTGGTCCTCATGGCCCTGGTGGATGCTCACTATGAGTTCCTCTACGTTGACGTTGGCATGAACGGCCGTGTCTCAGATGGGGGCGTGTTTGCACACAGCTCCTTGGCGGAAGACCTAAGGAGAGGTGCTTAGAACTTGCCCTCAAATGATGTCATGACAGATCCTCTCAACTTTGCGTTTGTGGGGGATTAAGCCTTCCCACTTAAGGCTCACCTACTACGGCCATATCCCCAGAGGATGGTTATTTCTGAGCAGTGCAATTTCAATTACCGGCTATTCCGGGCTCGCCGTGTGGTTGAAATGCGTTCGGGATCATGGCCAATAGATTCTGTGTGTTTCATACACCTTTGCATATGAAATTGGAATCTATCGATGTGGTACTGCTGGCCTGCTGTGTGCTGCATAACTTCCTGTGTCGTAGGGATCGGTCATCATACACGCTGGCAAGTTATGTGGATTCTGTGGACCCCACAACAGGGGAGCTCCATCCCGGGGATTGGCGTGCTGCTGACCATGGTGTGGCGCCACTCCAGCCGCTGAGCCATGGTCTGAGTCAGCAAGATGCCAGGAGCAGCAGAGACGAATACTGCTCCTACTTTAATGGCCCTGGGGCAGTGGCCTGGCAGAACCAGCAGGTGTAGGGTGGCTGGTGTTGTCAGGCAGCAACATCAAGACGAGGGTGGAGTCACCAGGGTGGCTGCACCAGGAGGATTATGGTGGTGTCTGGTTTATTTTGGGTGCTTACACATTAGTTAGTTAGTTTTTTGTTTTTTTTCTGTACTCTGAAATGTTTGAGTATGGCCATTCTTTCTAATCATTTTCTATTTATTTGTGGGATGTTGACACTTCTGTTTTTAATGTTTTGTGTGTGTTGTTATAATTCCTTTTTTTGTGCACAAAAAGTACCACTAAACAAACACATAACCAAAGTACCTGTGTCTGTCATTACTTTGCAATACAGGGAAGTTGCACATAGCTTTATGCTGTGCACAGAGGTATGTGATACGTTAAATGGTATTGAAGGGTCCGTGCAGCATTGTCTGCTAATGTCCAGTACACAGGTCCAGCCCTTTGGGCCACACTGTATGTCGTGACTGTGTGTACATGTCTATTATGATGTGTGTGGCCACATGGGACCGTGTCCACACATATGGAGAATGCAATGGTTTTTGTGGGGGATGTAGGTACAGTCCAGTACAAACACGCAAACATGGGTACCCACACATAGTTCAGCCATGGCAACTCTGCCATGGCATGGACCAATGCAGGCACATATGTCCATAGTGTTGTTTGTATCTTACCGCCATCACCTACTGACGCACACATAGCCATTCTTAGTGTAATCCACTGTACTGCACAAAACCACTCCTGTGTGACACTTTGGCACCTCGAAAGTGTGTTGCAGGAGCCACAATTGAGGACACGAGCGTGTATTTGTGACAAACTCCGATAGACAATAGCGTCATGTATTAACCAGCCTTCCAAAGCAGGCTGACCAAACGTAACGCTATTGTGTTGTCCAATGAGCGTGTATGGGGTGCGGTGTAAACCACTGTGGCACGCCTATCTCCTCACCGCGCTGAACATGTACGCCCACATTGCCTTTGAGATTGCGGCGTGTGAAGCGGCGATGGAATGAGGCAAGATTGGTTCTGCTGTAGGTGAGGCGATTTCCGGAGCAACACATCACCTTAGCTTCAGGGCAATATTGCGGCATGTGATGCCGCCATCGGCGATCTGATGCGGTCACGAAAAATATGAGCGCGCACGTAATATTGCCACATATCGCCAGGGAAGATTGCGGCGTGTGACAGTACCCTTAGAGACGGATGATGGGTCAAGGGAGGGCTTTTTGAGGATGGGTGTGATCAAGGCATGTTTGAAGGATGAGGCGAAGATATCAGTGAGTTAAAGAGGTTGGTTATGGTTGTAATGAAGACTGAGGTGAGGTTGGGAATGAGGTGGGATGGAAGCGGGTCAAGGGCGTTGGTGGTGAGTTGTGATTTTGACAGAAGGGAGGAGAGCTGGTCTTATGTCATGGTGGAGAAGCGGCCTTTGGAAGGAGAGTGTAGTGAAGTTGTGAGTAGAGACGGAGGGGACAAAGGGTCAAAGATATCTCTGATGGTACGGAAATCAATGACAATTCCTAATGCATATGATATTATTGAAAAAATTTCACTGCATAACACTAAAGAGAAAAGACATGCTGTGATCAACAACCTGTGGGTAAAATATTCCCAATAAATAGAAACGTTAGATTAACAAGTTCAATGGGATTTGGGACAAATAGAACTAATTCTTAAATAACATTCAATTTTGCAAAATTTTCTCAAATAAGTAATGTATATTTAATGTTAACTTTTAGATACAAATAACTTATGTTGGGAACTTATGTAAATGTGCGGTGATGAGCAGATTGAAACCCAAGGTGTTTTGCAGAAGTTTAGAATTTTGAGCCACAAAAAGAAAAAAAATCCCATTTTTTCCTACAAGTATTGTTTTAGCCCAAACTTTGCACTTTAAAATTTGTTGTGCAATTTCTCTTGAGTACACCGATCATATGTGATTGAAAACTACTTTTGAGGTACAGTGCAAAGCTCAGAAGGGAAGGAGCACCATAATAGATTTCAGATTTAGCTGGAATGGTTTCGAGGTGCCATGAGAGCAGAAATCCCCCACAAGTGACCTCTTTTTACAAACTGCACCCCTTAAGGTACCGTTACACGAAGCAATATTGCTTGTAATTTCACTGGCAATTTGCTGATTGCAGTGAAATCGTGGACACGTTGTTTTATTTTGTTACCGTGCACAAATGGAACAATGCGTCCATTATTTCACATGAATGAGCAAATTGCCAGTGAAATTGCTAGCAATATTGCTTCGTGTAACAGTACCCTTAGTGAATTTATTTTGGAATGCAGTGATCATATTGACACTACAGGTAGGTCACAAAATTTTATACTATTGGGTGGTGAAGAAAAAAAATTACCTTTTTACTACTCCACTAAAATGTTGTTTTTAACCCATTATTTACAAATTTGACAAGAGCAATAGGTTAAAAAAAAAAGAATTTGTTAGACAATTTCTCCTGAATGTAGCAATACCCTCCTACACGTGACTGTATAGTACTGTTTGGACACACACCAGGGCTCGCGAGCAAAGGAGCTCCATTTTAATTTTGGAGCACAAATGTTCCTAAAATAGTTTGCAGACTCCATTTTCAGAGCCCTTCAGTTCTTAGAACACCAAAAACTGCTCATGTGACCTCATTTTGGAAATTACACCCCTCTGAGATTTCATCTATGGGTGTGCTAACGTTTTATTGTCATCCATGAAGACAAAAGCAGTGAATGTGTCATACCGTATATACTCGTGTATAAGCCGACCCGTGTATAAGCCGACCCCCCTACTTTTGCCCCCAAAACCTGGGAAAACCTATTGACTCGTGTATAAGCCGAGGGTGGACCCCAGCACAAGTATACAGCCCCCATCAGTGTGGTATACAGCAGCCTCCCAGTGGTAGTATACAGCAGCAGCCCCAGTGGTATATACAGCAGTAGCCCCAGTGGTAGTATACAGCAGCCCCAGAGGTATATACAGCAGCCCCAGTGGTAGTATACAGCAGCAGCCCCATTGGTAGTATACAGCAGCCCCAGAGGTATATACAGCAGCCCCAGTGGTACTATACAGCAGCAGCCCCATTGGTATACAGCAGCAGCCCCAGTGGTAGTATACAGCAGCCCCAGAGGTATATACAGCAGCCCCAGTGGTAGTATACAGCAGCCCCAGAGGTATATACAGCAGCCCCAGTGGTAGTATACAGCAGCAGCCCCATTGGTAGTATACAGCAGCCCCAGTGTTAGTATACAGCAGCAGCCCCATTGGTAGTATACAGCAGCCCCAGTGGTAGTATACAGCAGCAGCCCCATTGGTAGTATACAGCAGCAGCCCCAGTGGTATATACAGCCCCCCCATCAGTATACAGGGCCCCCCCGCCTTGTGCAGCCAGCCTGTAAAGGAAGAGATTAGTATACTTATCGCTGCCGCTGTCCCGCCGCCGCCATCGCGCTCCTCCGTATTCATCCAGCGTCTTCCGGCTTCCTCCACTGGCGCGCAGACAATGACGTCATTGCCTGCGCCGACCAGAGGAAGCCGGAAGACGCTGGATGAAGCCGGAGGAGCGCGATGGCGGCAGGGATAAGTATACTAATCTCTTCCTTTACAGGTTGGCTGCACAAGGCGGGGGGGACTGTATACTGATGGGGGGCCTGTATACTGTATACACTGTATACATTGTATACAGTATACAGTGACTCGCGCATAAGCCGAGGGGGGGACTTTTCAGCCCAATTTTTGGGCTGAAAAACTCGGCTTATATGCGAGTATATACGGTAATTAAAAATTGTAAATTTTTGCTTGCTTTCTTTTTGGGAAGCATGGAGACATATTGCTTTTCCTGAGCCTTTGTTGTATCAGCAACGTGAAAGCCCCCTATATTTCCATTAACAAATGACTGACCTGGGTAGAGATTTGTTTTTTTGTGGGTTGAGCTGAATGCTATTGGTGGCAATTTGGGTACAGGACATTTTACATCAGTTCACATTTATCCTGTGCTCTATGCTGTGCATTTACACCTAGGTTTCCATCTACTCTACATCTCCAAAATACATGATTCATGAAACCTCCAATGGATCCATTCACTAATGAGGCAGCAGAATTACTCTGGACTCTGTTTGGCCTCTGTTCAGCAGTGTCCTTCTATTCAAAGGTGCACAAAACTGTGGTTGACCGCACTTATGTGCATGCCTAAAAAAACATGCAAAAAGATAGACACCGCCAGACCACAGGTTAGATGGGAGTTCAAAGTAACTCCCTCTGCTCAATGAATTTTTAATTGGGAATTTTATCTGAATCATGTTTTTTAAAAAATGTACACATAATCACCGATGTAAGTGCTCAGTACAGAGTGTAAGATAGATATGGGCTTTGCTTTACTGCGATCTTTGGAAGGCAGAATAAATTAATCATCAGCAGTTGAAGTATTGGTTTTATTACTATTTTTACGCCATTCACTTTGTGGTATAAGTGATTTGGTGGCTTTATTCGTCAGGTCAGCACGATTAGAGTGATACCAGATTTATATACGGTATTTTTTTTAGGTTTGGTTACTATCACACTAAACACGCTTTTCTACAAAATAAAGTTTCTTTGCATCACTGAAGTATGAAGGTTATAGTTTATTTTTTTATTTTTTACCGACAGTCGTGTGAGGGCTTGTTTTTTCTGGGATGAGTTGGAGTTTTTATTGGTACCATTTTGAGCCACGTAATATTTTTTGATCACTTTCTATTCCACTTTTTAGTGTGGTAGAATCGAGTAGAAACAGGAATTCAGGAATTGATCTTTTTTCAGTTTTTTTCTTATGCCATTCACAATGTCATAAAAGTGATAAAACAACTTTATTCTTCTAGTGAGCATGGTTACAGTGACACCACACTAACATTTTTTTTATGTTTTGTCACTTTTACATTATGAAGACAATTTTATCAAAAAGAATTGTTTTTGCATTGCTGTATTCTGAGAGCTGCATCTTTTTTGTTTCTCCACTGACGGAGCTGTATGGCATTTTGTTTTTTGAGGGACAAGATGACATTTCCAGTAATACCATTTTTATTTACAAGCGACTTTTTGATTATGATTTATTCCACTTTTTTTGGTGGTATGATGTTAAAGCATAGTGTTTTTGCATGTTTTTTTTTTTCCTGGTGTTCACTGTAGAGGTTAACCATTGTGATAGTTAATATTGCAGGTGATCCCAGGTGCGGCAATACTAAATATGTGTCCTTTTTTGTTTATTTTTTTACATAAATATACATATTTATAGGTATATTTTTTGCTTTTTTATTTTTAAATATTTTCACTTTTTTTTTTTACTATTTACTTAGTCACTTTATGGGCCATCACCTTTTTTGTTCTGATCACTGATAAAATCCATTGCAATTGCACCACCAATGGATTATATGTCTGAGCTGCACTTGCAGCTCTAACAGTTGGTCTTGCACACTATGAATTTGGCATGGTGTGCGAGGCTTTCCTTAAGGTACCGTCACATGTAACGATATCGTTGCTGATATCGTTCAAAAGTCACGTGTTTTGTGACGCTTGAACAATATCGAAACAACATCGTTGTGTGTGACACTACAAATGATGAACGATCAGTCGGGTGATCGTTCATCATTTGATTTGAGGACAAGACCTCAAATCTATTGCTGGTCGCCCGGTGGACACGCAGCATCGCTGCGTGTGACACCGAGAGATGACCGTAAAGCCAGCTCCCAGTGCCTCTCTGCAAGTGCTGGGAGCTGATCTCCAAGGTAAACAGCAGGTATCTAGGCAGCGCGCTCTGCCTAGATACCCAAAGTATACCTTGGTTACCAGTCTTCTCCGCTCACGGGCTGGTAATCCAAGGTACATAGCGGGTAACTAGGGTCCTAGTTGAGCGGAGAAGGCTGGTAACCAAGGTATACTTTGGGTATCTAGGCAGAGCACGCTGCCTAGATACCTACTACCTTGGAGACCAGCCTGCTCCTGCTTACCGCAGCTTGGCAGCGGGAGCAAGACATTGTGGAAACGATATTTAAATAATTTCCACGATGTCGGTGGTCTACTGATCGCTGGTGAGTCTGCCTGTGTGATAGCTCACCAGCGATCTGAACGATTTTGTTAGCGATCGCGCGTGCATGTGATCACTAACAAAATCGTTCATTACATTGATGCGTGTGACGTGGCCTTTAGTCAGGCCACACGGGAGTTGTCATGAATCTTCTGACATCTGACCCCGGGTTACCATGGCAGTGATTGGGTCCCCATAATCACATCATGGGGATCCCAATTACTTGGGAGAGGAGTGCGATGTGCCACGCACTCTTCCCAACTACCTAATGCTGTGATAGCTGTTGATCGCAGCACTTAGGGGGTTAAACTGCCCGGAGCGGTATCAGAGCCACTCCTAGCAGTGAGTGTTGAGTCTTAGCTGTAACATCAGCAAGAGGCCCAGTGGCGATTGTACGGGCACAGCCACAGTGCGGAAAATCGCAAGATGTATGGTACTTCCTTGTTTCTTAAGGTCTAGACAACCTGGAGATAAAAAAATGGCTGGATGATTTCCTTAGTACACATAACACAATACATGGTCAGTTATAGACGATTTAGTGTCAAAAATATGTAATTGGAGGAAGGTTGAACTTGATGGACCTAGGTCTTTTTCAATTGCTTAACCCCATTATGACCAATGATGGGATTAGCCGTCATGAAAAGATGTAAATTCCCGCATCATGACGCTAATCCCGTTATGGCTTTGAACTGTCACTGCTTGTAAACAAACAGCGACAGTTCAATTCTGACAGCTGTCAGTGACAGCAAGGGTAGGGGAAGAGGTGTGGGGACCCTTGTTAGTGGTCCCCACACTCAGAGTGATGTGATCGGTCAGTCAATCTGACTGACTGATCACATCATGATTGCACAGGAAAGTGCTGAATATAAGCACTTCCCAGCAGATCGCTGCAGAAGCCGGACTGTCAGATGTGCCCGGCTGCTGCAATCATCCCTTGCCTGTGCCCACTGCCCCTCCACTCCTGTACCCAGTCCCCGATCTCCTCTCCTCGCTCTCCTCCCTCCTCTTCCTGGTCTCCTCGTCCTCTCCCCACTCTCCTCCCTCTACTCCCTGCTCTCCTGCTTCCGCTCCCCACGCTCCCGGGTCTTATCCCTCCGCTCCCCACTCTCCTCCCACCGCTTATCTCTTTCCACCACCCCTCCTTTGTCTTCTGCCCTTCGGGTCCCACTCTCCTCCTCCAGTCATCTGCCGGGTGCCCACCCGCCACCTCTGCCTGCTCCTCTTAGCCTCATCCCCTGCATGGAGGAGATGAGGCTGAGGAGGAGAGATCTGACAGCCAGGGACAGCGGTCTGTGTGGTCGCTGTCCCTGGCTCTGTGTCACCACCTAAGTACTGTGATCTTACGATCATAGCAATTTGGGTCCGGGGAGAGGGAGTGCAGGGTCTCTCACCTTTCCTCCGATGATTGGCCCATCATAATGTAATTGTGATGGGCCGATCACCATGGTAACCTGCCCCAAGCCTCAGAGATCATGTGATCTCTGGGACTTGGGTTTGCAGCACTGACAGCTGCACTGTATGGTAGATCATTGCCATAAGTGCAACATCAATGTGACTCCAGAGACTACAGCAAAAGGACCCTTGATCCCTCGCTGCAGTCTCTGGAGGCGACTGACCATCATGGGATCATCGTTGTGGACTACATCGAAGAGCATGTGGGGGTAATAAAGATGGAGTCCAAATAAGTGTTTGTGTTTTTTCTTGTAATAAAATGATTTTTTCACGATGTGGTGTCTTATTTACCATTGACTTAGAGGTTTCTAATGGACAGGTCCAACATTGGACCGATATTATGAACCTCGGCTTAATGCCAGCTGCAATACAAAGCTGGCATTAACCCCGTTATTACTCAGTTTGCCATCTATATCAGGGCAACTGGAAGAGTCTAGGTACAGCGCCAGGATATGGCTCTTCTAATGAATGCGCCCTTTCCTGGGGTGGCTGCAGGCTGCAATTTGCAGCATAGGGGGCCCAGAACACTTGGGCCTCTCTGCGCTGTGGATTCCAACCCCCAGTTGCCTAGTTGTACCTAGTGGAAACTAAAAATACTCCGAAGCCCATGCCTTTTTTTTTTTATATTATTTCAAGAAATAATTAAAAAAATAAGGGCTCTGTGGTATTTTGGTTACCAGCCAGGTACAACTAAGCAGCTGGAGATGGGTGGCAGCCCATAGCTGCCTAGTTGTACCTGGCTGGAAACTAAAAATACAGCAAAGCCCACGTCTTTTTAAAAAAAAATTACTTCAATAATTTAAAAAAAAAGGTCTCCGCTGTATATTGATTACAAATCAGGTACAACTAGGCAGCTGGGGGTGGGTGGCAGCCTGTACCTGTGCTGGTGACCTAAACACAACAGAGCCCCATATCATCAGTGCAAAATCTCAGCTAAATATACAACAAATACTATGTGAACAGTGCTACATATTTGCAGAGTATTTTGGATCTGACATTGAGTTTTATTGGTGAAATTGTGGCAAAATACTCTAAAAGAACTGATATGCTGCAGATTTTTCTGCAGTAAATTGCGACACCATTTCTGCTGCAGATAAATCTGCAGCATGGGCACAACACTTCTGATTTCTCATACACTGTGTAGGGAAGGTGCGGTATTGCAGAACTGTAAAAATATGCAGAAAAACATGGGGATATCTGCAGCGTCCCGCATAGCCTAAAATTCATGTACCAGGTCCCCACTGAATAGCGTCACTCCTTCCTGTGTGCCCAAAATTTGTTTTCCCACCACATATGGAGTATCAGCATACTCCGGAGAAATTGCCCAGCATATTTTGGAGTCCATGTTATCATGTTGCCTTTGTGAAAATTAAAAAATCCTTTTTTTATCCCCAAAAATGTTGTTTTAGCCTCCATATTTAATTTTCCCAGCTCAATTTTACAAAAATCTATAACGCACCTGGGGATTCAAGGTGCTCATCACAGATCCAAATAAATTCCTTGTGGGTCTAGTTTCCAAAATATGGTCACTTGTGGGGGGTTTTCATTGTTTCGGCACAGTGGGGCTCTCCAAAGGAGACATGACACCCACAGACCACTCCATCAAATTATGCATTCAAAAATGTCACTCCCTCCCTTCAGAGCCCTGCCATGAATACAAACAATAGTTTTCCACCATATATAGGGTGTCGGCGTACTTAGGACAAACTGCCCAACAAATTTTGGGATTGATTTTATTCTCTCGTCCTGTTAGACTTAAAAAAATTGAGGCTAAAAGATCATTTTTGTGGAATAAAATAAGGGCTTTTTCATTTTCACAGCTCAACTTTTTAAAATTCTATGAAGCACCCTGGGTCTCAAGGTGCTCACCACCTATCTAAATAGGTTCCCTGTGGGTCTAGTTTCCAAAATGGGGTCACTTGTGAGGGAGCTCCATTGTTTAGGCACACAGGGGCTCTCCATACGAGACATGGTGTTCACTAACGATCTCAGCTAATTTTCCGCTTTTAGCGTCAAATGGCGCTCCTTCCCTTCCGTGTCCTGCTGTGCGCCCAAACAATGGTTTTCAACAACATATAAGGTATCTGTGTACTCAGGAGAAATTGCCCAACAAATTTTAGGGTTCATTTGCTCCTGTTTCCCTTGTGAAAATGCAAAATGATGAGGTAAAGCAACATTTTTGTAGGAAAATGTAAAATGTTAATTTTCTTTAGTTCCTGTGAAGCACCTGAAGGGATAATGATCTTCATGAATATGATTTTAAGTAGTCTGAGGGGTGCAGTTTTTGGAATGGTGTCACTTTTGGGTAGTTTCTGTCACATAGGCCCCTCAAAGTGACTTCAAATGCGATGTGGTCATGAAAAAAGTGGCTTTGTAAATTTTGCTGAAAAAATTAGAAATTGCTGATGAACTTTGAACCCTTCTAACTTCCTAAAAAAGAAAAATTTAGTTTACAAAATTGTGCTGAAGTAAAGTACAAATGTGGGAAATGTTATATATTAACTATTTGTATGACATAATTCTCTGGCTTGATGAAATATATATTCAAAATTTGAAAATTGCTAAATTTTCAAAATTTTTGCCAAATTTATGATTTTTTCACAAATAAACTAAAAAAATATTATCCTAAATTTACCACTAACATAAAGCCCAATATGTCACGAAAAAACATTCTCAGAATCGCTAAGATTTGAACATTCCAGAGTTATTACCTCATAAGGGGACACTGGTCAGAATAGCAAAAAATGGTCTGGTCATTAAAGAGGACCTCTCACCCTCCCATACATGTTGATCTAATTGCAGCACTGAATGCAGCATGTCTGCTGCATTCAGTCAAGTGGTCCCCCATATGTCTAGCCCTCCTGCACCACGAGATAATTGAATTTAGACACTTACAATGTGCAGCCAAGGAGGTGGGGTTTAGTGGCTCGACCCACTTCTCTTCACAGGGCAATTTCACGCCCCCTGTATGTATTATCCTCCTCTGCAGCCTCCCTCCTGTCACTCATGGTCTCCCTCTCCTGCTTTTGCAGCATGAGAAGCTGGACTCCTGCCCCGCCTCCTGCGGTGACGACAGCTCCTTTACTTGCCCTGCTCCATGTTATCCATGCAGCAGGGCGGGGAAAAGCGGTGACGTCACTACAGGAGGCGGAGCAGCCGTCCTCCTGCAGTGACA
Organism: Allobates femoralis; assembly: GCA_033576535.1. Taxonomy (NCBI): domain Eukaryota; kingdom Metazoa; phylum Chordata; class Amphibia; order Anura; family Aromobatidae; genus Allobates; species Allobates femoralis. The sequence goes on from JARQOC010000001.1 coordinate 353,559,307, forward strand.
TCACTGTCTTTCCCTGCCCTGCTCTGTGGATAACATGGAGCAGGGCGGGAAAGGAGCTGAAGTAACCGAAGGAGGCGGGGCAGGCATCCAGCTTCTCATACAGGAGAGGGAGACCATGATTGACAGGAGGGAGGATAATACATACAGGGGGCATGAAATTGCCCTGTGAAGAGGAGTGGCTCCAGCCACTAAACCCCACCTCCTTGGCTGCACATTGTAAGTTTCTAAATTCAATTATCTCGGGGTACAAGGGGCTAGAGCCATGGGGGACCCCTTGCCTGAATGCAGCAGACATGCTGCATTCAGTGCTGCAATTAGATCAGCATGTATGGGGGGGTGACAGGTAATCTTTAAAGAGGACCTGTCACCAAAGCAGGCATGGTGATCTAATTACAGCACTGGATACAGCATGTCTCCAGCATGTAGGCAAGGGGTCCCCCAGCACTTGCGCAGCCCTGTACCCCGAGATAATACACTTAGAAAACTTACATGCTACAGCCACTAAGGAGGTGGCTAGGGGCTGCAGCCAAGGGCAGATTCACACCCCCTGCATGTGTAATCTGCCCACCGCTGCCAATCATTCTCTCCCTGTCTGCAGCATTTAAACATTTTTTTTTTCCTCTCCCGTGTAGCCCCGCCCCCTGAGGGGGCGGCACTAACAGAATTTCTGGGAGAGAGAAAAAAAAACCTCTGTTTAAATGCTGCAGACAGGGAGATAACGATTGGCAGCAGTGGGCAGATTAAACATGCAGGGGGTGTGAATCTGCCCTTGGCTGCAGCCCCTAGCCACCTCCTAAGTGGCTGTAGCATGTAAGTTTTCTAAGTGTATTATCTCGGGGTACAGGGCTGCTCAAGTGCTGGGGGACCCCTTGTCTGCATGCTGGAGACATGCTGTATCCAGTGCTGTAATTAGATCACCATGCTTGGTTTGGTGACAGGTCCTCTTTAAGCTGCAAAGTGACTCGATCCTTAAGGGGTTAAAACATTGAAATCGCTGTGATTGGCTGTTTAGAATTGAACAATCATAGCAGTTGTAGCTGTGGAGGAGGGCCTCATTAAATAATGTTCCCATTATTAAGAAGTGGGTCTTCCATAGGGCTGCCCTATGCATGCTGCCAAAAATTGGGAGGCATGCCAATGGGATTTTGAAGACTCGTGGAGGAGGGCCTTATTAAATAATGTTCCCATTATAAGGAAGTGGGTCTCCTATAGTGTTTGATCCTCCTTCCTCCCACCATGCCGAGTGCCCGGACAAAATTGATTGCATACTTGCACACTCTGAAGAGCTGTTCACTTTTCCATTTATAGATTCAGGCCTCTTGCCCGCTACACTTGAAGTGAGGCAAGTGGAGATTGTATGTAGCGATGCCCCAATATTTGCGCAGCCACGGTCGCACGAAGGTGATGGTGGGAAAGTGTCACAAGAGGTGGACGATGATGACACACAATTGCCAGAAGGTCAAGAGGAGGACTAGGGTGCAAAACTGGAAGACGACTTGGTGGATGATATCATAACTGACCCAACTTGGCAGGAGGACATGGAGAGCAAGGACAGCTGCGCACAGGGGAAGGCGTAGCACCCCAACAGGCAGGATGAAGCAGTGTGGTGGCCACAGACAGAAGGCGGGCAACCACTCCCCGTAACACCAACACAACGGAAGTTGCCAGCACAACTGTTAGGTCTTCTTAAGTCTGTCTGTTTTAAAGGACTCTGCTGATAAGTCCAAAAAGCCATTTGCACCATTTGCCATGCCAGCAAAAATACCAGTCTGATCACCATCAGCATGATCAGGCACATGGCAGCAAACCACCCGACTTTGTGGGCCGAACCCCAGGGTCCAGGAGCAGTGTCTGCGGGTGACACCACTGCTTCTTCCACTGTTGTGCATGCAAGGCAATCCCCTGTCCATAGTGCATGTGAAGATGCCTCCTGTCCTGCACCTGTGATTGCACAATCAGAAATACCACCATTAGCAAGCATGTCGACGTCCTTGTCCCAGTGTAGCGTTCAGTTGTCCATACCCCAGTCCTTGGAACGCAAACACAAATATGCAGCCAACACCCCACAGGCCACACTACTCAATTTGCACATTTTGTGACTGCTTGTGCTCAAAATGTTGCCCTTTAGGCTAGTACAGACGGAAGCATTCCGCAACCTGATGTCGGCAGCCGTCCCTCATTACTCAGCCCCCAGCCGCCGCCACTATTTCTCCCGGTGTGCCATCCCTGGATTACTCAAGCACGTGTCCCAAAACATTAGATGTGCCCTTAAAATCGCAGTTACCAGGAAAGTTCACCTAACCACGGACACGTGGACAAGTGCTTGTGGGCAAGAACGGTACATCTCGCAGATGGCACACTGAGTTAACATAGTGGAAGCCGGGACCCTGTCTCCCGATGTCCTCCCAACGCCAAGGATTGCGAGCCCTAACTCAATTAGGGTTGCCCCCACAGTCTACAGCTCCTGCACGTCATCCTCCTCATCCTGCTCCTCCTCTTCACCCTACACATCAGTCAGAAGCTGGAAGCACTGCAATACTGCCTCAGCTAAGCGGCAACAGACTGTGCTGGAGCTAATATGCGTAGGCGACAAACCACACAATGCTGAAGAGTTGTGGGCAGCTCTGAAAGAGCAGGCAGATCTGTGGCTCACACTGCTGAATCTACAGCCAGTCATGGTCATGTATAACAATGGCTGGAACCTGATGGCAGCCCTGAGGCTAGGCAAGCTCATACATGTCCCATGCCTGGCCCATGTGCTCAACCTTGTTCAGTGGTTTCTTAAATTCTACCTGAAGCTGTTGGATCTGCTTGTCAAAGTACGCCGCCTGTGTGCCCATTTTAGAAAGTGCAAAATATAAAGGGAGGGGACAAGAGGCGCAATAGTGCCCTATCACTAGTGACACTAGTATGTAAATGGTGGTGCTGTGTGGCCGCTCACCTGGTCCAGTTGTGGTCCCCACAACTGGTTTGACTGCGTTTAGGAATCAATGTTCCAAGCTGCTGCAGGACCTCCACCTACCACTGGATCGTGGTGTGTTCCAAGGAAAAAGATGGGAGTGTTGGTGTGCCACGGTCCGCGCTGCTTCTGGATTAAAAACTCACCAAAGAGTCCAGCAAACTTTCATCCTTTTTATTCCAACGCGTTTCAACGCCACAACCCGGCGTCACTCCCATCATTTTAGAAAGTCACCTACTCCTTCGGCAGCCCTTGCCGTGATTCAGCAGCGTTTGCAGCTTCCGGCTCACAGACTGGAGTGTGATGTCTCCACGTGTTGGTATTCGACACTGCAGATGCTGGTCAGGATTTGTGAGCAGAAGAGGGCAGTTGTTGACTACCAGGCTGACGGTATTCGCTTCAGATGCAACACATAAGACATCAGGAGTGGACGTGGATGTCCGACATATGTACCATCCTCCAAAAGTTTGCCTACCAATTTTTGGCAGCCTTGCATAGTTTGGGTGAGGAATATGCGGTCCAGACTCATGGCTACGGAGACTTGACGATGTGGAAGACAGGGTGGTTGTGGTGGTGGCAAACTGACTGAAAGTATTATCTGCTATCTAACCAACCACTTTTTGACACTGGTCTGGGTTTAATAGTTTCCTGAAAAGGAATATACACCGCAGTCTGCTATACACCTTGCCTGTATACAGGTACATTAATCCTGAAAAGGAATATACACCAGCCTTCTATATACCCTGCCTGTATACAGGTACATTAATCCTGAAAAGGAATATACACCAGTCTTCTATATACCCTGCCTGTATACAGCTACAGTAATCCTGAAAAGGAATATACACACTGCAGTCTGCTATATACCCTGCCTGTATACAGCTACATTAATCCTGAAAAGTAATATACACCAGTCTGCTATATACCCTTCCTGTATACAGCTACATTAATCCTGAAAATGAATATACACCAGTCTTCTATATACCCTACCTGTGTACAGCTACATTAATCTTCAAAAGGAATATACACCACAGTCTGCTATATACCCTGCCTGTATAATCCTGAAAAGTCTGCTATGTACTCTGGCAGCCTGTATACAACTAAATTAATCCTAAAAAAGACTGTTATTTTGATGGATAGATATTAGAAGCCTGTACACCAGCCCCAGATGTGCTGACTGGTGCACAGCCACTTTGCCTGTATACAGCTAAATTAATGCTAAAAAGGACTGTTGTTTTGATAGATAGATAGATGATAGTATAGATAGATAGATAGATAGATAGATAGATAGATAGATATAGATAATATTAGAAGCCTGTACAGCAGCCCCAGATGTGCTGACTGGTATACAGCCTCTTGTGGTACACTGAAGTGTGCTATATACCCTGCCTGCCTGTATACAGCTAGATTAGTCCTCAAAAGGACTGCTGTTTTGATAGATAGATATTAGAAGCCTGTACAGCAGCCCAAGATGTCCTGACTGGTATACAGCCACTTGCGGTACACCGTAGTGTGCTATATACCCCTCCTGCCTGTATACAGCTAAATTAATCTGTGGCACCTCACCAGGTAGGCTGCCACCAGAGGTACTGCACTCCTGCGGTTAAGGGGAGTAGTGCCTCTGCTCTCCAGTTGCTGGGGTGGTGCAGTTGAGCCCAAAAAACACACAACTGTAGCCCTTGACGGTGAGTGGACCTGAGGAAGACCTAGGTTGGAAAAGGGAGACTGGGAAGTGTAGTTAGGAGGAGAAATAGTAGTAGGAGTTGGAGAGTAGAGACCATCGAGAAAGGAGTGGAGCGGGAGTTGAGAGTGTAGCGGTGCCGACTCCCATAGGCTGGAGCATGACCACACTCGTCCATGGGAGGGAAAGACCGACAGGTGGGAGAAGACGAGAGCCCTTGGGGTGCGTATAAGATGTTGATCCCCACAAGCCCAAATCTGACGAAATGGAGGGGCTGGTGGGCAGGAACCCGGCCCTGAACACGGTGCAGAAGCTGTATGCCCGAGCTGTTGAACCGGAGGCCCAGGCTTCTATCGGGAGCTGTGCCCAAACACCCGACACAACTTGGGGAAGGTGGCTGAACTAGGAAGCAGTGTCCGGGAGGGGACACAACAGCACCCATGGCCACCGGTACTTGAGTTCTGTGCAGCGAAGACGCTGAGAGCCTGGGGGGCAGAGTAGTGTCACACTCGCCCCAAAGAGAACTACCCCTTATAGTGCTGGAAGAGAGAGAAAGACCACCAGAGACAGAAGCACCTAGAGAGGAAAGAAAGGGCACCGACCGTGGCTTGACTGCACTAACCCGGCTCTGGAGACAACCCTGAACCGGAGGTTCAAGGAGATGATGGGAGTACAGGTGTGACACGGTCCGCGAGGAAGGTGCCAGGTGGGGTGCCGAAACGCGTAGGAGGAAGGAGGATTAAAAAGATAAAAACCTACTGATGACTTTGTGACTCTTTTGGTGAGTTTTTACATTGGAGCAGCGCGGACCGTGTCACACCTGTACTCCCATCATCTCCTTGAATTTCACTACTGGTCAGTAGTTGGTGGAGGTCCTGCAGCAGCTGAGAGATTCTTCTCAAAACCTTCAAACCAGTTGTGGGGCCCACAACTGAATCAGGTGAGTGGCTCCTCAGCATCACTCTTTCTAGTGTCACTAGTGATAGGGCACTATTGGCCTCTTGTCCCCCACCCTCTTATTTTTTGCTGAACCGGAGGTTGGCAAGGTACATACTCGGCAGCAATGCTGAAAGAACTGAGTAAAAGTATCAGAACTCCAGCTGTGGTGTGTGAGACTTTTATTAGCGGCGACCACCAGGCGCAGAGGCCGTATGAGACATTGGGGTACTGACATCCCAGTAAAAAATCTACCAAGATACGAACTGACTCCTCCATCTCGCTGCCCTAGGGACCGAGCTCCACCTGCGGCGAACGGAACCATCTAATCTGCCGGTCACCACCCCCAGAGGTTCTGAAGCAGAAGCCGCAGCCACATACCGCAGGTGGTGTCACGAATACCCGATTTGTCCCCTCAGACTTTCCCTGTCATCTTTCCCCGGTTTATTAACAATGACACCGCCAGGGTCACGGGACCATGTCTCGGCCCCCGTCTATCCCCTTGAAAAGAACCAAAAGAGATGAAGAGAACAACGATTAACCGCCCGGTTCCCGAGTCTTCCCTGGCCCTGGAGTGGGCATGTCAACCTAGCGTCACGAACAGGATGTGAGCGGCCCAGTAACACCGGGTCTTGTGCGCCTTAAAGAACTGTGAAAGAACTGTGTAAGAACGGGCGCACAAAAATGGCGGCGAGAGATGAGCAAGCGCCACGTGCAGGTATGGGGGCGTGTCTAGGACTTCGTCGTGGAAAGGACCTTGGAAAAGGCGCAAAGTAGCAGCCCGCCCTGTGTACTGAAGAAAAGCCAAGGGGGCCTGCTATAGACAGTTGCTAACCCTGCCTAGAGGAGTGGGAGAAGGTCGGAAGGGTGAGGCCAAAACGGAGGCAGAACGAAAGAGAACCGTGTGGTGTGAGGAGCAAGGAGGCATCATGGCGAGCAGTCGTGTTGGCACCCGGCGGGCGGACAAGAACATGAGAGAGCTCCCAATGTAGATGGGGAGGCCGACAACTGGGTACGGGTTACCAGGCCCGAGGACTTTAACGAGTTTTGGTCCGTGAATACATGGAAGCAGTCACAGCTACAGAAAGTGGCACGACAAGCGCTGGTGTCCGAGCCTCCCGAACCACCCGCAACAGAGGCACCAGTAGAAGAACCACCTGTAGCAGCAGTACCTGTGCAGGAGTCGATGAACCAGAGCCGACTGGTAACACCTGAACCGACCGAGGATCCACCGGCTGCCATACCTGTCCCGCTAGAATCTGCCCTGTAGTTAGAGGTGATACCGCAGAATCTGAGAGCAGCGAGACCTCGGCAGAGATCCGCGGGTCGAGAACAGACGGGCGCATTGGGCATCTCGGGAGAGCTTGATGGCGGGAAGCCCAGTGGCGGCCCAGGTGGAGAATAGTGTCGGGGACTGGCATGACGATGGCTACTGGGAGCAAAGACAAGCCGCTGAGGAGGAGGAGAGACGATGGTGCAGAGACCATTGGCAGCTGCAGGGGAAGAGGTGAACTTGGAAGAGAAGGCGTGCATGAGGAGAACCTTGGTCCCAAACCCGGCGGAGCAGTGCCGCGGTGTAGTCATGGACTTCCACCTTCGAGACAGTTGGGGGTTCATAAAGGAGTACAGACTGGAGCAGGAGGTTTCGTGAGTAGAAGAGATGTAGGGACACCCCGGTCGAGACCTCTGCCCTTGAGAGGAGGTTGGCTTCACACGGTGCATGGGACTGCGGGGCTGGTACGTGTTGTGGGTGTACAAAATCCTGCAGCTCAAGCCCATTGCGCAGTGCTGGATGGACTTTCCAGAGGGGAGGACGATTTGCAGGCAAGTGGCCCCAACCCCTGAAGTAAGACCTAGAAAGACCTAGAAAGCCCTTGTAGATAGTAACTAAGTGTTAAACTGTGTAAATAATGTTTGTAATTGGTTAGTGAGGTACCGGGAAGCCATAGTACTGTACAAATGTAAAATTGCAAATGTAAATAGTTAATCCGCGTTGAGCACTTGGGCGGAGGACTTTGACCAGGAACTGTTTTTGAGTCCCTGAAGGGGGTACTGCTCACGAGACTGTGGACTTAATGTTTAATGTGAGCACTTTTTTTACAGGACACAGATTTTTATGGACGCTTTATTTTTGCTTTTACTAAAGGACTGGATTGAGCTTATGCAATGTTTAAGTACAAGTGCCTCCCGAAAGGGAAGAAAAATGCTGAGTGATGTTCATGTTATTGTTATGTTAAATGTTAAAAACTTCCCAGCACGTACACAACCTAAAAGACCCAAAATCTGTCCCTCACTCAGTAGCATCTCTCCCTACATTAGCTGACAATGTGGAGCAGAGTGACGAGCACAGTGCAGTCTTGTCTTATATAATCTGATGACGCTGTGCGGCAACCAATCACTGTAATGCTACAACCAACATGGCTGTGGCATTACAGTGTGTGGCAGGCAATCCCTGCATGTGGGCTGTAAAGAGCACCAACATGCAGGGAGGTGGACCCGAGCACCGAGTATTGGCGAACATGCTCGCTCATCCCTAATGCTTGCTTATCACTAATGATGACTACTCAAACTGCTTGAGCTATTTATAGGAAAGGGCGTGAAATAAATTTTAGCCCTGGGTGCAGGAAAACCTACACTCACCTCTGAGCATGTGTTTTCCAGGGTGCCTGACCTTCCCTGTGCCCTCTGCTTTGTGCAAGGTCATTTACAACTCAAATTACAAAAAAGTTGGAATTTTGGGGTTCCAAAGCAAAACAATAAACCAGATATGATAACATATATTAAAAATGGAAAGACATTTTTCATTTGAAAAGATGAACGTAATTAGAAATTGATGGCAGCACATTTCAAAAAGGTAATACAGGGTTAACAAGAAGTTGGGTAAGTAACTGGTATTGATAAAAAACTATACACACATCCTAACTTTAAGGAATCAGGGTTGTGCTTTGTTGTCGTGTGCTTGTACTAAATTTAGATTTTCAATTTTTCTAATATTGGTGTGGTTACAGTATGGTCTTACTCTTTGATAATCAGTTCTGTGGATGTCAGACTTGATGCTGCGTTTCGTTTCGTTTTGTCCTTTAAAGCTTATATTTTTTCATTTTATGAAAAACATTTTGTACAGCTTAGTACCGCTTGCTTCTGTCTTCCAGGAGTTTATTTTTTCCAGAATGTCTTATAGTTTTTTATTACAAAGTATATACTGCTAAAAAACGCACACACTATCTATCTATCTTTATCTATCTATCTATCTATCTATCTATCTATCTATCTATCTATCTATCTATCTTTGGGTACCGTCACACACACAGATAATTTGCAGAGATTGTTCACAGATCTCTGGTTGCAGTGAAATCATGGACACATTGTTCCATTTTGTGGCTGTATACAAAATGGAACAATGGTCAATTCATATGTGTCTACCATTCACAACGAGCCATACCTTTCTTGATGGGAACCTAATAAACTTGCTATTCCTTAATTCCTTAGGCCATATATATTTTACGTAAGGGCAGTATTGAATACAGTATAAAATGACACACAGACCAGGGTTCCATCGTGCCTGCTTGCAGACCCTCCACAGCGTTGTTTTCGGATGTCAGGTGGCAGTATGTTTGCAACAATAAGTTATGAAGGTCTTGAGACAGTTCACTAGTTTTACTCATCATGAGATGTTGCTTATATGGCACCTTAGAAATAAGACACCTTTTAATATTTCATAAATTGAACCAACTGGTATTATTTTTCAGTAACTGGCAGGATTGCTTTCTGGAAAAGTAAACTATTGGGCCTTAGTGACTGAAATTTCTTTGCATTAATCCAAGTCTGCACAATATCTGTCCCGCTGGCCATATGCTGCCCACCAAATGATTTCTGTCAGTCCTTGGAAATGCTTGTTCCTGTCTTCCTGTATTCAGTTGTATTCTTGTATCATAGATACACACATTTGGATACATGAGCACTGGAACAGGGACCTCTCATTAGTAGTGATGAACGTACCTGTGGATGTTTGGGTTTGCTGGGTTTGGGTTTAAAAAAATGTTTGATTCGGGAACCGGACTTGACCCCAAATTGACCTTGAAAAGCAAACCCAAATACAAGTCAATGGTGTCATGATAGCCACACTGTCGTTGTCTGCTCAGTTAAGGCCACGTTACACACACACATAATTGTTCAGATATTGGTCACAGATCTCTGGTTGCAGTGAAATCATGGAGACATTGTTCCATTGTACACAGCCACAAAATGGAGCAATGTGTCCATGATTTCACTGCAACCAGAGATCTGTGACCAATATCTGAACAGATATCTGTGTGTGTAACGTGGCCTTTACTATTGTGTGGAAGCTGTCAGTCTGCTTTGATTGTGATGGATCTGTGCTGCAATCATCTGAGTTCACTTCCCTGCATGGTAACTCCTTCATTGCTGCTGCCTGTGTAGACTGATCCCTCTGTGCTCTGTGCCTGACCCAGTGTGGCTTTATTCCCTTACCTGGACTTGGACCCTTTGCCTATGACCTGACTACTCTTTTGCCTGCTCCTTGTAAACTGTCTTGTCTTTCTGGTTTTCCTGACCCTGGCTTGTGAATTTCATCTCTGACTACCCCTTGTTGTACTGCGCCATTTCCTGGACTTGACCTCAAATCATTTAACCTCCCTTTTCTTATCCTGTAAGTAGTATTATAATATAATTACTATCTGTAATTGTAGTCTCTCTCTCCACTTCTGGGACTAGTTATTACTGTAGTGACTTGTGTCACAAATGGTGACTCCGATTTCTGTGCTGAAAACGGCAAACGGCTGTAAAATGATCATAGTAAGGGTTAGGGGGCTGCAGAAGGAAGCAAAATGGGGGTTGGAGCAGGACAATTGTTCATACCATGATTTCCTGAAGATAAGACAACAGTCAGGCTTTTTTCTGGTCCACTGATTAAACACTGATTAAACAAAATTAATATTACGTGGTTAACCACCCACCCACCCTCTGTGCCAGCATCTGTGATTGGTTGCAGTTAGGCTGCTATACATATCCCCTGGCACCCACCCTCTTTGTCAGCAGCAGTGATTGGTTGCAGTTTTCAGCTTTATAAGTGAAAAATAAATTAAAAAACTTATGTGGACCCCCACCTATATTTCACAATGGTAAAACAGACATCTACATGCTGCAACCCCTAGCTGTCTGCTTGACCATAGCTGTGTATCAAATCTAAAGGAGATCCAAAAACATTTTAAAAATTATTTAAATAAATAATTTTAAAAAGTGTCAGCTACACCCAATTTCTGAAAACCAGCCAAGGTAAAACAGACCATTGTGGGATGGTACTATCAGAGTGGGAAGGGTCATCGTTATTTAGCCCTTTCCAGACTAACTATACCAGCCTGCAACTACTCAGAAATGGCACATCCATTCTGGCGCTTTACTCAGTTCTTACCGATTGCACAGGTTCAGGACAGTCATGGTAATAGTTAATGAGGTTGATGTCAGTTATGAATTGATAGCTAACATCAAGCCCAGAGGTTAGTAATGGAAAAGGGTCTATCATGCACCCCCATTACTAACTTGGCAAGTGAATGGTTAAAAAAAACACACAGGAAAAAATACTTTATTTGAATAAAGAGCCCCCCACATGCCCTCCTTTACCAATTTAATAAATAAAAAAAAACACTGGAAAATCCTATTGGTAATCCAATAGGTAATGTCCCGCTATGTCTATTGACTCCTATGGTGTCTCATTCTGCAAAGTTTTCAGAATAAGGCTCCAGAGGTTACTGCTGGTTAGCGTCAGGCCTGGATTTTCCTATGGGTGCTGACATCAGTACCTTGCCTGTGATAAACGGCGAGAGCAGTGGTGCCATGTAAGGTTACTGATGTTATTATACTCACAAAAACTACTCAAAAAATGATAAACAAAAAAATTGTTTAATGGGGTATTGGTTAGATGTTTTGGCCAAGACTCTTTAAGCTCGTAATCCATGTAGGATCCCCATGCTTACGAGTCATAACAAAATACTCGCAAAAACTACTCAAAAAATGGCAGCAATGGAAAAAGTCCCCAGTTGCAGCCAAAAACAAATCCAACACAGCACTTACACAGGATGCAGTCAGACCCCAATAAAAAGGAAACACAAGTTTACAGAACCGATAAAAATCACCATCAACCTGCCAAGACATGGGGGAGGTGATTTGCTATGCACAGCTCAAGGTTTGCATGCATACTATGCCATTCACATTGATACAAATGATGCAGAGTGTCTGATAGCTACCCATCAATTCTGCCACCAGACCAAATGGGCAGCCCAGCACGATGCTTCTGCACCGCTGGATGAATGATGCCCCATGGAGCCCAGCTGCACCCTGCAAAGATGATAAATAAGTGCAAGAATTGTTTTATGATAAACAAAAAAATTCTTTAATGGGGTATTGGGTAGATGTTTTGGCCAAGACTCTTTAAACTCATAATCCATGTCAAGGATCCCCATGCTTTCGAGTCCTAACAAAATACTCACAAAAATCACTCAAAAAATGGCAGCAATAGAAAAACTTACCAGTTGCAGCCAAAACAAATCAAACACAGCACTTACTCAGGGTGCAGTCACACCCCAGCAAAAAGCAAAACACAGGTGCACAGAACTGATAAAAATCATCATCAACCTGCCAAGACATGGGGGAGGTGATTTGCTATGCACAGCTTAAGGTTTGCATGCATTAGACACCATTCACATTGATACAAATGATGCAGAGAGCTACCCACTGATCCTGCCACTTTTGGCTGCAACTGTTGAGTTTTACTGATGTCATCACCGCTCTCACTGGGTATTGGGGCGTTGGCATGTCGCTGATGACATCAGTAACTTTACATGACCTCACCATTCTCACTGTGAATTGTAGCCGCAGAGGGTAGCGCCAGACCTGGATTTCCCTTGAGCAGTGATGTAATGTAGGTTATTGACATCAGCACCCATGGCCTGCCACTGAATGGCTGAAACCTATGGACCCTTGTTCTAAGAACTTTCTCAGAATGAGATTCTATAGAAATTAATAAGCGTCATAGGACATTACCTATTGAATTATCATCAAATTTTAATGTTTTTATAAATGTATTAAATTGGTGAATGAGAGCATGTGGGGGAGTATTTATTCAAATAAATTATTTTTTCCTGTGCTTTTTTAACCATTCACTTGTCAAGTTAGTAGCATGGGGCACCATGTGACTCAGTGACATGGGGCACATGTCCTGTATGTACCGTACTGACTACCCACAGGTACTGCAATACCAGGAAGGGAGACATCACTGGAGCTCACTGTGGGATCATTACTGAAAGGACTTGTAAAGTTACAGCAGATACAACTGTGGGGATGATTTACTATAGTTAATTTACTTATAGCCTGTGCAATAATCTTGCAATGTAAATATGCTGCAACTCACCCAATGAGGGAGCTAAGCGCTCATTGGTCAGCTGAAATGATCTTTTGGTTTGCTTATAGATTATTGGTTTCAGCAGCACATTGTTCTGTGTAAATAGGACGTGCTGGCGAGAACAATGGCATCCTCTGGGCACAGAATCATTAATTTTTGATCATTCTGTGGGCATATTAAATGTCTGGCTATTAAACAGTTACTGATCAACCAAGTAGCCGATTGGCAGGCATTTAGAGCTAAAGTTCTCCAATGCATTCATCCTCCAAAGCAAAAATCAATCTGGAAATCTCAATTCTAGAGACTAATTTCATCTATTCTCACTCCAAATAATAAGACATGCCTTATTATTTAATACAGGTACTATAGCTTCAATTACTCATAAGGAATCATAAAAAGGAATGTCATGTCTTGTATCTTTTACTTTGGATATAACAAAAGTGTAAACCTGAAATATTCATATGATGTAAGCTTACAGTGTGTTATTAAACTGGTGAAGCAGGCTCAACAGATGTTTTAATTGTGACTCATAAAGGAGGTTTAACATCACACACCTTTTGCATGAACCTATCTTTGGTATTTGTATAATTAGTATTGTTAATTGCTTCATTGATTTTAAGAAGTTAGATATAACGATAAACTATTAAAGGGACTCTGTCAGGTCATTTTTCAGTATGATACTAATATTACCCTTGAATAGAGCCTGGCCAGACCTTTTAAAAACATGTAAAATCATTATTGTACCTGTTCTAGTTTCCTTGCTATAAGCATTTTAACACTCTGCAGGCAGCTGGTGCATCAGTCCTGTCCATTACTTTCACAGCCGATTAGTCCCACTGTGTAAATGTTAGTTAAATATCCACGCCTACCAAAGCTGATGTTCATGCAAAAGAATAAGAAATCAGGAAGGGGGCAAACACTTTTCCTTGTCATAGTATGTCACAATACATTTTAGGGGACTGTATTTCCTTGGGAGAGTTTTCTATACATTTTCTCATGTTTAATGACATGAAGATGTCACTGTGCAGAAAAGGGGAAGAGGTGGGCTGTGACAGTACCTTCTGTGAGTGGTAGAATTTGTTATCTCTAATTGCAGTCCTACTTGTTATGATAATGAGGTGACTGCTGAGTAAAGACACAAGTGCAATTGATCGGTGGGAGCCGTTGCAGCAGCTTCTCTAAGCCACTGTCAGTTTGATAGTAGCTCAGAGGACACAAAATGCAGCTGCTGCGAAGACAACTTGGACCACTATCAGATGCTGTCAGCTCGTTTGGTCCTAGCCCTCCTTGCTTCTGCTAGCCAAACACCATACACGAGTGATGGCAGCAATGTCCTGATGGTGGTCCTGTTGGCTGTACACCACTACATTTACACTTACTTTCTTTGGGTCTGACATGTATATCTCAGTAGGCCAACTACCTTCCTCTTCCAGCAGAACATATGTGTTACCAGTAAAACTAATTAGTGGCTGCAGCATTTCTTATGGTGGGGTTACACGTCCCGATATCGCGGCGATATCGGAGGCAACGACGCGGGAGCGCGCATTTAGTGCACGTTTCTCCCTGCATCGCATCGCCAGTTTACACGCCGCGATATCAGGATGCAACGTCCCTCCGATGTCTACGCCCACCAACCCAGGAACGACCAGTTAACATGGGAGTTAATGGGTGACGTGAGCGTACACATCGGAGTTGGGCTGTCACACGCAGCGATGCTGGTACAACGGCCTTGCGATATCGGCGAGTTGAATAGCTTTGCTATTCAACTCCGATATCGTTTTGGCATCGTTCCAGCATCGCATTGGATGCTAAAACAATACAACGCGCACCCGATATCGGCTCCAACTCGCGACCCACGTGACTTTTTGTCGGAGTTGGGTCGGAGTTGGACGCCGATATCGCGGCGTGTAAACCCACCATCAAAGTGTCAGCTCTGCAGCCAGTGAGTGCAGCAGTGGTCACTTGTCCAGGTAAACAGAACAGAGTTTACTTGGGGCTAACATATTATTGGTGCAAATTGTGCAGCCACACAGGGGCCCAAAATGTAAGGGGGCCCAGTTCATCGCCAGATCGGTTGGAATTGTGAGCTCTGATGAGACATTGGACAGCAAACGGCACATATATAGTTTGTGCACATGGGCCCTCTTCTGTTTGTATCTGCAAGTGGGATGTACAATGAGGTTGGTTTCATATGCAGCTTTTTTTGGTTTAGCAGTGCAATTTTACATGCAGTCGTAAAAGTCATATAAGTGTATTCAAATGGAATGGTAAGTAGAGAGGAATACCTCTGTGACTATAGCTAAATGTTGCCCTAATGATGCTGCTGCCGACAGTCCTCCACTTGACAGAACTAAATATGCAGATCTGATATTTCTCATCTTTGGGGAGGTTTCCAGTGTCAGCTCAGGTTTAGCTTTTGCCTAGCTCTTCTATTACACAATCCTAATGTATTACTCTCCTCTGGTAAACAACCTGAACAGACAAAACAAAAACTGTCAGACACAAACCACTGACGTAACAGTGATACACACACAGCAGATGTTTGTTCAGAATAGATCATTTTATGTAACTAAACCTCAGCATGCTTCAATTACACTCTTTACTTTGGCAAATCACTTTGAGAAGGTGAAACAGATTTTTTTTTTAATTTACGCAGTTTTGCACATTTTGCTTCCCGGTGATTAGGTTCACAGATTGCATGTCATGCAGGGGCGGACCTACCATGGTGCAGCTGGTGCAGCTGCACCAGGGCCCCGGCCGGTTAGGGGGCCCCCAAGGCTCCAGCCGCGGGTCCGGTGCTGCGGTTCCACCCCCGCGCCTTGCACGGGCCCCTGCCTCCACTGCTGTGGGTGCAACAATCACAGTCGCAGCGGTCGGGACTGGGCCTGGGAGTGCAGGGGGCGCACCAATATCAGCTGTTGGAGCTGCCTGGGGAGCGCACTGTGGATTTGAATGTATCTATTCTCCCGCCCGCAGATCACATCAGCAGCTGCAGACAGGCCCCCTGCACACTGTGTGGACGGGGTCAGCAGAGGGACACTTCACCTGCTCCTTCAGCCTCCCGGAGAGCAGCTTGTGGATGGACTAGACCTCAGAAGATGCCGGTAAGCAGGAGGTCATTAATCATGGTGTGAGGCAGGAGGGCAGCAGGACGCTCCTCAGTCCGGTCAGGGTCTGCTCTGCTGGGGATCAGAGTGATTGCAGGAGTCTGTGGCAGATCAGGTCGGGCTGTCAGTGCTGGATTATCGGCTCCAGCATCACCCGACCTACAGGAAAGAGCAGAGCCCTGCAATAAATCACTCTGACCCCACCAGACACCACAGACCTCAGTGTACAGAGCCCTGCACTATGACCCCAGCAGACACCACAGACCTCAGTATACAGAGCCCTGCACTATGACCCCAGCAGACACCACAGACCTCAGTGTACAGAGCCCTGCACTATGACCCCACCAGACACCACAGACCTCAGTGTACAGAGCCCTGCACTATGACCCCAGCAGACACCACAGACCTCAGTGTACAGAGCCCTGCACTATGACCCCACCAGACACCACAGACCTCAGTGTACAGAGCCCTGCACTGACTGATCACATCTAAACCTACAGGACATCACATATTATTTTACATGGCTCCATATATATGTGATGTCCTGTAGGCAGTACCAGGTGTGATCAATACAGTGCATTATATATACAGTTTACAGATGGGGACATATACCAGAATGGGCCCATATATACCAGGTTGGAGGACATATTTACCATACTGGGAGATATATTGTATATACCAGAATGGGGAACCTATACACCAGGATAGGAGACCCAGGGGCATAACTACTGAAGTCGGAGGGGCCTGCAGTGCTTGGGGGCCCCGTTGTGCAAAGAAGCAGCCGGCCGGCTCCTGAGTGTCAGTGAAACAGGAGCTTTGGATGTACATTCATGTAACTTACCCTCTCTGTCCTCTCTCTCCTCCATCCCTCTCTGTCCTCTCTCTCCTCCGTCCCTCTCTGTCCTCTCTCTGCTCCGTCCCTCTCTGTCCTCTCTCTCCTCCGTTCCTCTCTGTCCTCTCTCTCCTCCGTCCTCTCTGTCCTCTCTCTCCTCCGTCCCTCTCTGTCCTCTCTTTGCTCCGTCCCTCTCTGTCCTCTCTCTCCTCCGTCCTCTCTGTCCTCTCTCTGCTCCGTCCCTCTCTGTCGTCTCTCTGCTCCGTCCCTCTCTGTCCTCTCTCTGCTCCGTCCCTCTCTGTCCTCTCTCTGCTCCGTCCCTCTCTGTCCTCTCTCTCCTCCGTCCCTCTCTCTCCTCCGTCCCTCTCTGTCCTCTCTCTCTGCTCCGTCCCTCTCTGTCCTCTCTCTGCTCCGTCCCTCTCTGTCCTCTCTCCTCTCCGTCCCTCTCTGTCCTCTCTCTGCTCCGTCCCTCTCTGTCCTCTCTCTGCTCCGTCCCTCTCTGTCCTCTCTCTGCTCCGTCCCTCTCTGTCCTCTCTCTGCTCCGTCCCTCTCTGTCCTCTCTCTGCTCCGTCCCTCTCTGTCCTCTCTCTGCTCCGTCCCTCTCTGTCCTCTCTCTGCTCCGTCCCTCTCTGCTCCGTCCCTCTCTGCTCCGTCCCTCTCTGCTCCGTCCCTCTCTGCTCCGTGCCTCTCTGTCCTCTCTCTGCTCCGTCCCTCTCTGTCCTCTCTCTGCTCCGTCCCTCTCTGTCCTCTCTCTGCTCCGTCCCTCTCTGTCCTCTCTCTGCTCCGTCCCTCTCTGTCCTCTCTCTCTGCTCTGTCCCTCTCTGCTCCGTCCCTCTCTGTCCTCTCTCTGCTCCGTCCCTCTCTGTCCTCTCTCTGCTCCGTCCCTCTCTGTCCTCTCTCTGCTCCGTCCCTCTCTGTCCTCTCTCTGCTCCGTCCCTCTCTGTCCTCTCTCTGCTCCGTCCCTCTCTGTCCTCTCTCTGCTCCGTCCCTCTCTGTCCTCTCTCTGCTCCGTCCCTCTCTGTCCTCTCTCTGCTCCGTCCCTCTCTGTCCTCTCTCTGCTCCGTCCCTCTCTGTCCTCTCTCTGCTCCGTCCCTCTCTGTCCTCTCTCTGCTCCGTCCCTCTCTGTCCTCTCTCTCCTCCGTCCCTCTCTCTCCTCCGTCCCTCTCTGTCCTCTCTCTCTGCTCCGTCCCTCTCTGTCCTCTCTCTGCTCCGTCCCTCTCTGTCCTCTCTCTGCTCCGTCCCTCTCTGTCCTCTCTCTGCTCCGTCCCTCTCTGTCCTCTCTCTGCTCCGTCCCTCTCTGTCCTCTCTCTGCTCCGTCCCTCTCTGTCCTCTCTCTGCTCCGTCCCTCTCTGTCCTCTCTCTGCTCCGTCCCTCTCTGTCCTCTCTCTGCTCCGTCCCTCTCTGTCCTCTCTCTGCTCCGTCCCTCTCTGTCCTCTCTCTCCCCCGTCCCCTCTCTCTCCTCCGTCCCTCTCTGTCCTCTCTCTCTGCTCCGTCCCTCTCTGTCCTCTCTCTGCTCCGTCCCTCTCTGTCCTCTCTCTGCTCCGTCCCTCTCTGTCCTCTCTCTGCTCCGTCCCTCTCTGTCCTCTCTCTGCTCCGTCCCTCTCTGTCCTCTCTCTGCTCCGTCCCTCTCTGTCCTCTCTCTGCTCCGTCCCTCTCTGCTCCGTCCCTCTCTCTGCTCCGTCCCTCTCTGTCCTCTCTCTGCTCCGTCCCTCTCTGTCCTCTCTCTGCTCCGTCCCTCTCTGCTCCGTCCCTCTCTGCTCCGTCCCTCTCTGCTCCGTCCCTCTCTGCTCCGTGCCTCTCTGTCCTCTCTCTGCTCCGTCCCTCTCTGTCCTCTCTCTGCTCCGTCCCTCTCTGTCCTCTCTCTGCTCCGTCCCTCTCTGTCCTCTCTCTGCTCCGTCCCTCTCTGTCCTCTCTCTCTGCTCTGTCCCTCTCTGCTCCGTCCCTCTCTGTCCTCTCTCTGCTCCGTCCCTCTCTGTCCTCTCTCTGCTCCGTCCCTCTCTGTCCTCTCTCTGCTCCGTCCCTCTCTGTCCTCTCTCTGCTCCGTCCCTCTCTGTCCTCTCTCTGCTCCGTCCCTCTCTGTCCTCTCTCTGCTCCGTCCCTCTCTGTCCTCTCTCTGCTCCGTCCCTCTCTGTCCTCTCTCTGCTCCGTCCCTCCCTGTCCTCTCTCTCTGCTCTGTCCCTCTCTGCTCCGTCCCTCTCTGTCCTCTCTCTGCTCCGTCCCTCTCTGTCCTCTCTCTCCTCCGTCCCTCTCTGTCCTCTCTCTGCTCCGTCCCTCTCTGTCCTCTCTCTGCTCCGTCCCTCTCTGTCCTCTCTCTGCTCCGTCCCTCTCTGTCCTCTCTCTGCTCTGTCCTCTCTCTCCTCCGTCCCTCTCTGTCCTCTCTCTCCTCCGTCCCCTTCTGTGCGTGTAGGTGTGTGTGTGTCCACTTAGCCGCCCCCTGCATCCCGCCGCCGCACCAATCCTCGCCCTCCAATGTGATCTCATCGGGCACACATCTAGTATGTATATATCCTCCTCGAGGCTGTCTTGGGCTATATATGTTATACGAGGCTATGCTGGGCTGTATATATTACCTGGAGGCTGTGCTAGTTTATATATATTACCTGGAGCCTGTGCTTGGCTGTATATATTACCTGGCGGCTGTGCTGAACTGTATATATTAGGCTGTAATGGACTGTATATATTAGGCTGTGGGGGGCCCCGAAAAATTTCTTGCACCACGGCCCACTACAGTCTGCGTCCGCCCCTGATGTCATGGTTTTGCCACAATTTGAAGAAAACATACTTTTCATGGCATATTGCTTATAGTATTGTTTTAATGGTGTTTTATAAAAAAGATGTTGTTTTTGTATATATGCATTTGAGTTTACGTGGGTTTCTGCAGGGCACTCCGGGTTCCTCCCACATTCCAAAGACATACTAATAGGATATTTAGATTGTGAGCCCCAATGGGGACAGTGTTGCAAATGTATGTAAAGTACTATGGGATTAGTAGTGCTATATAACTGAATAAATATTATTATTATTTGAGCCAATATATGTTTTTTATTCTATATACGTGGCACCCCAGTGGTCTGGTTGCCACAGTGACATTGCCTCCTTCACAGGGGGTGATGTCATGTCTGGAAGCAGGAGGAGGTCTCCACGCTAGGTAACACCAGCATGCAACACTTTTCCTGACTCCAGGCCAGAAGTGGGAGCTCTAGAACCTGACTTCAGGGGAGCTGCCCTGGTTTTGGCCAGGAGGAGGGATTAGGCAGAACGTCTGAAGAGAGGGAAGAGAGAGGAAGTGAGGAGAGATGAGCTCTGGGGAGTGGAGTTCCGAGAGAGCTCACCCCGGAGTGAAGTGCTGGAGAAAGGACGCCAGAGTCCTTGACTGTGTGGACACTGTACATCCCAGCAGCTGAATCTGGAGGCCACAAAGAGCATCCAGCGGCATTGCAGCATCCCGAGAGCCCGGGGTAGCCACAAGATCATGGTACCTGTGATAGGCTCTTGCTGCCTGCATATGGGTGAGAACTAACATGCAGGAAGAGCGCTGCAGCATACCAATCCCACCTGGCGAGGTGGATCCCCGAATGCTTTCAGGCTGGCTGGACTCCCTCTATCTGTAACCAGTATCCTGGACTCTATTATCATCTGCCAAGTAAAGGTAAAGGAAACTACAATCCCTGTGTCCTTCAGTTATTTCCTGCACCCTCTGTCCTGCACCCCAACAATCATCACCACCTTAATAGACTGTCTCTCTTAATCAAAATACAGGTTAACCCGGTTTTTACAAATTTTTTTCTTGAAACAAAAAAAAAAATGATGTGCAGCTTCAGTGTAATTATGGTTTCCTAGGAGCTGGGGGCTGAAAACCTCAGTGAGAGGAAGCCCAAGTCTTCTGGGCCCACCATGCTGCGAATTGCAGCCCACAACTGCCTACAAAAATGGCACATTCATTGAAGCGCCGTTTCCTGGCACTGTACCCGACTCTTCCAGCTGCACTGTGGGGTTGGCACATTGGGTAATAAAGGGGCTAATGCCAACTGAATATTGCCAACTGGCAGTAAGCCTGAGGTTCATAATTTAGGGCCAATGCTAGACTCGGCCATTATGCATTTGTAAGTGAATAGTAAATAGTACACCATACCTTAAAAAATAATTTATTTGTAAAAAAATACCACAAAGACATTCCTCATTTCCATCTTTATTATTCCTCCACAAACCCTCCATGATCCTCAGCGGCAACCGTTCACAGCGGGACTTGAAATTTACTGAATTCGGCAATGCAGCTCTCTGACCTGAGGTGAAGTTTCATGCATCACCACACTCATATCAAAACTCAGAATTCAAGAAATAATTACAAAAAAAATGTTTCCCCTGCATTTTAGTATCAGTATCAGCCAGGTAAAAATAGGCAGTGGGAGTGGTTGGTAGCCCGTAGCTGCCTGCTGTACCTGGGCTGGTGACCAACAATTCAGAGAAACCCTATGTCACATTATGACATCAAGAAACCCTTTTTTTTCCTTTTTTTGCCAGACTTTAGCATAGCTTTATTCCCATCAGTCCTTACATAAATTGGCTCACAGCACCCATATAGGACACATAGGGTTAACTCTCACCCCACCTTTGGCGCACAACACTTCCAAGTAATCTTGGCATCAGGTAAACATGTAGAAATAGAAGACAGCGCCTCACATAGCCAATGTTGCAATAAGAAGTTTCTTTATTCAACCATCCATGCAACGTTTCAATTTCCCCAATTGAGATCTTTATCAAGCTTACAAAAATACCATATAACCCATCTTATATATGCCAGATAAATCAAAGAGCCACCCTCTCATTACAAGTGATCAATTGCTGTGCAATATAACAAAAGTATGAAAAAACATGATGTAATCACAAATTCAACATACAATATGTAATACTCATATCAACAGAAGCAACATCCTTTTATCCCCCAAATCACCATCTCTAATCGCTTATGGCAGCATCATTATCAATATAATTACTTTGTGGCATCTGTTATCAACTTCTGTGCTGATGTCCTCCAATCACGTGCTGGCAGCAGCCATATTTGCACACCCAAGTGATAGATGTGCAAATATGGCGCCAGCTGGCGGTACTAGCCCAATGTGAATTACCACCAGCAGTGCGGCCGACACCTGAACATGACGTCACCCGAAATCGATGCCAGGAACCAACCGCTGTACATTGTCGCCGCACACGCCACCGCAGCCCACAGCCTGACACCCACCAACACAACACAGAATGAGGAACTGCGCCTGCACGTACCCGGAGCGCACAGGTTCAGTCGCTCAGACTGCCACCATCTGCCGAGTATGTGCATGTGCCTGCCATCTTTGTACACCTGGGTATGCAAAGATGGTGGTGGGTGGACTTGTCATGCCACCACCATCTTTGTACACCACAAGGGGCACAGAGAGCGCACATGGGGGGCACAGAGAGCCACAAGGGGGGTACAGAGAGCACACAAATGGGGGCACAGAGAGTCCACAGGGGCACAGAGAGCAAACAGGGGAAGAGATAGCACACAGGGGTTAGAGAGAGAACACAGGGGGCACAAAAAGAGCACACAGCGGGGCAGAAAGATTGCACAGGGGGCAAAGAGTGATGGGTGTAGAAATATGGTGCCCGATGGCAGTACTGGCACATTGCACAGTAGTGCTGCAGCTACCCAAAACTGCCACCCACCCAAAATGGCCACCACTGACACATCACCACCTGAAAAATTGAGCATGTGTGTACTCAACGCACATGCACACTTACTCAGGCAGCCGCCATCTTTGGACACCTATGTATACAAAGATGACGGTGGCATGACCCAGTGTGCACTTGCGGTGCCTCCACAGGGAGAAGAGACAAAGCACTGGTGACAGGCATACACGGGGCAGAGAGCGCGCATAGGGGAGTGGCGAGAGCACAGGGGGAGAGAGTGCCTAGGGGGAGACAGCTCAAAGGAGAGTGAAAAAAGGATTGTGGTCAGATTTGTGGGAGCACTCAGAAATGGGAATAAGGGACAGAAAAGCTTGTTGAAAACAAACCTCCTTTATTCAATTATCACCAATACGCGTTTCTACAGCGGTCCGCTGTCTTCCTCAGTTGGATATACAGGGGAGTGGTCTAAATCACAGATTAAATAATAGCACTGACCAATCAACTTCAAAAACATTGTAACCCTTTCCTATGCGCTGGTGTGATACTTATATTAGATAAAACAACTCATTACAACAATACACATACATATACATATTTGATTTGCAATAAAAAATTCTTACATCATACAAAATACAATATGTAAAGGACCGGTTGAATTGTATAAAAATAAAACATTATTAATGATTTTAATAATAATGGAAGTGATTGATATTAATAGAATAAAGTGAATAATATGGTGAATAATATATTTATACTAGTATAGATAAAGCAACCTAAAGAAAATATCAATACCTGTGTAAAAATTATATATATATATATATATACATATATATATATATGTATATATATATATATATATATATATATAATATATATATATATATATATATATATAATTTTGCAAAAAAGGCTGCAGCACTCAGATTCAAGGTATTATATTGCCTTTAATGGCCTTCAGGTATGAAGGCCATTAAAGGCAATATAATACCTTGAATCTGAGTGCTGCAGCCTTTTTTGCAAAATTGTCTAGTATAGGTGGCTGGACACCACCTTCCAGGACTGATTAGCACCAAGCATTCTGCTAAATAGGAATCACTGATCAATATTTTCTCTTTTTACTATATATATATATATATATATATATATATATATATATATATAATATAAAATATATGAAAATATACAGTACAGACTGTATTTTTTCTGTATTTTCATGACTATGAGTGTGCAAAGCAGTAATCAAAGCAAAAGGTGGCTACTTTGAAGAACCTAGAATATAAGACATTTTCAGTTGTTTCACACTTTTTTGTTAAGTATATAATTCCACATGTGTTAATTCATAGTTTTGATGCCTTCAGTGTGAATCTACAGTTTTCATAGTCATGAAAATTGAAAAATCTTTGAATGAGAAAGTGTGTCCAAACTTTTTGGTCTGCAAAAATAATAAAAAATATATACAGAAATATATAAAAATATATAAAAAATGTGAGATATAATTAATACCATGTCGATATGTGTGAGTATATGTGACTAAAGATATACAAATTAATAAATATGAATAAAATTAGTGAGGGGGGTATAAAGGTACTAAAATTCTAAACACTAATTAATACTAAAACTAAAATATAGCTACAATATCATGTATCCCGTTATGGCATGTAGTGATCATACAAGGGCATATTATGATCCAATATGCATCTATCCTGGAGAGACATTAAAATGTAAACATTTATTAAAATTACCAAAATCATAAACGCCCAACCTTGAAAGGAAGGATTACTATAGCAAAATGTTGACCCTCTAATATATTCCATATCCAAAGCAATATTGGTCCCATAAATGACTCCTTTTATCACATTATCAAATTTACACCCTCTGGACTAAGAGTACCCAACTTAAAAATCCAATAACTTTCTTTATTGACCAGCCTCCCATATCTATTATTTATACCTTCTGGTATCTGGTCAACAATTATAAGTGTCATAGATTTTGGATCTTTTCGATGTGTCATAAGAAAGTGTTTTGATACACTATGTAGTACAAAACCCTTTCGATGTTTGACCGATGCATATTTAAGCATGCATGCATTTGTTGCACTGTACGGCCCACATATTGTAAGTCGCATGTACATTGCAAAAGGTATATCACGTACCTAGAATGGCAATCCACATTACAGTTTACAGCAAACTTTTCACCTGCAGTATTGGAATGGAAGGAAATGGCCCCTTCACCTATAGTAGGGCAGCACATACAACTAGGTGTTTTACATGGAGAACAACCATTCACAATGTTTATGGGTTCTACTTCTCTTCCTTCCACTTTAAGTGTTGTGTTACTGAGTGCCACCATCCCCCGCAGATTATGATTTTTTCGATACACTATACTCGGTGTGTTAGGTATATGGGTAGATAGTACCGGGCCGTCCCTTTAGCACACACCAATAACGTTCAAGTAAACTCCCAATACTCTTCCTGGACTGCTTAAAGGTGGTTACCAAACCCCAGTCTCTTTTTCCCAAATTTGATGCAATATTTTTTGTTGTGGATTGTATCTTAGAGATACATGAATCTTGTGATAACCCCTGCGTTTTCTTAAAAGCATCGGTCAGCAATTTTTTTTGGTATCCTTTTTGGCGAAATCTACTCTTAAGGATATCTGATTCCAAAAGAAAATCAGAATCTTGAGTACAGTTCTTATGAATTCTTACAAATTCGCCAATATTGTCCATATGGGATATTCTTGATCCATCTGGGGAGGTGTCCATTGTCAAACCTCAAATAACTGTTTATGTCTACTGGTTTGAAATAAGTAGAAGTAGACACTCTCCCCAGATTATCAAACTTCAGCTTAAGGTCAAGAAACTGTATGTTATTAGTGGAACTCACCAATGTAAAAGTAAGGCCCCAAGGATTTTTATTTAATTCATCATAAAATTCATGGGCACTGAATATAAACCTGTCCCAAATAAAAAACATGTCATCAATGTACCGCCGGTACAGGATGATATGGTCTCGGGTTCGAGGGGACTGCGCGATGAAGACAGATTCAAATAACCCCATGTATAAATTTGCATAACTGGGGGCGAATATTGTCCCCGTCGCGCAGCACCCGTTTGTTTGTATATGAACACTCAAAAGAAAAAATATTATTATTTAGAATGAATTCAATTGCTGTCAATATATACTCCTTTTGGTCCTCTGGCATAGTACCATCTAATTTTAAAAAATGTTCCACTGCCATCAAACCCAATTTATGGGTAATGTTGTTATATAAGGCCGTTACATCCATAGTTAGGAAGATGCAATTTTTACACGGTGGGAGTTCCCTTACCAATTGCATCAGGCTGAGGAGTCTTTGAGATAGGAATCTAAGCCTACTACATATTTTTGAAGAAACAAATTTACATAATGTGAGAGGTTTGAAGTTATTAAATCAATCCCAAATATAACTGGGCGGCCAGGAGGATTGGTAGTGCTCTTGTGTAATTTGGGGAGAAAATAAAATAAAGGGACCTTATATCTTGGTATGTCGAAAAACCTTTTTTTTCCATTTTGTTCAAAATGCCCTTCCCAAAGGCATCCTTCACCATATTGTTATAACATAAGAATATGGATATAGAGGGGTCTGTATCTAATTTTTGATAATAATCTTTATCCCCAGGGTTTCTTCCCCCTTCCTTTACATACCATTCTCTATCCATTATGACCACACCACCTCCTTTATCAGCATTTTTAATGATTATATCTTTATTATTTTTTAATGATATTATGGCCTCTCTCTCTTTCCTATTTAGATTGTCAGATATTTGAACACATTGAATAGATCGTAAATCTTTCAATTCTAGCTGTTGAAAGGCTTCTAAGTGTGCACCCTTATGATGTAATGGATAAAAACGTTTAGAGTTACATTTTACAGGGACATGTAAAAATGAATATACCTTATTTTCTTGATATCCACTCAAATGAATAGAGTCATTTTTGGTAGGGCACGTTAACATTTTATTTTTCTCCTCAAGGATAAAATGATGTTTGATTGTTAATTTTCTAAAGAACTCGTTCAGATCTAAATATAATCTAAAACCATTCAACAGGGCATTGGGGCAAAAAGATAAACCCTTTTCTAAAAGGGAAATCTCCCTTTCCTTTAATACATATTTTGAAATATTAAAAATACTGCTAGTTTTTAAATCCAAACTAGTAACCCCCAATGTTCCCATTAATTAGCTTTTGTTTTCTTCATAACTGACCTTTGTTCCATTGGGGCATCTTTTTCCCTTAATTCTTCTTCCTCTGCTCAAAGGAGAGAACACAGAGGGGAGAAGACAGCACAGAGGAGAAAGAGACCTCATACAGGGGGTAGAGCACACAGGGGGAGACAGCTCAAAAGAGAGATCACGAGGGGAGAAGATAGCACATGGGGGAAGTGCACAGATGGAGGGAGAGAGTGCACAGGGGGGGGTGACAGGCCAAAGGAGAGAGCACAGAGGGGAGAGAGAGCACAGTGGGGAGAGAGAGCGGTCAGTGGGGAGAGTGCATTGAGGTAGAGACAGCCACTGTGCCCAGTGCCACAGAGCCCGCCCACATCGTGATATTGTGACGCAACCGTCCTCCCGATGTGATAGTAGAAAAAAACTAGAGGAAATAAGTGGAATCCAACTGTGCTGCTGTACATTAGACTATATACCAAGGAAATTGTGAATGCAAGTGGCTTTGCGTTCACCGAATTCCTTCTTCCTTCTTATATGGTCGAT
This sequence comes from Allobates femoralis, assembly GCA_033576535.1. Lineage (NCBI taxonomy): Eukaryota > Metazoa > Chordata > Amphibia > Anura > Aromobatidae > Allobates > Allobates femoralis. The sequence goes on from JARQOC010000001.1 coordinate 353,586,647, forward strand.
TGTACAGCAGTGCAGTTGGATTCCGCATTATTCTTCTATTTTTTTCTACTATTGTTTCGGCCTGTGGATACTGCAGCAGCTGCTTGGAGCCCTTTATACTGGTTGTGTGTGACACAACCCTCTAAGGTGAACAGTTTCCTTTCAGCTTACCTGTCACAGTTTTTATTAGATATGACAAGCAAGTTGATGTGGTACTTGCTGGCTCCAATATGGTGCCAAAATATGCACAGTTTGTCCTGGTGCTGCTGGAGTTCATCCTGGGGAGAATTTTATTTTCTCTTTGGGGATGATCACTGCTTGCAGTGCTAGGGGAAAGCTATGGGGTCAATTGTGGCCCCGACTTATGCAAGCATATATATGGCTGTTTTCAAGGATGAACACGTGTACAGTTTCTCTTTTTGGTGTCATGTTAGGGGGTTGGCGGCGCTACATTGACGACATTTATTCCTGTGGGATGGCAATAAAGATGAGCTTAAAGGTCCTGTCTCACATAACGACCGCTCCAGCGATCTTGACAGCAATAACGACCTGCCGGGATCGCTGGAGCGTTGTTACCTGGTCGCTGGGGAGCTGTCAAACAGGCAGATCTCCCCAGCGATCAGGGCCATGGGAGCCACCTCCCACATCGCTGAAGGCGATGTCAGCGTCCTCCCTGCTTAGCGCTGCCTGTAAAGCAGCGCTAAGCAGGGAGAACGCTGGTAACTATGATAAACACCGGGTGCTGCCTGGATACTCGCTGTTTATCTTAATTACCAGCGTCCTCCCTGCTTACAGGCAGCGCTAAGCAGGGAGGACGCTGGTAACCATGGTAAACACAGGTATCTAGCAGCGCACGCTGTCTAGATACCTGGTGTTTACCATGGTTACCAGACAGTGAGGTCACTGCTCGCTGGTTTCTCACTGTCACACGCAGCGATGTGTGCTGACCAGCGGGAAACCAATGATCAAAAAATGACCCACAGCACTTTGCACCGATAAGCGACCTCACAGCAGGGGTCTGATTGCTGCAAAGTGTCACACAGAATTACATCGTTGGAGAGATCGTTGTAACGTCACAGTTACAACGATCTCTCTAACGATATCGTTATGTGAGACAGGGCCTTAAGATCTTTTTTTATCACTTAATGAGGTTTATCTAGAGGTAAAATTCACCATGTATAGTTCACTATAGGAAATGCAGTTCCTTGATACACTTGTATTTAAACGGGGTAATGCTCTGTGCACTGATTTGTTTGTAAAAAGCACAGACAGAAATAGCATGTTGCATTTCTCTAATGAACATCTGACAAGGATGGAGGAGTCTCTCCCTTGGAGTCAGCTCTTAAACGTCTTGTGATTTAAAAATTAATCAATAGTTTGATCAAATGTGTGATAAATTCTTTGGTTATCCAAAAGATAAACTGATCAACTATAGAAAGAAGGTTTCGGATGTGCCTTGTAATGATTTATAAAAGGGGAAGTCTGGGGAGAGAAAACGTTTTAGTACTGTTTCTGTCCTTCTACATGATGAAGCAGTGCTGGACACTACGGTTCTAGGATCTATAGATCACTTATAAATAAATAAAATCATAAAATCATACCTGTTCTTTTGCTCTCATCCCTCCCTCAGGAGTCTGAGAAAATCAGGGCTGTTTTTGCTTCAAACAATCATGTTATCAAGCAGATATACACACATACTCTGATCTTTTGCTGTATAATGATATGATGGTGCATAATGTGTACTGTCGTTGTCAAGCTAGGAGCACAGGCAGAGCTCTGCATTGATTGATTCAGCACTGCCATGTTGTCCCCTCTCCGTAGCATTTTGATAGATTTCCACTATCGATTTCACTTTCTCCTCATTCTCATGAAAGCATCCAGACTTCTGTGCAGCATCTGTTACACAAGATATAAACAGGGTCTTTTATTATACTCTGTTCTTTATAATGTGCACCAAACGTACAGTGGGTACGGAAACTATTTAGACCCCCTTACATTTTTCACTCTTTATTTCATTGCAGCCATTTGGTAAATTCAAAAAAGTTCATTTTTTTTCTCATTAATATACATTCTGCAGCCCATCTTGACTGAAAAAAAGAGAAATGTAGAATTTTTTGCAAATTTATTAAAAATGAAAAACTGAAATATCACATGGTCATAAGTATTCAGACCCTTTCTTTATACACTCATATTTAAGTCACATGCTGTCCATTTCCTTGTGATCCTCCTTGAGATGGTTCTACTCCTTTATTGGAGTCCAGTGGTGTGTAATTAAACTGATAGGACTTGATTTGGAAAGGCATACAACTATCTATATAAGACCTCTCAGCTCACAGTGCATGTCAGACCAAATGAGAATCATGAGATAAAAGGAACAACCCAAGGAGCACAGAGTCAGAATTGTGGCAAGGCACCGATCTGGCCAAGGTTACAAATGAATTTCTGCAGTCTTCAAGGTTCCTTAAAGCACAGTGGCCTCCATAATCCTTAAATTGAAGATGTTTGGGACCACCAGAAGTCTTCCTAGACCTGGCCATCCAGCCAAACTGAGCAATCGTGGGAGAAGAGCCTTGGTGAGAGAGATAAAGAAGAATCCCAAAATCACTGTGACTGAGCTCCAGAGATACAGTAGGGAGATAGGAGAAAGTTCCACAAGGTCAACTATTACTGCAGTCCTCCACCAGTTGGGCCTTTATGGCAGAGTGGCCTGACGGAAGAGTCTCCTCAGTGCAAGACATATGGAAGCCCGCATAGAGTTTGCAAAAAAAAACACATGAAGAACTCCAAGACTATGAGAAATGATTCTCTGGTCTGATGAGATGAAGATAGAACTTTTTGGTGATAATTCTAAGTGGTATTTGTGGAGAAAACCAGGCACTGCTCCTCACCTGGCTAATACAATCCAACAGCATCATGCTATGGGGGTGTTTTTCAGCTGCAGGAAGAGGACGACTGGTTTCAATTTAATGAAACATGAATGCGGCCAAGTACACAGATATCCTGGATGAAAACCTCTTCCAGAGTGCTCTGGACCTCAGGCTTGGCCAAAGGTTCACCTTCCAACAAGAAAATGAGCCTAAACACACAGCTAAAATAACAAAGGAGAGGCTTCAGTACAACTCTGTGACCATTCTTGATTGGCCCAGCCAGAGCCCTGACCTAAATACAATTGAACATCTCTGGAGAGACCTTAAAATGGCTGTCCACCAACGTTCACCATCCAACCTGACAGAACTGGAGAGGATCTGCAAGGAAGAATGGCAGAGTATCCCCAAATCCAGGTGTGAAAAACTTGTTGCATCATTCCCAAGAAGACCCATTGCTGTACTAGCTCAAAAGGGTGCTTCTATTCACTACTGAGCAAAGGGTCTGAAAACATTATGGCCGTGTAATATTTCAATTTTTCCTTTTTAATACATTTGAAATAAAAACTCTACATTTCAGTTTTTATTTAAATCAAGATAGGGTGCAGAGTGTACATTAGTGAGAAAAAATAAACTTTCTTGAATTTACCAAATTGCTGCAGTGAAAGAAAGAGTGAAAAATTTGAAGGGGTCTGAATACGTTCCTTACCAACTGTATATGGGCTTAAAAATATCTATGTATGTATGTATCTATTAATGTCTGTGTATTTATCTATCATCTATCTATAAATCTGTCTATGGCGGCCGTCCACACGGAACGATATCTTGCCCGATATCGTTTAAGCGATCTCCTTTTTGATCGCTTAAGCGATATCGGGCAAGATATCGTTGCATGTAATCAAGCGATTTTACGATGGTAAATCGCTTGATCGTGACATCGCTGATCTGAGGTTCGGTTCTCAGATCTAGCGATGAACGATGCAACGATCTGCATCATCGTGGTGTATGACACCACGATGATCCATCTCCCAGCGACCGCGCCTATGCTGGGAGATGGTAACTATGGTACACGTCGGGTAACTAAGCGACGCGCGGCGCCTAGTTACCCGATGTGTACCATAGTAACGAGCGAGATCGCTGCTCCACATCGCTGGTGAGTCTGTCTGTGTGACATCTCACCAGCGATGTGAGCGATATTGTAAGCGATTGCGCGTGCACGTGATCGCTTACAATATCGCTAAAGATATCTCACCGTGTGACGGCCGCCTATCATATATTTTATGTATTCATCCATCCGTCCATCTATCCATCCACCCATAGATCTATCATCTATCTATTCCATGTAACCTCCAGACTGCAGTAGACGGCTTTACCTTGCTTGGTAATCCAAAACAAATGTCACCCATGCTATTTTTAAAATTATTTATTTATAAATAAATAACTTTAAAAAAAAAATATTGTGGGGTCCCCCCATTTTGGATTACCAGCCATGGTAAAGCAGACAGCTGTGGTCTGGTACTTCAGGGAGGGAAGTGCCATGTTTAATGGGCCACACCAAGCCTAATAATAGCAGACCGCAGCCACCCCAGAACTGGAGCAATCCATTAAGTGCACCAATCCTGGGGCTTTGCCCCGGCTTTTCCAGCAGCCCTGGTGCATTGGCGAATGGGGCAATGGTGTTTGGGGTTGATGCCAGCTGTATATTGTCATCTGGCATCAAGCCCAGGGGTTGGAAATGTTGCGGTATCTATCAGTTACCCAACATTACTAACCTAGCCAGTAATAGCAAAAATAAAGACAACCAAAACTGTTTTATTTGAAAAAATACTCCCCTACACATTTCCACTTTCACAAATCTAATATATAATTACCTTAAGCCACTTCCGTCATATTCGGCGCTGTTTCCGTCGTCGTGTCCGTGGCTGCCTCACTCGCAATGCCTTTGCGAGTCCTTGCAGAGTCTCTCTCTCTCTATCCTCCCCCCCAACGGCTTGCAGGACCTGAGATGATGTCACTGGTATGGGCGGGCTATATCACATGACTGTGACATCATCACAGGCACTTTAATTGCTGCAGTGTCAGCACAGGAGACATCATGCCGCTGTCTCACATCACACGTGTCCTCATCAGTGATTCTCTGCCTCTGACATCCTGCGATCACAACGGAACATAGAGGTGACAGAGGACCCCGGACTGAGCCCCCAAGAGCTGATCTCCAGGATACAGGTGAGAGGAGGCTGCACACGAGCAATGCTCTGCAGACAGGAGGGGGCTGCACAGGAGCAATGCTCTGCAGACAGGAGGAGGCTGCACAGGATCAATGCTCTGCAGAGAAGAGGCTGCACAGGAGCATTGCTCTGCAGAGAAGAGGCTGCACAGGAGCAATGCTCTGCACAGAGGAGGCTGCACAGAAGCATTGCTCTGCATGAGGGGAGGCTGCACAGGAGCATTGCTCTGCAGAGAGGAGGCTGCACAGGAGCAATGCTCTGCAGAGAGGAGGCTACACAGGAGCAATGCTCTGCAGAGAGGAGGCTGCAGAGGAACATTGCTCTGCAGAGAGGCGGCTGCACAGGAGCAATGCTCTGCAGAGAGGAGGCTGCACAGGAGCAATGCTCTGCACAGAGGAGGCTGCACAGGAGCATTGCTCTGCATGAGGGGAGGCTGCACAGGAGCATTGCTCTGCACAGAGGAGGCTGCACAGGAGCATTGCTCTGCATGAGGGGAGGCTGCACAGGACCAATGCTCTGCAGAGAGGAGGCTGCACAGGAGCAATGCTCTGCAGAGAGGAGGCTGCACAGGAGCATTGCTCTGCAGAGAGGAGGCTGCACAAGAGCAATGCTCTGCAGAGAGGAGGCTGCACAGGAGCAATGCTCTGCAGAGAGGAGGCTGCACAGGAGCAATGCTCTGCAGAGAAGAGGCTGCACAGGAGCAATGCTCTGCACAGAGGTGGCTGCACAGGAGCATTGCTCTGCATGAGGGGAGGCTGCACAGGAGCAATGCTCTGCAGAGAGGAGGAAGCTGCACAGGAGCAATGCTCTGCAGAAAGGAGGAGGCTGCACAGGAGCAATTCTCTGCAGAGAGGAGGAGGCTGCACAGGAGCAATTCTCTGCAGAAAGAAGGAGGCTGCACAGGAGCAATGCTCTGCAGAGAGGAGGAGGCTGCACAGGAGCAATGCTCTGCAGAGAGGAGGAGGCTGCACAGGAGCAATGCTCTGCAGAGAGGAGGAGGCTGCACAGGCGCAATGCTCTGCAGAGAGAAGGAGGCTGCACAGGCGCAATGCTCTGCAGAGAGAAGGAGGCTGCACAGGCGCAATGCTCTACAGTAATGAGGCTGCACAGGAGCAATACTCTGCAGAGAGGAGGCTGCACAGGAGCAATGCTCTGCAGAGAGGAGGCTGCACAGGAGCAATGCTCTGCAGAGAGGAGGCTGCACAGGAGCAATGCTCTGCAGAGAGGAGGCTGCACAGGAGCAATGCTCTGCAGAAAGAAGGAGGCTGCACATGAAAAATGCTCTGCAGAGAGGAGGAGGCTGCACAGGAGCAATGCTCTGCAGAGAGGAGGCTGCACAGGAGCAATACTCTGCAGAGAGGAGGCTGCACAGGAGCAATGCTCTGCATGAGTGGAGCCAAGATGCTGGGGATGGCGGAGTGAAAATGCCGTGGCGGGGAAGATGATGACCCGCTGGTAAGTATGACAGGCAGAGTGCCTCTGTCCTCTGCTGACCACTCTGCCCACCGCACTGCGCTAACCACTTTGCCTGCTGCACTGCGCTGACCACTCACCAACCACGCAGTGCTAACCACTGAGCCACTGCGCAGTGCTAACCACTGAGCCACCGCGCAGTGCTAACCACTGAGCCACCGCGCAGTGCTAACCACTGAGCCACCGCGCAGTGCTAACCACTGAGCCACCGTGCAGTGCTAACCACTGAGCCACCGCGCACTGCTAACCACTCACCAACCACGCAGTGCTAACCACTGAGCCACCGCGCAGTGCTAACCACTGAGCCACCGCGCAGTGCTAACCACTACGCCACCGCGCAGTCCTAACCACTGAGCCACCGCACAGTGCTAACCACTAAGCCACCGCGCAGTGCTGACCACTACGCCACCGCGCAGTGCTAACCACTATGCCACCGCACAGTGCTAACCACTACGCCACCGCGCAGTGCTAACCACTACGCCACCGCGCAGTCCTAACCACTGAGCCACCGCACAGTGCTAACCACTAAGCCACCGCGAAGTGCTAACCACTAAGCCACCGCGCAGTGCTAACCACTGAGCCACCGCGCACTGCTAACCACTCACCAACCACGCAGTGCTAACCACTGAGCCACCGCGCACTGCTAACCACTCACCAACCACGCAGTGCTAACCACTGAGCCACCGCGCAGTGCTAACCACTCACCAACCGTGCAGTGCTAACCACTGAGCCACTGCGCAGTGCTAACCACTGAGCCACCACGCAGTGCTAACCACTGAGCCACCGCGCAGTGCTAACCACTGAGCCACCACGCACTGCTAACCACTCACCAACCACGCAGTGCTAACCACTGAGCCACCGCGCAGTGCTAACCACTGAGCCACCGCACAGTCCTAACCACTACGCCACCGCGCAGTCCTAACCACTGAGCCACCGCGCAGTGCTAACCACTAAGCCACCGCGCAGTGCTAACCACTGAGCCACCGTATACTGTGCTACCCACTGAGCCACATGTATACACACAATTAATTTCACGGCACTCCCCTAAATATTAGTAAATAAACTATATATGGATTCTAGACTACCCGATTCTTTAGAATCGGGCTCACAGCTAGTCTACTATATAATCTCCTAATCGTGTCTGTCTGATGCCAAAATCGTGCGCCAGCGCTCATTGGCTGCCGCTAGCAGCGGCAACCAATGAGCGCCGCATATGCAAAAAGCCATGCGCCAGGCTACATGTACAGCCGTGGCGACCCCCGGCACCGGTACCCGCTGTCTTCCTCCTCACCTCCTCGCTTCCCTGTCTCCCTCCTTGCCTCCCTCCTCACCTTCCTGCCTCCCTCCACGCCTCTTGCTGTTCTTACCCGTCTTCTCCCTGTACAGCTGTTATGTGACAGGGTGGGCTGATGTGATGTCACACAACCCGCCCTGTCACATGTCGCTGTACACAGTGGACACCGCGGGTGAGAACAGAGGGGGGAGGGGGATCCTGCCCCCCTGCAGCCATCCTGCCCCCCCCATAGCCATCCTGCCCACCCCTGCAGCATCCTGCCCTCCCCAGAGCCATCCTGCCCCCCCCCCTGCAGCCATCCTTCCCCCCGACTCCATCCTGCTCCCCTCCGCATCCATCCTGTCCCCCCAACTCCATCCTGTCCACCCCTGACTCCATCCTGCCCCACCGGCTCCATCCTGCCCCCCATCCCGACTCCATCCTGCCCCCGGCTCCATCCTGCCCCGCTTGCTCCTTCCTGCTCTGTATAAATTAAAAGAGAAAGGAAGTGCACATAGAGTAGTATTGCTATTATACAGGTCCCTCAGACCTCAAATGGTTAAATTCACCTGATGTAGTTGTGAGTGTCACAACTACAATAAAAGCACACAGGAGGTCGCTGCAGGCTCCCAGCTGAGAACTGAAGAATCCAGATGCCCTGAGGAAGTGGCTATGAGCCACGAAACACGTGTAGGCAAAATAAACAGAGTGTGGGATTTACTCTGTGTTTATCTTTGTGGTCAGCGCGGCATTTGATTCCAGCACTTTATCATTCCTTCCTGCTCTGCTCACTCCATCCTGCCCCCCCCGGCTCCATCCTGCCCCCCCAGGCTCCATCCTGCCCCCCTTGGCTCCATCATGCCCCCCCCCGGCTCCATCCTGCCCCCCTTCCCGGCTCCATCCTGACCCCCCGGCTCCATCCTGCCCCCCTGCATCCATCCTGCCCCCCCCGGCTCCATCCTGCCCCCCTTCCCGGCTCCATCCTGCCCCCCTGGCTCCATCCTGCCCCCCGGCTCCATCCTGCCCCCCCGCATCCATCCTGACCTGCCGCATCCATCCTGCTCCCCCGGCTCCATCCTGCCTCGCTCACTCCATCCTGTCCCCCCGCCACCATCCTGCCCCCTTGCCACCATCCTGCCATTCTACCCCCCCGCCGGCTCCATCCTGACCCCTGGCTCCATCCTGCCCCCCGGCTCCATGCCCTGCCGGCTCCATCCTGCCCCCCCGCCTCCATCCTGCCCCCCTGGCTCCATGCACTGACAGCTCCATGCTGCCCCCCAGCCTCCATCCTGCTCCCCCGGCTCCATCCTGTCCCCCTGCATCCATCCTGCCCCCCACATCCATCCTGCCCCCCTAGCATCCATCCTGCCCCCCCGCATCCATCCTGCACCGCTCGCTCCATCGTGCCCCGCTCGCTCCAACCTGCCCCGCTCACTCCATCCTGCCCCCCACCTCCATCCTGCTCCCGCATCCATCCTGCCCCCCCCGCCTCCATCCTGCTCCCCGGCTCCATCCTGCCCCGCTCACTCCATCCTGCCCCCTGTCACCATCCTGCCCCCCCCCACCATGCTACCCCCCCCATCACCATCCTGCCCCCCTGCTCCATCCTACCCCCGGGCAGTTAGCGGTCTTGTGACCGATCAGCCGATCGGTTTCCCAGGCAACGACGGGTCCTAAAGGCCTGAAGGACCTAGAAGACGGAGGTGGAGCGAGCCGGCGGACAGGTGAGTATCCTCACTGAGGATTTTTTTTAAAAAATCACCTCTCACCAGTAAGAAATAACTTCTCTAAAAAACAAAAGGATACAGTCGATCAATTGCGCACATTTTATAATTCAAGATTACCTTATAATTCTAGACAAAAACAACTGGTTTTGATTGGACCAATACAGGAGCTATACCAAAACAAAAAGGGTTAAATCACTCTACCCCAATAACAATGCATAGATGTGATGAAATTTTGACAGCTATCCCCAAAAAAACGGTTGGAAAAATGATTAATAAAAGACATGATACAATTGATTTAAAGTTACCAGCACCTAACCCAGGGTTGCCATCCCTGGGTATATTGAGGAGAACTACAGAAAGAAAGTCCCTGGAAAAGGATTTATTGAAATCTGATTCAGCAAGGGTTAATAGTGAATTGACGGAAAAATCTATTTGTGATGATAGCTTTTTTGAGAACATAACTATACACAGTACAGGTGAATCCCCTTCAGCCTTTGTGACAGTTATACAGGCCCCCACTCCTTCTCCCAGTTCAGCAAACTCGCAGATTTCTTTTTAGAAATAGGTCCGATACGGCCCTCACCCTTAATGGAAACAATTGTTCCTACAATCCTGAGTCAATCACACATGGCACCTATCCTGTCACCCTTGCAGACTATAAATCCCCCACCACAATCAATTGGGGTTTCCAACTCTCAACCACAGATAACCCAATTTTTCACATTGAAAAATACACCCCAAAGAAAAAGAAAAGGAGGTTTCGGGGAACTAGAGCAGGAACACGTTCCCAAAAAAATTCCCAAAAACAACCAAGAGACTCAGGCCGATCCATGAACAAGATGGAATCGGAGTCCTTACAAAAAACAAAGTCTGCACAGGAAATGGACAATAAGGATAAAGATATAAATAGAACTGAAAAGAAAAGGGTGTTTAATCTATCTAAATATCCTATGAATGAAACAGAGGAGAGATTACTCACAAAGGGCTTAAATTTCTGCCCTACTCAAGATACAAACAATTTTGATCTGTTTATTGATCTGAATAAATTTGTGAGGAAATTAACCCTCAAAAGACACTTTGTGCTCCAGGAAAAGAATAATATTAAACATATGTCTACAATGAATACAAATGAAACACCCTCAAACTTGGACCCTAATATACACTTAGAAGTGAAAAGCCGCTCTAATTTCAACCCGGTACACCATAGGGGTAATTATATAGAAACTTTTCTGGGTCTAGTTGGTGAGGAATTCCGCCGATTAGATTCAAAGAAAACCGCAAAAATTAAAACAAATCCCAAGAGGGGATATATAAACAACCATCCCCTTAAGTATAATATCACTAAGGAAGAGAAAATGGCAATGGCCAATTTGAAAAATAATGATAAAATCATAATAAGGGAGGCTGATAAAGGAGGCGGAGTCATAATTCAAGACAGAGATATGTACATTAAAGAAGCACAAAGAATTCTATCGGACACTAAATATTACATCAAACTGGATATAAAGATCCTTCTAAGACATTTCTGAAAGAATATCATGATCTCATAAATGATGCTTATAAGGAAGGGATAATAAATAAAAAAGAAAAGAACTTTTTGGTTAATAAAGAGCCATCTATGGCCTTTTTTTATCATCTTCCAAAGGTGCACAAAGATAGTGTCAATCCTCCAGGACGTCCCATCATTTCTGAGATCGACTCTCTTACTAGCCACCTGTCTCATTTTTTAGATTTACATCTTCAGGACATAGTAAAATCTTTACCATCACATTTGAAAGATTCAGCACAACTAATACAAGAACTGAACACCATACAGTGGGAGGATAATTTCCTAATAATAACAATGGATGTGAATTCATTGTATTCGAACATTGATCATGATTTGGGCAAAGATGCAATTAGACATTTTTTGTCACAAACTAAAGCCATGCCAGGGAGACAGGTGGATTTTTTGATAAAGAGCTTAGACTTCATACTCAAGCATAATGTGTTTGAGTATGATGGACAATTGTACCTACAGAAACTTACCACAATGGGGACTCGGGTAGCCCCAAGTTTTGCAAACTTATTTATGGGGCTATTCGAGTCCCTATCACCCCTTTGCTCCTCAGAATGTGTGAGTAATATAATAATAATATTATATAAACGATACATAGATGACCTGATTATTCTATGGAGGGGTGACAGGGAAGCCGCAGAATCCCTGGTGAAGGTCATGAATGAAAATTCTTGGGGTTTATCCTTTGAGGCTACTATAACGACCAATAGAGCTGTATTTCTTGATCTAGAAATTATACCTGAGAATGGGAGATTGACAACTAGAACTCACTTTAAAAGTGTTGATGTTAATGGGTATCTCGACTATAGGAGTGCCCATTATATCAAATGGAAAAACAATATACCGTTTGGACAGTTCCACTGAGTCCGAAAAAACAATACAAAAAAGTCAGATTATGTAATACAATCTGAAATTTTAAAAAAACGGTTTCAAGAAAAGAAATACCCGAAAAAAATCATTGGGGAAGCTTATAAAGTGAATCTAAAAAAATCACAAGATGAATGCCTGAGAATAAAAGAAAAATCAGATAGGATGACGGTAAAATCTCAAGCCCCTATAATTACACAGAAAAAAACTCAACCACCCATAATGATGAATAAGGAGAGATGGGAATACAACTTCATTACCTCATTCAATAAAGGGAATCGGCTGATTAGAGAGACCCTCTCTAAACACTGGCACATTTTAAAACAGGATCCCCTCTTGAGAGATTTCTTGCCAGAAAGGCCAGGGATCACATTTAGAAGGGGAAGGACTCTCAGGAATATATTGGCACCTAGCCGTATGAAAAAAAGCATCATGAAAAAAAGTATCACGAAAAACATAATTATCAAGAATACTAAATTAATTTCAGCAAGAGATGATATTTCCATAGCCAATTTTGGTATGCACTCTGCTGGTACTTTTAAATGTTTTCAGAAAAAATGTCAGTGTTGTCATCTTATAACTCATGGCTCTCAAAGTATAACAGCGACTAGTACAGGAGAGATGTTTCCGATCAAAAATTTTCTCACCTGTACTAGTAATTTCGTTATTTATGTTATTACTTGTGAATGTGGACTACAGTACGTGGGTCGCACCACACAGATGGTCCGATCACGACTGAATTCACATCGTTATAACGCAAAAATTGGCCTTATGACCCATAGCTTTTCAAGGCACCTTTTATTAAATCACAATAAAAATTTCAAAATAAAACTTACACCAGTTGAGGAGATACCTTTGGATGCTCCTAATAGAATGCAACAACTGAATAAAAAGGAGGCTTTTTGGATTTACAGGCTGCGAAGCCTATATCCGGATGGCCTAAATGATAAGCTTGAAAACATTTAGTGGGATAATTTATAGATGAGAACAACTTTATTGTCATCTGGGGGCCCTTTCGCATCGGCGTTTTTTTGGGGTTTGCGGCGGATGTGGTGGGGGGGGCCGCGTCTGCTGTGATTGCCGCGTGCCGGCTGCGCTTGCGGCGCGGTTGCGGTGGACGCCATGCGGGGTGTGGGCGTGCTTGCGGCGGGTGCAGTTTTGCGCTTGCGGCGGGTGCGGCAGCGTTTTTTTTCGCTGCCGCGCCTGCCGCGAGTGCGGGGCCGCGCTTGCCGCGCCTGCCGCTGGTGTGCCTGTGCTTTGCGTGGCGTTTGCCGCGGCCGCGCCACGGGTGCGGCCGGTGTGCGGTAGTTGCGGCAGATGCGGTTTTTTCGCCGCGTCTGCCGCGGATTTCGGAGGGCGCCGATGTGGAGGGGCCCTTATAGAGATAAAAATCTTGTTGAGGTTCATATTTGGGATCCCATCATTTTATGAGGTGGGGACATTGAGGTTATCGGGAGTGCTCTTGCAGTGTTTCTCCTTGTGGAAGTAGGAATGTCTGCTCTGTGGGTCCTAAAATGACATGTGAAGCGGCTCATAACTTGGTGCTGACATTGTAATGGTCCACCTACATTTATGGAGGCATTGGGAAAAGAAGATTTAATCACTCTCTGGTGGAGGATAAGATGGTTTAGCAGGTTTTTGGGTGAAGATAAAATGATCGAATGTCAATAGAGCAAGATTAATCCCAGTAGAAGTATGCAATATATGAGATGAGATATATTTGTATATATTATCAAGGAAATTGTAAAATATTTTATGGTGAAGTTATCACGCTAGTATATAGCGACCCAATATAGCTGTCTCTTTGAGGGGGATAGAGATATATTGGGACGTAACAATTATGTGGTACTTATGAATGGGGTGACTTGGATCAAGTGTCCTATAGATGAAGTGTATAGCCTAGTGGTATATACCTCTGACTGGGTAAGATATGTTGATAGAAAATGTGCAGGATCGATTCCATCTGTAATTATTTAAAAAAACATTTAAAAATTTTTTTTTTTTATCTTTTGGGAATATAATTAATTTTTTGATATCAAGTGGATCATAATTAATAAGAAATAAAAATAATACTATGATATTTGGACCTTGATTTTGAAACACAAAAATAAAAAGAAAAGGAAAAAGAAAATAGAAAGAAAACAAAGATAAAGATTAATAATGGAACAAAAGGGAACTAATAATGTTTAAAATACAATTGGTTTTTTGAATCATACCCTTATATGTATATGTGTGTATATATATACAAAAAGGAAGAGAGAGATATATGTGTATATTTATTCTATTGTTCTCTTTTTTATCTTGGGAGGAACTGGTTAACACTATTGAGACTGGATACTGAAGAGCCAGACATGTGTGATCAATATGATTAATTAGGAGGGATAACACACACTATATAACCTCCAAACTTTATGTAATACTTCATATACCTGAGGAAGGCTATTTTATGACATTTATAGCCGAAACGCGTTGTTTTAATTATGCTTTTATGACTTTTATGACTGTTTACTACTGTGAAGCCATTTGAAATAAATCTCCAAGAAGGAAAAAGGAGTCAGTGTCCTTATCATAAGGTAAATCTCCTTGGGAGCGCCCAATCATCTGGATACCTTGATTACTTGCTTCATTCCACGGGCTCATAGCTGGGAGTTCCGCTCTCTGGAGGATAGCAGCAGCATACCAAGGAGACAAAGACCCCTGTAAGACCCCCAGTGGGTTGATATGCGAAGAAACAAGACACAATAAAGGTGAGCTCTCTTGCCCAGTGTACTTCTGAGAAATATTGTACTTTTACATTTAGATCTGCGCCTGTTTTCTCTCTCCCCACCCTCCTCTGACCTACAGCCTCGAGGTCTATTGTGTGCAATTCACTGAGGATTTTTAAATTTTTACTTTTACTGTGGAGGAGCGGGGGGGGGGCCGCGGGGAGCGGAGTGTCGCTATATACCATAGCGCTGCTATTCATGTACTGTAATGGATGGCCATATACCATAGGGCTGCTATAGATGTACTATAATGTACCGCCATATATCATAGCGCTGCTATACATGTGCTATAATGTACCGCCATATACTTTAGTATTGCTATACATGTACTGTATTGTACCGCCATATACCATAGCATTGCTATACATGTGCTGTAATGTACCGCCATATACTATAGCGTTGCTATACATGTACTGTAATATACCACCATATACCATAGCGCTGCTATACATGTGCTGTAATGTACTGCCATATTCTATAGTGCTGCTATACATGTGCTGTAATGTACTGCTACATACCATAGCTCTGCTATACATGTGCTGTAATGTACCGCCATATACTATAGTGCTGCTATACATGTACTGTAATGTACCGCCATACACTATAGTGCTGCTATACATATGCTGTAATGTACTGCCATATACCATTGCGCTGTTATACATGTACTGTAATGTACCGCCATATACTATAGTGCTGCTATACATGTGCTGTAATGTACCGCCATATACCATAGTGCTGCTATACATGTACTGTAATGTACCACCATATACTATAGTGCTGCTATACATGTGCTGTAATGTACCACCATATACCATAGCGCTACTATACATGTACTTTTTTTTAATCAGATAGTGATTATTAGAATTTCCAACAGAAACATATATAGAAAAAACATAACATTGCAAGCGGAGCATATCCTGCTCGCTCTAATCCCCCCTCCCGCCCCCCCTCTCCTTTAGCTCGGTCTAAGAACCATCTCATAGAGTAAAGAAACTTCTCATATCTCATATACAATGAGCACATACCGTGAAATTATATGCCGACATTATTATAAGCACGCGGAATACATCTAACATAAGAAGGAAAGCAGAGCAGAAGAAAAAAAAAGGGTAAACAAAAGTAGGTAAAAAAGCATATTAGTATTGACAGCAATCACTACACATACAAATTCCCTGAGGGCAGGCCCAACGCATCCAACCATCCTGCCCAAATCTTCTCAAAGATGTTAGGACAAGCTCTCTTGGTGTAAATAGCCTTTTCCCGGCATAGCAGAAAATTAATTTTATTAATATATTCGGTACGTGAGGTAGTTTTGTCCGATATCCAGTATGACGCTATAAGTTTTCTAGCAACAAACAACATTCTGGCCACTGCGACCTTAAGGCACTCATCCCCCCCCACCTCCTCCACATAACCCAACACGCAGACTACCGGGTCTCGGGGAATAACCTGTCTTGTAGTCAAATGTATTAAATTGAGCACTAAAATCCAGAAAATTTGCAGACAGGGGCATGTCCACATCATATGCAGAATATCTGCGTCATTCTTACCGCATTTAGGACATCCCGAGTCCGACCGCAGATTCAGAACGAAGAGCCACTTAGGAGTCCGATATACTCTGTATATAAGATAACAACTGAGACAAACGAGCAGGCTCGCTTATGGACAGTCTGGGAACCATCTGAAGAATCGAATACCACTGATCTCCAGCAATGGGACCCAGCTGTTGCATCCATTTTGTCAATGCCTTGATCGGATTTCTCAACCGATCCACACACAGAAGAGCTCCATAAATAAAGGATGTCAGACCCCTGGTGGGTGCCTGCATGCCCAGCCTGCTAACCACAGCATCCTGGTGTACAGACATATCCTGCGTCCAGGTCTTCAAGAAATTGGCATGCCTCAACTGCAAATACTGAAACAACATGTTATGTGATAACGGGAAATCCTGTCTCAGTTCCTCAAATGATCTGAACACTCCACCCTCCGTCAACTGCGACACACACCATATGCTGATCCGCCTCCAATGTGCAAATCCAGAAAGCTTGCGCAGTTGTGGTAAATGCGAATTGTCCCAGATAGGGGAGTATTTGGTCAGACCAGTGATGCCTCTCATCTGTTTTAACCTGTCCCATATTTTAACCATAAGCTTGACTGTAGGTAGCCCCGCCACCCATGACTGGAACTTCCAGACCTCCGAACCAGATAGTGTTGATCCTCTACCCACCAGGTATTGCAGAATCCCCCTACTATCCCTCCCCTCAGTAGAGATATCGTCCAATTCCCCTACCAAATGTTGACACTGGGAGGAGATATAGTACAGCCACGGATTAGGTAACGCTAGCCCTCCCTCATCTTTAGGTTTCTGTAAATGTTCTAGTTTAAGTCTCTCCCTAGTTTTTAGCCAAATAAATTCTCTAAAAATCGCATTTACTTTATAAAACCTATTCTGAGGCAGCCAAACGGGAGAGTTTTGGAGGACATAGAGAAGTTGTGGCATGACCACCATTTTGAGCAAATTTACTCTCCCCACCACAGAGAGGCGCAGTTTGGCCCATGCTTTTACCTGCAGCTTGACCTGTGACAGTAAGGGTAAAATATTTAACCGCTCAAAGTCCGTCAATTTGTCAGATATAGTGATGGGCGAATCCTAAATTACTCGGAATCGCTTGACTCTAGCGAGTCCGAGCCCGGGACTCGCTACTCGTTGCGAGTCTAGCGAGTCCAATGTTAATGAATGGGGAAGCGAGTAATAGCGAGTAGTGTGCGATTTACAAATCACAGATGTGTCTCGGAAGCTTCAGCCTGAAGCAATCCTAGTTTTGCCATTGATTTGCATTGGACTCGTTTACTTTGCAAGTAATCGGTGGGAAACTCGCACAGATAAGAGTCCTGTCTGCTCTGTGTGCTGGCTGCCACAGCTCCAGGGTCCTAGAGCCCGCCTGCTGCCTGATGTAGCAGAGCTGAGATTGTTCTCAGTCTGCTCATTCCCTGTGCATATACATCTATATCTATGCACAGGGATGAGCAGAGAGGACATCGCGTTTTGGACTGCGTCGGACGGAAGAGGATTTTTTTAATTAAAGATGGAGTCCCTAATGGCTTTTTTTTTTATTTCTAATAAAATTTTTTCTCTGTGTTGTGTTTTTTTTAAAACAATTTAAAAGAAATTCATGGCGGTCATGTCTAATATTGGCGTGACCGCCATAAATTTCGGGCTTAGGGCCAGCTGATAATACAAAGCTGGCCCTAACCTCTTTATTACCCAGCGTGCCACCGCCACCAGGGCCGCTGGAAAAGCGGGGTTCAGCGCCAGAGGATGGCGCTTCAATGAACGCGCCATCTTCTGGGGCGGCTGCGGGCTGCAATTTGCAGCGGGGGGTGCCCAGAAAGCTTGGGCATCCCTGCGCTGCGAATTCCAGCCCCCAGCTGCTTAGCTGTACCTGGCTAGACATAGAAATTGCGCGGAGCCCCACACATTTTTTTTAAATTATTTCATGAAATTGATGAAATAATAAAAAAAAAGCGCTCCTCTATATTCTTGTGTCCGGCCAGGTACAAACAGGCACCTGGGGTTGGGGGCAGCCCGTCGCTGCCTGCTGGATCCAGCTGGTTCCAGAAATACGGCGAAGCCCATGTAATTTTTTTTCTGAAAAATCAATAAAACAATCCTAAAAAAGGGACTGCATCTTTATTAACCCCTCGCCCATGGTCCAGGGGTTAATAAAGATGCAGTTCCTTTTGTTTACATTGTTTTATGGATTTGGCAGAAAAAAATTTCACGTGGGCTTCGCCGTATTTCTGGAACCAGCCGGATCCAGCAGGCAGCGACGGGCTTCCCTCAACCCCCAGGTGCCTATTTGTACCTGGCCGGACACAAGAATATAGGGGAGCCCTTTTTTTTTAATTATTTCATGAATTTCATGAAATAATAAAAAAAAAAAATGCGTGGGGCTCCGCGCAATTTCTATGTCTAGCCAGGTACAGCTAAGCAGCTGGGGGCTGGAATCCGCAGCGCAGGGATGCCCAAGCTTTCTGGGCACCCCCCGCTGCAAATTGCAGCCCGCAGCCGCCCCAGAAGATGGCGCGTTCATTGAAGCGCCATCCTCTGGCGCTGAACCCCGCTCTTCCAGCGGCCCTGGTGACGGTGGCACGCTGGGTAATAAAGGGGTTAATACCAGCTTTGTTATACAAGCTGGTATTAAGCCCGAGATTCTTAATGTCAGGCCACGTTTGACCCAGCCGCTAAGAATCTCCAATAAAGGGTTAAAAAAACACAATACAGAGAAAATTTTTTATTTGAAATAAAAAAAAAAAAGCCATTAGGGACTCCATCTTTAATTAAAAAAATCCTCTTCTGTCCGACGTAGTCCAAAACGCGATGTCCTCTCTGCTACATCCCCTGTGCATAGATATAGATGTCTATGCACAGGGAATGAGCAGACTGAGAACAATCTCAGCACTGCTACATCATCTCTGTGAGCAGGCGGGCTCTAGGACCCTGGAGCAGCCTGTACAGAGAAGACAGCTGGACTCGGCTCGCAAAGTAACAGCAGTTACTTTGCGAGTTTCCCTGCTATCACTGGCATAGTAGCCGAGTCTAATGCAAGTGAATTGCAATCCTAGTTTTCTCAGCGTTTGCCATTGATTTGCATTGGACTCGTGCGAGTAAATGCTGGGAAACTCGCAGAGTACCGAGTCCTGCGAGTCCCTTACTACTCGCCGAGTAACGAGTCCTAGCGAGTAGATTCGCCCATCCCTAGTCAGATACCATAACGCCCAAGTACTTGAACTGCGTCACTACAGGGATTGTATTGATGGGCACTGAAACACGATCCAGAGGGAGGAGCGCAGATTTGTCCCAGTTGATAATTAAGCCTGAGACATGTCTAAACAGGTCAAGGAGCCGCATTGTGTGGCGGGACGCCAAAGGCTCCACCGCCAGAGCAAAAAGCATCGGGGATAGAGGGCAGCCCTGCCTCATTCCTCTGTATAAACAAAAGGCATCAGAGAGTAACCCATTCGCCCTTATTCGAGCTCTTGGTTCAAAATACAGGAGTCCAACCCAAGCAATGAAGCCCGGACCAAACCCCATACTCCGAAGCGTGGCCCAAAGGTACCTCCACTCGACACTGTCAAATGCTTTGGCAGCGTCTAATGACAGGACCACCCTCCCCCCTTATTATCCGCCTGGACTTGCATATTAAAGAACAGTCGTCTAACATTGATAGCCGTAGACTTACGGGCATGAATCCCGTCTGATCCAGGTGAACCAAAGACTCCACCACCTTCGAAAGTCGGGTGGCCAAGACTTTTGCCAGTATTTTAATGTCCACTGTCAGAAGAGAGATCGGCCTGTAAGACCCAGGGAGTGTCGGATCCTTATCCTTCTTGAGTAATACCGTTATTATGGCTTCCCTCATTGAGGGTGGGAGCATCCCAGCGTCCATACTACCCTTAAAGATCTCCAACAACATTGGAAGCAGGACCGCTTGGTATTTTTTGTAAATCTCTACTGGCAGGCCATCCACTCCTGGCGCCTTACCCGTGCACATAGAATTCAGAGCTAACTCCAGTTCACCCAGCTCTGACGGCTCATCTAATAGACGCCTATCTTCGTCCGTCAACCGTGGGAGCTTAGCATGTCTCAGAAAGGTGTCAATGTCCTCCTCTGACGAATTAGCGTGGGAAGAATACAGCCCTCTATAGAAAGATTCAAGAATTCTTAAAATACCCGGTGTATCCGTGACTAAGGTCCCATCTGTGTCCCGCAAGCTCAGTATAAATGAAGATCCCCTCTGTGCTGTAGTGATAACTGAGAGCAGATGACCCACACTCTCAGCATTTTCGAAATATTGGATGGACTGGAATATGCGTTTATGTGTCGCTGTCTCTAAAGTTAATACCAGTGATAGCGAATGAAGCACAGCAAATGTGACAAGCAATGCTTAAAGCTAAATTATACATGTGTTATACATGTGGCTAGGTACTCGTGAGTGTAAGGGCCCTTGACGGTGGGTCACGAGCTTACGATATTCTGGAGCCATAATACCAAACTGACACCTTACATCATTTATTATAGTGTCAACTTGCATGTTTTTATCCATTGCAGTTGAGGTTGTTTTCCTCTAGGGGGCGTCTGTCACAGTGATGCATGTCCTCAGTGCTGAGCGGCCCGCCTGGTCTGGAGGCGTTACCAATAGGCTGCTCAGACACTATGTATCACCTGGATGTGAGTGGCAGAGGCCTAGTGGAGTCCATGTGTCTGCATTCACCACCAGCCCCCTCCTTGTTAGCATGGCTGGTAGCCTGGTTGCCACAAACCGCCCCCATGTTATGGGTTGCAGGGGACTGTGCACCGGTGTCTGGACGCATGTGTCAACTCCTGGGGGAATCTGCAGCCACTGCTAGATGCAAGGGGCAGAAAAAGTGTCAAAACTTCGGTGAGTTTTTCCAAGCAATGATGTCACTGAGGTTGCCTCATGTCAAACTCTAGTAACAACAGCTGTACGATAACTGCTGTGTGAAAGCGGGAACCTTTGTGAGATCATCACCCTTCACACTGCTTGGAGCTGGCCAGTGCCTGCTCTCCCTGCATATGAAGGATGCATGCTGTGAACATACTCCCACCCCCCATATGCTGGAGAATGATGGTGGGTTTACACGTTTCAATATCGTTGTGATATTGCAACTCAATGGCGCGGGAGCGCGCATTTAGTGCACGTTTTTCCTGCATCGCATCGGAGGTTTACACGCTGCGATATCGGAATACAACGTCCGTGCGATGTCTACGCCCCCCAACCCAGGAACGACCATTTAACATGGGAGTGAATGGGTGATGTTGAGCATCGCATCGTAGTTGGGCTGTCACACAGCACGATCCGGCTCCAATCTCTATTCAATATCGGAGCATTGAATAGCACGCTCATTCAATCCCCGATATCGCATTGACATCGTTCCTGCATCGTATTGGACGTTCACACCATACAACGCAGGAACGATATCGGGTCCAACGATCGAACCACGTGACTTTTCATTGAAATCGGACTCCGATTGCAACGTGTAAACCCGCCATGAGACTTTGAGGAACCTACACGGGACTGCGTTTGGCCTTCCTGGATTTAAATAGGTAATATATTGGTTACAAAACAGAAAAAAAAAACGAAAAAAAACAAAAACTGCACAGCACTCACAGACTAATGTGATCCGGTGCCAGCAGGGCTGCTGGATCAAATAACTAGAAAGAAATACTCTGCAGCACTCGGCTACTCCCAATGATGTACATATGCTAACAAGCTATATATATATATATATATATATATATATAATATATATATATATATATATATATATATGAAAAAAAAGTTTAAAAACTTATGTTTTTTTCAAAAAACTCAAAATCTTATCTTTTTATTTCTGAAGTTCTTGGTACACACATTGACCAATGTCTGTTTGCTCATCAACTGCGACAAAGTGACTTCAGGTCTGATGAGTCCTAACTCTGACATCCCTGTCCTCCGGTTCACATTAGTTACTTTGTCGCAGTTGATGAGCAAACAGACATTGGCCAATGTGTGTACGGCGGCCGTCACACTCATCAATATCGCTCACATCGCTGTTGAGCTGTCACACAGACTCACCAGCGATGTGGAGCAGCGAGATCGCTGGTAACTATGGTACACATCGGGTTACTAGGCGCTGCGCGGCGCTTAGTAACCCGACGTTTACCATAGATACCATCTCCCAGCATAGGCTGTGCCGCTGGGAGATCGTTCATCGTGGTGTCACACACCACGATGAAGCAGATTGAACAAGCGATGATCGCTTGATATGAGCTCCGGCTCTCATATCTGCGATGTCATGATCAAGCGATTTTACATTGTAAAATCGCTTGATCGCACGCAGTGATGCACAAACGATATCGCTTAAGCGATCAAAAAGCAGATCGCTTAAACGATATCGTTAGCAATATTGAACCGTGTGACGGCCGCCTACCAAGAACTTCAGAAATAAAAAGATAAGATTTTGAGTTTTTTGAAAAAAACTTACCGTATATACTCGTGTATAAGCCGAGTTTTTCAGCCCAAAATTTGGGCTGAAAAGTCTCCCCCTCGGCTTATACACGAGTCAATACGGGGGGGGGGCTGTGTCCGGGGCTGTGGAGGCTGGAGGAGGCGGGGGGAGGCTGCTGTATGAGCGGCCCCGTCACGTGGGGCCGCTCATTAAATATGCACTGCTTCCCCCTGTCAATCAGCGGCAGGGGGAACCAGTGCATATAGCCCCCAAATGCTGGCACTCGCCCCCCCTTGTAAGGGCCCCCCCCCCCGATGGTTATATTACCATTCCGGACTTCTGATCCGCGCCGCTCCTCGGTGCTTCATCCTCGCTGCTTCATCCTCGCTGCTCCGTACGTCTTCTACATCCGGATCTCCGCATATGACGTCATCGCGCGGCCGGGGATCCCGGATGTAGAAGACGGACGGAGCAGCGAGGATGAAGCAGCGAGGATGAAGCACCGAGGAGCGGCGCGGATCAGAAGTCCGGAATGGTAAGAGAAGCGGGGGGGCCCTTGCAAGGGGGGGCGAGTGCCAGCATTTGGGGGCTGCTGGGGACCCCCTGGGGGCCGCTGTGTACTCCCAGGGGGCCGCTGGGGACCCCCTGGGGGCTGCTGGGGACCCCCAGGGGGCTGCTGTGTACCCCCAGGGGGCTGCTGTGTACCCCCTGGGGGCTGCTGTGTACCCCCTGGGGGCTGCTGTGTACCCCCTGGGGGCTGCTGTGTACCCCCTGGGGGCTGCTGTGTACCCCCTGGGGGCTGCTGTGTACCCCCAGGGGGCTGCTGTGTACCCCCAGGGGGCTGCTGGGGACCCCCAGGGGGCTGCTGTGTACCCCCTGGGGGCTGCTGGGGACCCCCAGGGGGCTGCTGTGTATCCCCTGGGGGCTGCTGTGTACCCCCTGGGGGCTGCTGGGGACCCCCAGGGGGCTGCTGTGTACCCCCTGGGGGCTGCTGGGGACCCCCAGGGGGCTGCTGTGTACCCCCTGGGGGCTGCTGTGTACCCCCTGGGGGCTGCTGGGGACCCCCAGGGGGCTGCTGGGTACCTCCTGGGGGCTGCTATATGTACCCCTGGGGCCTGCTGTATACCACTGGGGCTGCTGTGTACTACCACTGGGCTGCTGTTTACTACCACTGGGGCTGCTGTATACTACCACTGGGGCTGCTGTATACTACCACTGGGGCTGCTGTATACTACCACTGGGGCTGCTGTATACTACCACTGGGGCTGCTGTTATACTACCACTGGGGCTGCTGTGTACTACCACTGGGGCTGCTGTGTATACACTGGCGCTGTACTACATGGGGCTGCTGTTTACTACCACTGGGGCTGCTGTTTACTACCACTGGGGCTGCTGTATACTACCACTGGGGCTGCTGTATACTACCACTGGGGCTGCTGTATACTACCACTGGGGCTGCTGTATACTACCACTGGGCTGCTGTATACTACCACTGGGCTGCTGTATACTACCACTGGGGCTGCTGTATACTACCACTGGGGCTGCTGTATACTACCACTGGGGCTGCTGTATACTACCACTGGGGCTGCTGTATACTACCACTGGGGCTGCTGTATACTACCACTGGGGAGGCCTGTATACCACTGGGGGGGGCCTGTATACCACACTGCTGGGGCTGTGTACCTGTGCTGGGGTCCACCCTCGGCTTATACACGAGTCAATAGGTTTTTTCCAGATTTTTGGGGCAAAAGTAGGGGGGTCGGCTTATACACGGGTCGGCTTATACACGAGTATATACGGTAAGTTTTTAAACTTTTTTCTCATATATAGCTTGTTAGCATATGTACATCATTGGAAGTAGCCGAGTGCTGCAGAGTATTTTTTTCTAGTTAATATATTGGTTAATGAGGGAGTCTCTTGTTTTTATTTATTTAATAATTTTATGTCTTACATGTTTGCTTTTGTAGGCTATGTTGGATTTGCTGGTGTCATGGGTGTGCCAAGATTCACGGATAAGACTGTAGAGGCCATTCACAGAAGGTCCCGGCGTTTGGCCAAACACTCAAAATCCTAAAAAAAAAAGTCTGTCGCTTTAAGAGACATATGAAAAACAAAAGAAATAAGGGGGCGCACTAGTGCATTATCAATGTTACCAGCGGGGGATAATATATGCGTTTTCACTAACCTATTATTGTTGTGCAATCCCCGCACAACAATGGTGTAGATTTTGGAAGCGGTCGGGGTCTCCTTTCTCCTATTAAAAGTTTTTTGCGGAGGTGTGGAGACAAGTTGAATCAGCTCCGTCCCGGAAGTCTCGGCGTCCCCGCTCGCTTCCTTCTGTAACCCCGCCTGCTGCCGCCCCACGTGACCGGGCGCACTAACGCAGGCAGGTCCTGTGTTTCTCTCCTGGTAAAGGATTTAGCTCGGTCTGCAGGTCCTCAAGTATCAACGAGCTGCTCCAGCCGTGTTCTCTATGTGAATTCAAAAGCACGGTCTCCTGTAGGGCGCTCTAATTAAGGCCAGGGGCTCTGCTTGTGGAAAGTCCTTTTATTAGAAATCCTCCATCCGCCACGACATGTTTCGTCGGTGTAGTACCGTCTTTCTCAAGTGGGATTCCACTTGAGAAAGACGGTACTACACCGTCGAAACATGTCGTGGCGGATGGAGGATTTCTAATAAAAGGACTTTCCACAAGCAGAGCCCCTGGCCTTAATTAGAGCGCCCTACAGGAGACCGTGCTTTTGAATTCACAGCTTTAAGAGACATTTCCCTTTTAGTGAAAGCTGGAGGTCACTAGGACTCAGCTGATCCCTTACCTTGAGCTGTCTATATATTCTCCTTGATTCCCAGGATGCACTGCTGGTGATAGCTTGTCAGGTGTTTGGAGGAAACTTCTCAGTTCTCAGTTCAGTGTATCCTGGAGTTTCTGTTGAATTGCTGTGTGGATCTTCTCAATCTAAGTGTTTCTTCCCTCTCTCTTTGTTTCCCTTGTGTGTATCTTTAGTTGGTAGCCGGGCTGACTAGTGTTCACCCGCTCTGATCCTTATTTAGTAGTAGTTCAGGGTCAGTCAGGGAATAGGTATCCTGCCGGCGACAGTTGCGGAAACTGTATAGGGACATTAGGGGGGCCAGGTGCCAGTGCTAGTTTTTATCTAGGTGTCACCATCTCCCCTTATGCCCATAGCATCATGGACTTCTTTGCCCCCCTGTCGTCGTCCATAGATGGGTGTCTCCCAACACCCAGCGTGACAGGTGGATTACTGCAAATTTACAAAAAAAATGATTTGGGAGATTTTTTTCAATAAGTTGGTAAAAGAGGGAATATGTTGAGTAGTTTTATTTCAAATAAAATATTTTATGCTGTGCTTATTTTTCTTATTACTGACTTGGTTATTAATGTCAGGTATCTGATAGAGGCTTCAACATTACTAACCCCTGGGCTTGATGCCAGCTGATAGTATACAGCTGGCATCAACCCAAAATATCATCAACCCATTTTCAAACACACCAAGGCAGCGGAAAAAGCTTGGGTGAAGCGCCATGATTGGTGTGTCCATTTGACATACTAGTTTATCATGGCCCTTCCCACCATGAGAATACCAGACTCCAGCTGTCGGCTTCAACTTGGCTCGTGATCCAATTTGGGGGACCTCCCTTTTTTAAATTATTTATTTATAAATCATTTAAAAAACAATGTAGGGTGACCTCTGTTTTGGATTACCAGCCAAGGTAAAACTGCCAGCCGCCATCTACTTCTGTTCCAGTACCCCTTTGGTCATCCTCTGCTGTTTGTGGCATGACAGACAGTTCCAGGTCACTTCTCAATGTACATCTATGAGAGCCAGAACAAGACTCTCACATACTTACATTGTGAGCTTTTGATAGTTCAGGTTTCTGATCATTCACAAGATGGTGGAGTTCGCATAGAGTAGTGCTGGGAAGAGCAGAAGATGATAGTTATTATTTTACTATAGGCATTGAAATTACATTAGTAATACCACTCTAAAGGTGAAATAAAAAAAATACTGGAATGGTGCTTTAAAGAAAACATACAAACATGTGACAAATTCCCTTTAACACTGGCAAAATACACCCTATTCTATATTATTCCTTCTTTTCTCTCCATGGAGATACGCAATATGTGATTCTCACATGTTAGAATGATAAAGAACAAAGCTTAAAATAGAAGTATATCATTTTGAGCGCCAATTATTCCAAAGTTGATATTTCTGGCATGTTATCTTTGAAGAGGCTGTGTGAGGTCAGTATGTTAGAATGACCTCTGAAATGACTGTTAAGAATTTAGAAACCGAGGTACTCTTCTATTGTGTACCTTTAGACAAAATGATATGCACTTTTTTTCACTGGTATTTATTTAAAACAGGTTGACAAATTAAGATATATATAGTAACAAAAAAAGGGACCCTCCCTCTTCTTGCACATGAAAATGGTGATTTTGAAAAAGAAAGGCCAATTTTAATTACACATGCTTTTGGCATCAGCTGTGACAAGTTATCTGTATCTCAGAATTCAGTGATCAGTTTAGTAGATATGGTACAATAAATAAAAAGTGTTTTTTTGCAAGATCCCAGTACTATGCTGTAGATAAACAGGGCAAAAGCAATAATCCAGTGAGGTTCAGGATTAGAGGATAGGCAAAAATGGACCATGGCAAGGTGCAAACTAACTACGGTGAAATGAAAAATGTGGCATATTTTTGAGTGTGGTATAGGGAAGCAATGTAAGATCTCAGAAAATTTCAGATATCTGGGATTCCATGGGCCACAGGTGATTGTCTCTATGAAGGTACATGTAAACGACCATATAAAAATCGAACTGCAATGCTCAGACTGGCTGCGCGTCTCCTGACCCAATGTGACACCTACATAGAAATATATGAAACCGTCACACTCGGATCGGTAGAGCTACGACCAATAAAAGCATTTTAGTTCAATCTCAGTCCTATTTATATGATTGTCTGAATGCACCCTAATTGGGATTGTTACAGCTGACTTCCAATGTTTAGGTATAATATGCATAGCAGGGGCACATTTATAGTCATAACTGAAAGTGTTAAAATTTGTAATTGCTGAGTGGGCTTAGCCGGAATGACGCAAATCGCGTCATCTCCGGCCTGTGACGTCGATACACCTCACGCTGCGCATTGCGCATGCGCGATTTGTAAATAACACCTCGCGCATGCGCAATGCGCAGTGAGGTCCGTACATACACCCAAAAGGTGTATCGACGCCACAGCGCTGGAAATGACACGATTTGCGTCATTCCTGCTAAGCCCGCCCAGCGATCCGACATAGGATCATCAACATTAATTTTCACTCCCATTGGAGCATGAAAAACAAGAGTGGAGGAGGCTATAAGGAGCCTGAGGGAACACCCACTGTGACTCTTCGGGGATTCAGAAGCCGCAGATTTGCAAGGTAATAAATGTGATTATTCCACATTACAGAATCGCTATAGCGAAAGAGAGGGATAGCTTGAACCCTTATAGGAAGGTGGAGGGACAAGTTTTTAGAGGCGGGGATGGATTTGGAGGGGTTAGGTTCCCTTTATTTTTTGGAATAATTTTAACCTCTTCATGACAAAGGACGTATAGGTATGTCCTTAATCATGCCCCTTCCTTTGATGCGAGCTCACATGTTGAGCTCGAATCATTCCCTGCACATGTCAGCTTATCTGATCAGCTAACAAGTGCAGCTAACAGCTGTGGGCTGATCAACTGCCATCGGCTACCCTGTGATGCATGAGAGGTCAGATAAGGACCTTTGTCACTGTCATGACTCACTTCCTGTGGATGCCTGCTGAGCATCAGCATTCACAGAAGGTGATCATTTCTGCAGTGTAGAGACGTGCCTCTGTAATGCTGGAGTGATTGGACACTGTAGTGTTGAGGTGCTCGAACAGGGCAAGTAAAATAAAATAAAAACAAAATAAGTTTTTAAAACTATGAAAAAAACCTTAAAAGTTCAAATCACACCCCTTTTGCTCCATTAATAATAAAACAGTTAAAAAAAATACACATAATATTTATCGCCATGTTCAGAAATGCCTTATCTATCAATAAATAAAATCAATTAATCTGATTAATAAACTGTGTAACGGAAAAAATTCAAAACACCAAAATTAAATGTTTTTGGTGGTTTCAACATTACAACAAAATGAAATAAGAAGTGATCAAAACAGTGCTTCTACCAAAAATGGTGTAATAATAAAAACTCAGCTCAATATGCAAAAAATAAGCCCTCACACATCTCCAGATCCTGAACAATGAGAATATTACAGGTTACGGAAAATTGCGAAAAAAGCACAATTCTTTTTTTTTTCCACAAACTTCTGATTTTTTTTCCACTACGTAGATAAAAGTAAAAGTATACATGTTTGATATCTATCTATCTATCTATCTATCTATCTATCTATCTATCTATCTATCTATCTATCTATCTATCTATCTATCTACCGTATCGTACTGACCTGAGGCATCATACTGACATGTCAGTTTTACCATATAGTGAACATGACAAATAAAAAACAAACCAAAATCATTATGGAATTTAACTTTTTTTGCAATTCCAACAAACTTGGAATTTTCTCCGTTTTCCATTACCTATATGGTAAAATGAACAATGTCGTTCAAAAGAACAACTCATCCCTCAAAAAAACACCCCTAATATGACTATATTGATGGAAAAATAAAAAAAAACTATAGCTCTCGAAAGCAGGGGAAGGCAAAATGAAAATGAAAAATGGAAAACCACTGAGGAGTAAAAGGGTTAAGGGGTTCAATTTTTGGCCATGATTGTATAGGAGTATCTCAGCATAGGAACATACAATGAAGGAAATTATAATTGATCCCTTGCTGAGGGGCGCCCAATCTCTCCAGACCTCCAGTATAATAGAGCACAGTGCTGGTGGAGCGGTCCTCTCTATACCGCTCCTCTGTGCTCTATTATAGTGGAGGTCTGGAGAGATCAGACGCCACTCCACACAGCAGAGATCCAGCTGAGGACCCCGGCTGCACAGGACATGGACAAGGGCTGTGGACCATGGCAGCACAGAACAGGGAGGGTGAGTGGCACACACATGCAGTGGGTCCCATGCGCACTGACACAGTGTGCCAGAATCGCTTTCACAGCAAAGTATTCAGTTCATTGTATCAGTGCACTGGGGACCACTGTTTTGCAGAGGGGGTGGGTGATGACATTAGGGGCTGGGGCAGGCAGTAGGAGCCCTGGGTTGTGGCCGGCCATAGTGAGAGTGGGGGAGGGGGCGGGCCTGTAAAATCCTGGAGGTGGCTGGCCATACTGGGAATAGGGGAGAGAGCGTGATTGCCAGAGACTGGAAGGAAACAACCAGTTCTACATTTACATGCACATGACTCGCCCCAGGGCAGGGGTACTCAGCTCTCAGGCTCGCTGTCTGGGAGGTCACGGGTGGCTGCCCGAGACTGTGGCCCTGGGGGTCAAATGAATGCGTGAAATAAATTAAAGTATATAAGTTTTGACGCCACCTGCTGAGTCTGGTGATACTCACCAGCGCTGCCACAGTCCTCCGGTGGTTGATGGTATTGCGGCTTAGATGGATTAGTCCCCGCAGGCGGGACTGAACCACCGGGGCAGAGTTGCTGTAATAAAACAGTTTATATTGAAAGCATGCAGCAGAGTCAGGACTTCACTTTACCAGGTAACTTTACTGAAAACTTCTCCAAAGTCATACAGTTCAGCAGTTCATTAGATGGTATATTGGCAAATGCTCCGTATGCTGCAAATGGGATTTCTGTCTGTAGATGGAACCCTCCTTATGTTCCTTTCTTTTCCTTTCTTTCCTTTGCTTCCCAGTGGCGATGAAGTCTAATCTCTTAAAGACGATCTGACCTCCTGCTGCTTCTCTCCCTTTCTCTCTCCCTCATTTGCGGTCTCCGGGACGACCTTCTCTAAGCTATGCAGTGGCCACTGCTCCTACCTTCTGGCTCCATTTGCTTGACTCACTCAGGAGACTGGGGCTGTATCTATAATATCTCTGTTCTTCGGATTCTCTGTGAGCCGTGTAGGAACTCACAGTTACAGGCTCCGGTACCCGTATTCCTTCTTTGAACTAGCTCACTGCGGAGCCTCTGTTCCTTCCTTATACTTTCTGGGATCTGTTCTGTTCTGGGCCCCTCAGCTGAGTAGACCCTCCTTGCTCCAGCTCTTACTCCATCTTTCACTAACACTAACTGACTGAGCTTACTGGTTCCACCTAGAGGTTACTATATTCCCTCCCGGGGTCCCTCCCACCTACTGTCTAGTGTGTGGGTGTTAACTCTAGGGTTCCATCTAGTGACTATTGTTCCAATTGCAGTGGGGTGACTACACTGCTTTTCTGGGTGCAGTACCCCTTTTGTGGCACCTACTTGGTTGGGCGCCACACACAATCATACCCCCTGGATGTTCTCTGCCAGCTGCAAATGTGTTATCTAGGTAACCCTGCAAAATGTTGACAACATGTATATTGCAGATTGTCAACATTTTGCAGATACACATATGAAATATAGCAAAAGCCCGGACAACCCCTTTAATGGTTGGTAGAGGATCAAATACTTATTTTCCTCTGCAAAATGCAAATACATTTATATACTTTAGGGTCCTTTCACATCAGCGGTTTACGCTGAAGTGCGGCAGATCCGGCAGGGAGCGCCATATCTGCTGAATAACGGCCGACCTGCGGCCCGGTTGCGGCAAGCCCCATGTATTGTCTATGGGGTTTGAGGTCCAGTGCGACAAGTGCTATCAATATAGTAAATAGGGGATTCACATAATGCTGCATGAATCGTTCACCAGCCAGTATCTGTACAGTAGATAAAAGTGCTATAAAATACATGAGGGTGTAGAAATATGATACTAGAGGCCAGATTTGGAGAAGGATAGGATGTGAATATTTACATAGATGAGGTAGATAGATACAATACAATAATTAAGGCAAAAATAAAGGTGACCCTGCTCAAAAGAGCTAACAGTCTGCAAAAGGATTGGGGTTACACAAGGTACAGGGGTTTATTACAGTGATGGTCAAGGCATCTTGAGGAAGTTGGGGATAGATATAAAGTTACATGAATGGTCACCAGACATCTCTGTAGAGCTTTTGGGTTTGGTGGAGTTTGAAGGAGAGATTATGTCCAGAGAGATGGTGCTGTAATTGTAAATATTGTGTCAGAAATTATCAAAAAAATGGAAATTTGAGAAGATGGTGACTATACTATGAACTGTCAAATGGGAGTATATGTAAAAATGGGCTGCCAGAAGGTCTGTGAAGCCAGATATAATCATATTAGAAAGCATAGTCTCGTTCTATGTACTGCGATACCATCAAATATAAAAAACTGTTAGGAATATTATTCTTCTATAAATTAAGTGGGATCAGATAAACTAAATAATACTCCTGTATCGAAAGGAGCAGATCTAACAAAGTTCACATAAACCAAATCAAGTTAATTTTTCTGGGAAATATAATTTGCAACAAACTTATTCTCTGTGTATTGAACGTTCCTTATTATGGTTTGGGGTCTCTCCAGGCCTCAGAGCATACTAAGCATAATATGTAAAAAAAAACAATGACACCTTACAGCTCATGTCTCTGGCCCCTCCACTCCTCACTTTCACCCATCCGGTCTTCGGTGCACCTATTCACCGCCATAAGCACTGCATCCCCAGACCCTCTCTCAATAAAATGGGACTTCCACCTCTGATGAGGCTACATAAGCACAAGAAAGGTTACAGTGTAATGACATACATACCTGGATATGTCCCTCGCCTCATTGGAGTTAGAACTCCTAGCGATTTGGCACTTAGCAGTGGTGATAAAAAGATGTAACAAGGTCTGAATGTGCCCCTCTCCCAAGCGATTGGAACCCTCGCATCATGAATAGGGGGGTTCAAATCGGTGCCATGGCAACCTAAGTTCGCCATCATGGGGAACTCCGGGTCACCCAACTACAGGAACACTATGTTAAGAGCATGGTGTAAGAGGCTGTGGTCAGTGTAAAATTAACAGGTTTAATATACTGTATTGCAATGCTAGTGCATTGCAATGGATTATACTACCGATTAAATTAATAAAAGTTGTTGATCCAAGCAGGGACTTAGTGAAAAAGTATTTTTAAAAAAAATCACAAAATAAAAATCTAAAAGAAAATTAAAAAATGATACCAATAAGTACATATATTTATATAGTATCCAAAATGAGGTCACTTGTGGAAGGTTTCCACTGTTCAGGCACATCAAGGTCTGTCCAAATGGAACATGGCATCTGCTAACGATTTGAGGCAATTTTGAATTCCAAAAATCAAATAGCTCTCCTTCCCTTCTAAGCCATGCTGTGTATCCAAACAATAGTTTTCCATCACACATGGGGCATCAGTGTACTCAGAAGAAATGAAACAACAAATGTTACGGGTCTATTATTACAATTGTAAAAATGAAAAATCTTGGGTTAAAGTCCCATTTTTGTGGTAAAAAATGTATTTTTTCATTTTCACAGCTCAATGTCATAAAATTCTGTGAATTCTCTAGTTTAATTCCTAGAGGGTCTAATTTACAAAATGGGATCAGTTGAGGGGATTTTGAATGTTTATGCACATCAAAAGCTCTTCATGGTATCCACTATAGATTTCAGCTGATTTTGAATTCCAAAAGTAAAATAATGCTCCTACCCATCAAAAGCTCTATGGTATCCACTATAGATTCCAGCTGATTTTGAATTCCAAAAGTAAAATAATGCTCCTACCCTTCAAAGCTGTGCCGTGTACCTAAACAGTAGTTTCCCACCACATATGGGGTATCGGTGTACTGAAATAAATTACACAACAAATAATATGGTAAATGTACTCCTAGTACCCTTGTGAAAATGCAAATTTGGGGCTAAAACATTTTTAAAGGAAAAATGTAATTTTCTATTTTCACTGTTATAAAATTCTGTGAAGGACTTGAAGGTTCAAAAGGTTTATCACACATCTACATAAATTTATTTAAGAGGCTACTTTCCAAAATGGGGTCTCTTATGGGGGGTTTCCACTCTTTAGGCACATCAACGGCTGTCTAAATGCAACATGGCATCCGCTAATGATTCCAGACAATTTTGAATTAAAAAGTCACATGGCACTCCTTCCCTCCTAAGTTGTGCCATGTAACCAAATAGTAGTATTCCTCAACATATAGTGTATTGGTGTACTCAGAAGAAATTACACAACAAATTTAAGTGGATGATGACTCCTGTTACCTGTGTGAAAATTAAGATTTTGGTGTTGAAGCAACATTTTTGTGGTAAAAATGTATTTTTTTCATTTTCACGGCTCAACATCATAAAATTCTGTGAAGCACCTAGGGGATCAAAGTGCTCACCACACATCTACATAAATTCCTTGATTGGTCTGGTTTCCAAAATGCATTCACTTGTGGGGAGTTTTAACTATTTAGGCACATCAGGGGTTCTCCAAATGTGACATAGCATCCGCTATCAATTCCAGCTAATTCTGGGCCCCAAAAGATAAATGGCGCTCCTTCTCTTTTGAGCCCTGCCACTCGCCTAATCAGTAGTTTTCCATCACATGTTTGATATCACATTTGGGTATTTTCTATCGCATAGGTCTCTCAAAGTCAGTCCAAATGTGATTTGGTTGAAAAAAAAATGGTTGGGTAAATTTTGTTGGAAAATTGAGAAATTTATGATAAACTTTTAACCATCTTAACTTTGTAACAAAAAAAAATATTTTAAAAATGTTGCTGATGTAAAGTAGACACGTGGTACTTGTTATTCATTAATTATTTTGTGTGACATCTTTCTGGTTTAATGGCATAAACATTCAAAATTTGAAACTTACTAATTTTTTTACATTTTTGCCAAATGTTCGATAGTTTCATAAATAATTGCAAAAAAATATCATCCTAAATTTACCACTATCATGAAGTACAATGTGTCATGAAGAAATATTCTCAGAATCACTGTGATCTGCTGAAGCGTTCCAGAGTTATTACCTCATAAAGTGACACTGGTCAGAATTGTAAAAAATGGGCCGGTCTGGAAGGTGAAGACAGGCTTGATGGTGAAGAGGGTAAATACCAGCAGTAACCATCGTTTTAACTTTTATTTTCATAAGTCAATAATACTCATAAAGATAAGAAACTTTATAATACATCTTATCAAAGAAATTTGCTAGCTTCTCCTTCTGGACTGATCTTTCACTCTCAATCGATGGGTACAATCTGTATTCAGATTTTCCCATTACTGAGATAGGACATGGCAGTTGGTGCTTTTAAAATTCTATGGAGAAGGTAGGATAATGGTGGAGTTAGAGGCAGACACAATTTGCTGAACACTCTATTCAAGTGATAGTTAGGCTGGAGTCACATTGGCATGTGCCCTGCACATGTGCGATGTGAGAAAATTTCGCATTGCACTTGGCTCCATGGTATACCATCAAGCAGCTCAGATCTCCAAGGTTTTCCTCGGCCCTCATCGGGTTGAGAAAAAAAATCATAACATGCTGCGTTTCTATGTGAGTCCTGGATCACTTGCACCCATACAAGTCTATGGGTGTGAGAGAAACATTGCACTGCATTTGGATGTCATCCAAGTGCAGTGCGATATACGCCGAGGCCGGCTTTGAAGGAGATAGAGGAATTAATCTCTCCCTCTTGCCTGCACTTATGATCAAATTACAGTATCATTGCTCACACTGGGACAAGCACCAAGCATACACAAGCACAGCGATGCTTGCTGGAGTACTTTGAATGCTTAAAGCACCCCAACTCTGGTCTTGAACAATTCACTCATCTCTACATGGACAATTTTTGCAATGATATGTGCAGTGCTTTATATTGTTGCAGGTATCCCTATGAGACCTTTCCTAGTTGGATATCCAGAGTCAATTTGTTCCTTGGGAAAATAGAGTATAGTAACATCTGACTGCAGTATTTTTTTATCTCCCCAAAAAACTCAAATCCACTGTGCTCCTTACTTTAGTCTTTAAGGTTTCTGCACAAAAATTGCCTGTACCACTAACATATTGCAAACTTTTCACAAAAATTTTAGGCATATAAAAAAATGATGCTGGGGGCACTGATGGACAGCTACACAAAAATATTACAACTTTTAAAAAAGCCTTAAAAGATAAATCAGCCATAAATATTTGGAAACTCTAAATCCTTCGCATATCGGCAAACATTAAAAAATTACCCACACATGAAAAAGGTACAAATTAAAAGATGAATAAGGTGCAAATAGAAAACATTAAAAACACCAAAATACTAGACACGAAAAAGTCAAATTCATCCCGTTAACAACCACACACATATAAAAATGTCTGCTGTTAAGGGACCTTATACCCTCATCATGAATTAATGTTTATTATCTCCTCTGCAGCTAAATATCCGGTGGGTGACAACTGACAACTGAAGGCATCAGTCCCAACCGGATTTGCCCGTTAAAACCACTGTCAATTGCAACAGCTTTATCTAAGAGGTTATAAGGGGGTTAAAAGAGCCCCTTTGGCAAGACTAGCCCCCCACCCCTATGATTGTAATCTGAGGACTCCAGGGTACAGTAGCCTACTAGGTCTTGGTATAAGCAGGGTCTAACAGGCTGTGTCAGGGAACAACTACCAAAAATAGTTACCTTAGATTCAACAGTGGGCACCTCCCAAGTTGGATTAAAAATATACTGTATGGACAGTACTGGAGAATCCGTAAAAACTGTTCTTTGGATCAGGACTTCAATAGGGAATCACGGATCTTGAAACAGAGATTCTTACAAAAAAGGTACCCCAAAAAATTGCTTGAGGATGCCTATAGGAAAACAAAATCAATGTCATAAGATTCTTGCATTTATAAAATATTTTCCCAAAATGATACAACTGAGAAAAATACATGGGACATGAATCTAGTAACCACCTTTAATCAATCCCGTGTAGGAGTACAAAAATTACTAAAGAAGTATTGGTTTATTCTAAGGGCTGACCCCATACTGACAAAACTATTGCCTATGAAACCCAGAAAGATAGAAAGAACTGGAATTTGAAGAATATGGTTTCACCGAGTAATATTGAAATTAAAGAAAAGTGTGAGGGAATGAGCTGCACAGATGAGGTGATGGGCTGTTATGTCTGCAATACCCCCAAGTCCCTTTGTTGTAAAATAATTCTGAATGGCACCACTACTTTTCAATCCACCACCACGGGGGAAAAATTTAACATCAAATGTAGGGTGGAATGCCAGTCCACATATGTTGTTTATCTGCTACAATGTCTCTGTGGCCTTCAATATGTGAGTAGAACCATCCAAACGGTGCATGTGAGGGTGAATAAGCACCGTCAGAACATAAGGAATGGTTTCTTACAGCACAGCATATCCAAACATTATTATTTGATCCACCAAAAAAATCATGCGAGACTTGCATTGATTTTAATTGATCAAATACCGTCTACAATCCAAAATCACTACAGTACACTAATCAAGAGAGAAAGCTTTTGGATATTTAAGCTTGGAATGTTGAATCCAGAAGGCCTCAATTTAACGATAGAAAATGTTGCAAAATAATAATTTTTGGTGGCTTTTTATAGTTATAATTTTCATAATTTTTACTTTTATTTTTACCAGGTTATTACGGTAATATTTTAATATATTACTCATTTTAATATGGGTTCATGCACCTCAGATCTTCTTATTGGTGAGTATTGTTTCTATAGCCAAAGCCTGAATTTAGTACCTGTGAGGTTAGTATTACACTATATATTATATCATTGTAATTTTAAGAGTTATTTTCTGATGCTGTAAACAATTTTTATTTTTCATTCATTTTTTAATCTGTTTTTAGCTTGAATGATTTTAATGTTTTTGATGTATATGTGTTTTATATTATTTGTATAGTTAATCCATTACGGTGTTTGCTAAATTAGGAGCTATTAAGGGCTAAATATGCAAATAAAGTCTGTGGAGTCTCGTTTAGGGGTCTCAACACAGATATCTCTCCAGGGAAGCACCTAACTATGGGGTGGCCCTTTGAGGAGACCACCATAACCATCATATTAATTGGCTCTTTGAGTCAATATCCAGCTCTTTACGAGCTTAAAGACATGAAGGGAATACCAAGGCCAGGTATCCATCCACAGACAGCTGTTTTGGGGTGTTGTCCTTGAGATCAGTGATTGCTTTGTATTAAGGGTTAAATGACATCCTTGTTGTTGACCCTCTGATTGGTCAATGCCCTTTATATGGCCAACTCCTCATTATACCAGTAAACCCCACCTGAGGAAGACAACAGGCCGTTGTCGAAACGTGTACTGGAATATCATAATAATAATAATAAACGGGTCTGTAAGAAATTTCCAAGTGAAGCTTGGGATCACTTGTTGGGGATTTGTTGGGGATTTT
This sequence comes from Allobates femoralis, assembly GCA_033576535.1. Classification (NCBI taxonomy): domain Eukaryota; kingdom Metazoa; phylum Chordata; class Amphibia; order Anura; family Aromobatidae; genus Allobates; species Allobates femoralis. Next base: position 353,624,810 of record JARQOC010000001.1, read on the forward strand.
GCTGTTTAGGTACATTAGGGGCACTGCAAATTCAACAAAGTGCTCGCAATCTATTTCAGACAAATTTGTGTTCCAAAATTCAAATGTTTCTCCTTCCCCTTCGAGTCCTGATGAGTGCCCAAACAGAGGTTTCTGACCACATGTATCAGCGTACGCAAAAGAAAATGGGTAATAAATTGTGGGGTCCATTTTTTTCATTCCATCCCTTGTAAAAGTGAAAAAAATGGGGCTAAAGCAACATCTTAGAGGAGAAATTATTTTATTTTTCATTTCCTTTTGTATTGGTTCCTTTGTAGCATCTGAAGGTTCAAAGGCTTAACTGACAACAGTTTTTATTTGAGGGGTGCCGTTTTTAAAATGTTATAGGTTTTGGGGCATTTCCAGTATATAGTGCCCTTAAATTTCATTTAATTCTAAACAGATCCTTAATAGAAGAGGTTTTGCGAAATTTCTTGAAAAAAAATAACAATTTTTTGCTAAACGTTTAACCCTTCTAACACCCTAAAACAGGGGTGGGGAACTCCAGTCCTCGAGGGCCGCAAACAGTTCAGGTGTTCACGATTTCCTTAGTATTGCACAGGGTTTGGAATCATCACCAGTGCAAGTGATTATGTTATCACCTGTGCAATACTAAGGAAATCCTGAAAACCTGCACTGATTGCAGCCCTCGAGGACTGGAGTTCCCCACCCCTGCCCTAAAACAATAAAACGACATTTCAAAAATTATTTAGATTTAAAGGAGACATATAGGAAATCCTATTTATTATTAGATTATACAGAGTGACTAACTGGTTTAAGAATAAAAAAAATAAAGTTTGAAGATTACTAAATTTTCTAACTTTTTGCCAAAATTCTGACATTTTCACAATCGCATAAAATATAAATCTAAATTTACCATTATTTTATAGTACAATCATGAAAAAACAATCTTCGAATAACTGGGATTTGTTGAAGTGACACGGGTTAGATTTCTAAAATTCAACCTGGCATTAAAGGGGAACTCTGGGGAGATAAAATGTACTTGTACTGTACCTGCCCTTCTACATGATAAAGCAGATCAGTTCTAGGATCTATAGATCACTTAAAAATAAAAAAAAAATAATCTGCTTCTCAGCACTCACCCCTACCTCCAGGACAGAGAAATTCAGCCTCATGCTGCAGCCGAGAGAAGGAATTATGTCTTGGGTGTTGCCCTGGGGCTCCAGGATCATCTTACATTCCTGACTTTCACACTTCTGTATCAGCAGGGGGTGTGGTAGGGGTGTGGCTGCCGGCCCTATGGTCACACTACAATCCTGCCCCTGATGTACCATGTAAAGTAATAACAAGGGTGTTCGCCCTTCAAATTGCAATTATATCACCAAGCAGACATATATACATGCTGTGATCATTTCCTGTACAATAACATTATAGAGCATAATGTGTACTGTCATGTATCAGGCTAGGTCAAGAGGCAAAGCACTAGATTGATTGATTCAGCACTGCCATGGTCTCCCCTCCCCAATATCAACTTGGTAGCTTCCTGTCCCCTGAAGCTTTAGCACTTTGCATGACTGAATTTCTCTGTCCCCAAAGGGAGGGGTGAGTGCTGAGGAGCAGATATGATTTTATTATTTATAAGCGATCTATAGAATCTAGAACTGTAGTACCAGCTCAGCTTCATCATGTAGGAGAGCAGGGATGGTATACAATTTTTATTTATCTCCCCGGAGTTTCCCTTTAAGGTAAGTATTAAGGGGTTAATATTCAGGGCCTGTGTGTTTGAAATGAGACAAAATATTTCACTCATATGTTGAAGAAAAAATGTAGATAGAAAGAAGCACGGCAGCTGATTTTATTAAAATCACAGGGATACAACATTAGTGCACTTATTTTCAAACAAGAAAAGCTGAATGGAAATTGCTATTTTTTTTAAATAAGCTGCTTTTTGGCCTGTCTGAAATTGGATGCATTTTCAGATGATTTCCCCAAATTATCTTCAGACTGCAGCCAAGTGTCCTGCTTCTGTGTCCTGGTTCTTTTGTCTGAAGCACAGAACCTTGGGCCAATGATGGCAGGTGGTGGAGAGAACAATGGCATATTATTAAAGGGAACTTTGGAAGGGATCATGCTGGAAGTAGAAAGCTGCATTATCGGTCATTTTTATTCGTAAACTATTTTTTGCCAGAGACAGATGAACAGTAAAACAGCAAGTGAAAATGATACAAATAAACAACAGCTGAAAGAGCCATTAGCATCCCTCTTCTACATCTGTTTTTTTCTGCAGCCTTTAACTGCTCACCCCATAACCTGCACCAAAAAGAGACAGCGACAACTATAAAAACAATCTCACTATATTTAAAGTTTCCCTATAGCTAATCAATACTGACTGCAGATAACATCCATTAGTCAGGCATTCCAAAACCTCACTAGGCTTCCCATTTCAGCAGGGCAGTTGAATCACAAGCATGGTAACTTCATTTTCTTAAATATAATGGCTGCTATTGGAAAAGACTGATCTATCTGGACAGAATACTGCATGTTTTCCTTATTTTCCAGGTTACTGTAGACAGTTAAATGATAACTTGAGAATGCTTGGTAAGCGTCTGTTAATAATTGCTTATAGCAAAACAAACATTAAGCCCAAAGGCCAAACTATCAGATTTGTCTATTCTAGGAGATAGGTAGTAATGAGTCAATAGGATGTGCCTTCCAGCCATTGCAGGACATATTGCAGCTACTAAATGGCATTACAAATAAAGGAAAAACAACAAAAAAAGGACAAAAAAATAAAAATGTGTATTCTATGTTATTTTAACATGGACATAAAAATACTTGTCAAATTGTATAAGGAACCTGACAAAGGTACTGTATTTTACTGATTAAAAGACTGACCAGATTATAAAATGCACCCCAAATTCAGAGGAGGAAAATAGGAAAAAAATGGGGGTTCCTCTTATAATCCTAGAGTCTTACATGATCATGAGGCGCTGTGGAGTAACCTGGTCAGTGATGTTGCAGGCCCAGAGCTTGGAGGAGGGGGTGTCACAGGAGCAAAATGTGGTGCCATTGATCTGCGGATGTGGTGGTGACTCAGGAGCGTCACAGTAGACAGTGTCGACAATGCTGCAGGCCTGGGGCTCATATGAAACACCATTGATCTGCAGGTGGTTGACATGATGGGTTCTTCAAATAGCTGCAGAGGCGGCGGCTTGAAGTCTTGGAGAGCCGAGGGCTCAGTCTATGCATGTGACACTGTTGCGGTCGCAGGGGTCAGGGGTACTCGGACAATCCGGGGCAAACAGTCTATAGTTCATGGTGGCGTCCCCAGAAACCGTGGCCTGACCAGACATGAAAAGGGGGATATTGTACTGGGGAGAAAATTTGTTGTGATGCCAGCTGAGGTATCTGGTCATGATGAACAGTGCTGCAGGTAGTAATCCAGGGGAATAAGTGGTAATGCAGCAAGGTGGTTCAACCCCCTCAGCAGGAGCAGGCCCCTGGGTGTAGTAGCAAGTGTTGTGGGGGTTGTAGAGGTGGAGGCAGCAGTGCAGAGGTGCAGGGTAGTGGCAGAAAGGAATCAGGGAGACAGTCACTGTTCTTTACCATTTACTTAGTATTGTAATCATCCACAGATCCAGAATACTAGGTTCCCTGGCCGGGCGATGTGGTCAGTGTGAGAAGAACTAAGCACTGCTGTGATGGACTGGTATGCGGTCTTTCAATCTGTCTTTTTCCTTCGGTTGAGGTTCTAGGTACTATCCATTTTTCTATGTGTCTCTTCCTTCCTCATGGCTACTTGTAGGAAGGCATGCGACCACGGACTCTTGAGACCCGGTCCCACACCAGGGCTTCGAGCCCTATGACAGTCACTGTGCCTCTGGTAGTCCCAAAGTGTGACTGCTAAGCCTGCATCCTAGCATTCTTCAGATTGATACCAGCATGAAGTCCTGACGGCCTGAGATTCTCTCTCTCGGGCCACCTCTTGTGTCCTGCACAGTCCGAAGGCTATCACCAGGCCCACCCTTTCTTTCACTGCTCGACTTTCTGTCTCACCAGCTTCAGTGAACTAACTCCTAAGTGTCACCCCTCCCTTCTACCTTATCACTTAAGCTAACCCCTCTTCCCAATCAGTGTCTAGCAGGCCACTGATTAGCGTTTGAGAAGTGTGTGCATGTATGGGGGAGTCCATCATAGAATACATGAATTCTCTTCAGACGTGGTGTTAGTGCCGATGGAGTTAACTACCACTGTGGCACCAGACCGCAGGGGCACCACAACGCATCCACAGCCATTTTCTTGTAGTATTTTCAGACAGGTCAATGGCGCTCACATCTCGCCAGCAGACACTTCCTCCTCCTATGAGCCCCAGGCTGTCAGCATTGCCGATCCTGTCTCCTTGAATTGGCTCCACTGCCACCGCTAATCAATGGGACCCACATTCTGCGCTTCTACAATACCTCTTCTGAGCCGTGGGCCTACAGCATTTATGACCCAGCTTCCTGTGAACCTGCTCCATTGCCGCCACACCATCCTGGTAAACTACCGTATATATCGTATTTAAGCCGCACCCCCATTTTTCCCCAATTTTGAGGGGAGAAATGTGAAAATACAGTATATTTTGAAATGTATATCTTTTCTGTGCATGTTAACAGGGTTGGTTGGACAGTACATTTGCTACATTGCTCTATAACATCTTAACAGCAAAAATGACAATGCTTCTAGGACAGCTACACACTGCATTTTTGTACCCAAATAATGCCAGCTGCAAGCACAGTATCATTTAACCTAACCACTCCCAAACCAGTGCTAGCAAAACAGTGCAAGGCTGGTACAGTGTCAATACATATTTTAATGCAGATTCACATTAAATCACTAACATAAAAAATTATGCAAAAATACAACAGCGATAGAAAGCTTTGATTTTTCTGAATTAAATTTTTTGTTATTTTGGAATAGATATAATTTAAAGGGAACCTGTCACCAGGTTTTTGGAATATAAAGTAGTGCCTTTAAGCCATCATTTAGAGCATTCTAGAATGCTGTATGTGTACAGTTATGGCCGAAAGTGTTGGTACCCTTGAAATTGTTCTAGAAAAGTAAATACCGTATTTCTCCCAGAAAATGATTGAAATTACACGTTTTGTTATGCACTTATATACTGTATATTTCCTTTGTGTAATAGAACAGCATAAAAAAGAATGCATGGAGAACAGACAGAGAACTGTGAGGACCTGAGAACCAAAATTATAGAAAAATATCAACAATCTCAAGGTTACAAGTTTATCTCTACAGATCTTGATGTTCCTATGTCCATGGTGAGCAACATAATCAAAAAGTTCACAACCCATAGTGCTATAGCTAATCTCCCTGGACAGGGACTGCATAGAAAAATTGATTAAAAGTTGCAACTCAGAATAGTTTAGATAGTGTATAATCAGCACCAATCAAATTTTAAAGTAATTCAAGCTGTTCTGCATGCCCAAGGTGCATCAGTGTCAGCGCAAACTATCTGTCGACATTTGAATGAAATCCTATGGTAGGAGATAGCGTCTTGTGGACAGATGAGACCAAGATAAAGCTTTTTTGTTAAAACAGATCATTCTGTTTACTGAAAGTGAAAATTAGGTCTACAAAAAAAAAAGAATATAGTACTTCAGGGCCATGGACAGCATCACACTCACATGCACCACAAACGCACTCACACCTCACACTCGCAGCACACTCACATCCATACAGCCATGCAAACTCACCATATGCACCACACTCGCACCACACTCAGCCAAAAACACGCATTACATTCGCATCACTGTCGTGCATCAAATACACTCGACTTTGCACCAAATTCATGATATGCATGTACTATATACCGCAAAAACATTAGCGAATACCACAAGATAAAAAAGTGATTTCAAAACATCGTAAATAATAAATTGGATTTTGTGAGCCTAATTCATGACTACATTTGCATGTCTTTTTTTTGTCTAGTTTTTGGTATTTTTAGTTTGGCCAATTGCTTTTTTTATTTTGTCCCTTTTTAAAGTATGTTTTATATAAGTTCAGTTGTTTTTTTATGGTTACCAATGTCTGAAATTTTTGGGAAACATTTAAACATTTTTTGTAACATTTTACATTTCCAACTTTTTTCACTGTAAAAAGGCACAAAACAGATTGAGAACAAGAACAAAGAGCACTTTTAACTTTTGAGCAAAATTCATGATTTATACGTGCCATTTTGCAGTATTTGGCACAAAAACTCTTTATGAATACCATTGGGCAAAAAAGAAAAGAGACTTGATAACCTCAATAAATTATAAATTGGGCCCTATATGCTAAAATTACAAGCCAGCCCAATAGTATCACTCTTCAAACACTCATTTATACACACCTAAATTACAATAATTGTAACTGCAAATAATTATGATGGATTAAGTTAATGTGGTAAATAGTATAACTTGTTAAAACCATTTGTAAAATATATATTGATGCCCTATGCAACACAACATGTGAGTATATTCCATGTGAGTAAAACCATTCCTTACATCACACAATTATATAATAATTATATTGCAAAGTTCATCATGTATTAACATAAATAAATAGAATTTTGGGGTTCAGCGCACTGAATATAAAAACCGCGTATAAAAATGAATCTATATTCATTAAAAATTAAAACAATATTTTATTGATTTCTCGTGCTACCATGTACTATATAAAAACATATATCAAACATTAAAAGCGATAAATATGTATCAAAGAGGGTCCATTAAGGAAAAATGTCCCATCAGAATTTTCTGTAGGTCTTTTCCTATAGTCCCGGCGTATGTGCTATGGATTACTTCGTTTGTTTTCTTTATTATTCTTTTGATAATCCTTTCTGATGGATAGGGGTTATTTGTCAGCTGTCGTATTGCTTTCTACAGTTCTCCCAGTATGTGATAGGTTTATACTTAAAATCTGTATACAAAGGGATGTAACCTTCTAATATTCTCCTAGGCTCGAGGATACAGTTCTTAATTCAGGGGGATCTTAATTAGAAGATCTTTAGTGAAGTGATCCTCCCATGTGTATAGTTCTTTAGAAGGATGCCATATTCATAGTAAAAGCAATATATCCACGATATCTAGATGTGTGACATCTCACTAATGATGTCAAAAAGATGTCCTAACGACCGCGCTCCCGTGAGATCGTTGGTGATATCTTAACGACATTGAAGTGTGTAACTGTACCTTTAGATTTGTTTTTATTTCTCCACATCTTACATTTATTAATCTTTAGGTCTCAACAGACTCCATAGCATATAAATGAAGAAAAAATAAATATACTGCAAAACAAATTTCATGGAAACACCCTGTGGATTTTTGTGAATTTGAATCTCGTGAGATTCACTCTTGTGCAATAGTGGATTGAAATATATTGCTTATTAATAAGCAACTCCTTTGCTTTGCTTAGGTATGTTAAAAGCTAATTAGACAAGATTAAGTGGAAGGTCTATGTATATTGCCAGCTGGTGGACATAAATGGTATAACAGTGAAATTGATTCCGAAATGAATTTTGCTTTGGATTCAATAATAAAAATAGCATAATTAATATTTGCACTGTGTACTTTTTTTTTTTTTTTAAATCTGACACAAAAAGAAATCCCCCTATTAAAATATTGAATACTTTAATGGCTATACATTAAAAAACAAGACAAAATTAAAAAAAAAGATAAAAATATCCACATATGTAGAGTAGGAAAAGGTCATATAGTGGGCCAACAGGGAAAATGAAGGGAAAAAGAAACATGTTTCTGCTAAGGCCCTAGATATCAACCCTACCTGGCTGTGGAGGTTGGTGACCATGCTCATTGTCATCTTACCGTGCTAACCCATAAAGAGACCCTACATAATGAAATGCTTTTTCAAAATAGTGGATAATGCCTACAAAAATGGTAACAACATCTAAAAAAGGACATAGAACCAATCTAAATCATGATATTTTGATACACAGTGCTAACCAATCGGATAATCTGTATCTAAATGCAAACACGTCAGGATAAGATGCTAAAAAGAGCTTAGATACACCCAACTACAACTTCTAGAGTGGTCACCAGTTCTAAATCCATTTCCACATATCACATTTATTTTACAGGACACCAGCACAACACCTCGAATGAAGAGGTACCCCCAATATTTCACAAGAGGCCAGTGCACTGCTTAATGAATATAAAAATCTATTCAATCCAATCCCTCCGATAACTAATTCAGGATCAAAATGCAGTGAAAGTCATTTTACACTAATTTAAAGAGGACCTGTCACCCCCCTGGTGCTATTCTAACTTAATGCAGCACTGAATGCAGCATGTCTGCTGCATTCAGGGAAGGGGTCCCCCATGTCTCTAGCCCCCCTGTAAGTTGTAAAAAAGACTTTATAAAGTTTATGGATAAGGAATCCAGAGGGACTTACTCAGCCCTCTTTTGTTCAGCCTCCTGTATGTTTCATCGCTGCTGCTGGTGTCCTCCCCGCCTCCAGCCCTCTCTGTGCCACCTCCAGCCCTCTCTTGTTCAGGCTCCTGTATGTGTCATCGCTGCTGCTGGTGTCCTCCCCACCTCCAGCCCTCTCTTTTTCAGGCTCCTTTATGTCTCCCCTCCACAGAGCGATCAATGGGCGGGAGCGGTCCCAGCAGCTGAAATGCCTCCTACCGGTGATGTCAGTGCCACAGCCCGCCCTGCTGTACATACATAATCTGGAGCAGGGCAGGCTCCGCCACTGACATCACCAGCAGGAACAAATAGATTCATAGTAGCCTGGCTGTGTGATGTTTCGGGACCTACTAATCAGAAGAGACACTGGGGAAGCATTAAATTGTAGGAAGTTCCCAAGACTCTGCTTCGGCAGCCATTGACTATTGACAAAACCGCTGAGCAGGAAGGGTCCTTGGCAATCTTTTTAAATAACGTCAAGAAAAACTGTAAAGTGAATGGGTTATAGAAAATTATCTACTGCTCCGATCAGGTTGAAATAACAAGATGTTAAAAAGATGCAATGGCCAGTGTGCAAGGTTACTAATGTTGTTTTTAAGAAATGTTTATGTTAATTTATTTCAATAAAGATTATGATGCGAAAAAAGCATCACCCCTAAAAGTTAAATAAATATATTTATGACAAAATAATTATTTTAGATTGCTATCTAATATCATATACTGGATTGTTATACAGTATTTTTTAATCCAATAAAAATAATTTGAACAGAAATAATTATTTAAACAATAGGTAAATTTTTCTACACATTCTTTTTAAATATTGGTACTGCCTCTACAAAAGAAAAATGCTGAAGGCAAGGCATTAGATGAATCATGGAAAATGGTCAGCAAGAAGTTGCTTTAGTTTGGCACCAGTGTCAGTACTTAGAACCCTTAAAAATTGCTCAAAAGAGGAAAAGATAATTGGTCCAGGAGGCTGTTAAAAGGCCAATGGCAATATTAAAAGAGATGCAGTAATTTCTGAAGAGAACTAGTCATATCTCGCATGTGACATCAATTACTTTAACTGTATGGCCTGTGTGGTAGATTGGCAAGATGGAAACCTTATCCTACGAAGGAAAACATGCAAATCTGGTTGTGTTTTGCCAAACACATCCAAAGAAGAGAAAGGTCTGACTCAATAAATGTACATTAATACTTCTGGTTTGGCCATCAACACAGTATCTTCTGTGACCACCCATGTGAAACCATCCTTCTTGGACCGCATATCTTGATCCATCCACGAAGAGAGTCAAATCTGGGTCTTCCAGCGGCGTATCTGTGACTGTGTCAAATCCAGAGGTTTCTTGTCTCATAAGTGCCAGACAGTCGTGCTGAGCCATTTCAAAGTCGGCTTCCTCTTCCACCGAAGTGTCAGAGACGTCACATTCCCTCCTTGGAAGAGGGAGGAGAGTTGCAGGGTTCAGGACATCACACCTGGTGATTGTTATGTTGTCTGGGAGTAGAAGTGAACATTGTAGCTATAGATGCCGTGCAGCAGAGAGATGTATCAACAGTCTTGTCCAGCAGTAGGTGTGTCATTCACTGCCCATAGATCTTGCACCATGCAAAACTTGGGAGGTTGTCCCTTTGCTGTTTTCTTCTTGACTGGACACAGTGGGGTGTTGCATGGTGACTTGTTGGGATGACTGCTCCATTCGTGACGTAAGGTGTCCGTTGTAGTGTGATAGCATCCGGTTGGGCAATGGAGAGAGGGTACTTGGGCTTATGGGGTAAGCGGGCTCCTGGTTTAAGCTTGACTTCAACTGGCTGGACTGGGAGCCTTGCAATGTCTTCAGGGCCTTGGACCCACAGCATGTCTGGTATCTGTGAAAGTCAGGCTGCCTCCGTAGGTTGTATTGTCTCACCAAAGCGAAAGAGGCCGAAAACCTTTTCCTGGTCCAGAGCAGTAGTAAGTGTGACAGTACCATTTTCCTGGAAGGAGATGTTTGCGTGTAACTTCGTCAGTAAGTCAGTTCCCAGTAGATTCACTAGACAGATGTTGGAACCACCAATCGAGATAACATGCTCTGTGTAGGTTGCAGGTTGACGCGCAATGGGCGGGTCATAGGGGTATATTTGATGACTCAATCAACACCCACACCTGGGATGGTTTCTTCTGTGAGGCAGTCTGAGTCAGGTAAGTCAGAAAATCTTATCACGCTTCTGGCTGCACCAGTATCCACTAAGAAGGGGATGGATCTTCCTTCTACCTCCATACATACAGTAGGGGTCGGGCCGCAAGCTTGTCTGTTGGTTTTGCAGAGCATATTGTAAGTTGGTGGATCCTGCTTGCCTATGTCCTATAGCTGGGTGGAGGGGGCGGGTGGCAGGTTGAGGGAAATCCTGTTCCTCCTTATGTGGCCTATCTTCTCACAATCGTAACAGGTGACTCCACTTCTTGGTCCTCCCCTGTTTCCTGGGTTCTGCGACACCATAACATTACAGTTCCGGGGAGGTTTTGAAGGCCTGTTCATGTCTATGCCCCTTGCCCTCTGAAATATAATATCTGGTCCAATCATCTGTATTCAGGTCTTGTCGTCTGGACCTGCTTCTGTACAGGTTCAAGAAGACCTTGGACGAAGGCTTGTATCCATATCTGGCTATGGGACTTCTCATGGTGATCAAATCCCAGATCTGTGAACTTCTGATTCAGCCGGTAGTAAAAACGTTCTCTACACTTTCTCCTTTTTCTGCAGAGCCACCTTCTTCTTCCAGAGCTGGTTCCGCAGCTCGTTGACACCCTTGTCCATGGTGGCCACCTCAGTGTTGCGCTTTTTCAGGCTCTCCCGCTGCTGCTGCAGTTTGCCATTCTGCTCCTGATTCAGCTTGTTCCTCAACTGAAGCTCTTTGTAGAGACGGTCGAGTTCAGCGACAGCAGACTGGTTGTTGTGATAGCCCTCGATACGTCCATTCTTCAGCATTTCCAGCTGGCGACTCATTTCTTCCACTTTGGTCACGGCCACCATCAGTTCTTTCTGCTTCTGTTGGAACATGTTATTCATCTGTTCGATTTACTCAACTAGCCTGCCATTGCTGAGCCTCTTCTGCTCCACGTGGCCTTTTAGGGCCTGCACTTTCTTCAGCTTTGCCTCCTGATTTTCTGCAGTCTCCCGCAGACGTTTCAGCTTTTCCTGCTCACTGGCCTGCTGCTGCTGACACTGGTCCTGCTGCTTCAGGTACTTCAAGCGCTGCTCCTTTGTAGCCAGCATCAGCTGCTGGGCCTCGATTTGCTGCTGTTGTCTCGCTGCCATCTCCTGCAGTTCAGCCAGAGTCATGTCCATTCTATGGCCGTTCACCCCATTTTCAATCCTCCGCTCAGCAGGTACTTTCACCCCATTTTCATTTTACATTGGGATCATGGGCTCTTTGTAGATTTCCGGACTCTCTGGAGGACGGGCGCTCGTGGCGCAGGTAGAAGCCAATCCCATAAGATCTTCCCATGAGGCAGCGTGAGTCTTCTGAATCTGGCTCATCTTCCGATGAAAGGGCATAGGTTGCTTGTCAGGGTCTGGTAAGATGTTCACCAATGTGGCAGCTTCCTGAGGCTTCCAGAGACATATCTGCCTCGCCTAGGACAGGAAACATGCGGTGGAGGGTCTTCATACTACGCCATGGGTAGAGCTGCCTGTTGTGGCCTGCGTACCCCCGTACATTGATAAGGTCTGTCTCCCATCTCCCCTATCCTGGGGAATGTGCTGTGTCGAGGAAGTAACTGTAGCCGGTGATGTGTCTGCTCGTCTCCACCTGCTGCTCCCAATTGTGACAGTTCTGTCTTCATTAAAGGCATGCCTCCATGATTTCCTAATGATGAGAGCGGATCCACTGAGGTTGGGGAGGGATACTGTGGAATTTTTGGCCTAGCTACAGGCACAACTGGGAAATTCTCCTGTCCCCATGCCATCTGATATTCTTCTTCGTAGCCTCCTCCTCTCCATCTCCTGTTTCATCCCGTCCCTGTTCATGTATATTCCGGATACTGCTGCAGAGCAGGGTCTGGTATGTGCTAAGACGAAGTGGGTGCACCCTGGTTCGCTGGAGTGTAATATGTGCCATCCATATTGAGAACTGGACACAGGATGGTGGGTCTGTGTGGGTATCTGGAATGTGTCAGCATAGGCACGGGTGCAGCAGCTTCTGCCAGTGTCATCTTGTCAGTATACACGCATACACGTCACGATGTTCAATCCACAATAACTTCCATAACTTCCTCGTATCCTTATACCATGCTTTTGCATCTTCCAAAACCTTGGCGTCCTTCAAAAGTCCTCTTTTATTTGTTAACACTTCCTTCCACTCCTTCTCATCTAAGCGTCCTCCATGGGTTGTGTATCCCATCAGTTTTAAGAGGACCTTCATATTTTCACATACTATACTTCTTCCATTTTTCACATACTTCTTCCCTTTCTTTTTACATACTTCTTCCCTTTCCTTTCTGCCACAAGGTCTCTTGGGGGTAACTTGCTGAGGCTTTGACTGATTAACACCCATGTTATAGCTTAAACACAAGTCTCTATGCTTCCATCTTGGCTATGGCTGCCCACCCCTCAAGGTCACCACTGTCAGCAGGGTTGTATAAAGGGGATTCAACTGGGATACCTTCAGTGAGCCGGGCATTAATGTTTATTCTGAACACTCTAAACCTTGGGGGGGGAAAGAGAGGTGATATTGGTCTGTAACCAAGTCAGCAGAAATAGCAAACTTCACACCTTGCTTACACTGTGTGCATGTTATGGAAACTAGTCAGTGGTGTTAGGAAGGCAGTTAGTCAGAGGACTGGAACTGGTTGCGTCACTGGAATCTGTCAGTCAGAGTCAGTCTGAGGACTGGGACTGGAATGGTTGTCACCAAACAGATAAAACAGATAAAACCTCAAACTGTGTTGGCCCCCTCTACACCTCAGTGGAGCAACAACTGGGTCATATAACTTTCTTGCATATACTTCTTGCAACAAAAACCCTTGCGGATTGACTATAGTTAGATGGGCATGTATATTTTGTCTGAACACCTTGAGTACTGGAGAAGTGCCAGGGATTGCTATATAACCAGTTTCTTCACGTGCATATGGCACGTCAGTAACACGAATTAACACGCCAGCGGGCGTAATTGCTAGCTCTATATCTTGTCTACACAAGCGGCACGTCATCTGGAGAGACGGAACAATCTCATCACTACCATCAATATACGTAAATTACGTACCTGTTCACCACCGCAGCCAGGACTACTAACACCACACACTCCGTCCTTAGCTTGCGCGCGCGGAGGTGGGAAAACCATCAGCTGTATCAGAGGCTGGAACACCAGTAGTGAAATAAACCATTGGCCCCCCTTTCAGGGGCCGGAAAACCATCAACCCTATTAGGGATCGACAAACCATCAGCCCTATCCCCTGGGAATAGAGCTGGAAAACCAGGGAAACAGAATCTCCCCACTCAGCCCCGTTTCTCCATTCTCCGTGCATTTCTCTCTCTTTCTCTGTACTGAAACTGTAGCAATGATAGCATTGACATAAACACAGATAAACTCAGGATCAGGTTGCAAGAACACAAATAAGGCAGACAATTAAGGAATTCTCAGGACCGGGTTGTAAGGGCTCGGACTTCTCAGATCCGGTCATCTATGTCCGAGTTTGACAGCCAGCTACCTCCATCCCTGAACGGAGACACAGGAGGGTCTTAGGTAAGATAAATCATTTTCTTACCTCTTTGTAGCCTGCAGGTCTACCCCTCGTGTATGGTCCTTCCTGGGAATAAAGAATCAGGTGTGGCTGTCGTCCCCTGGACGTCTCGTCCTAGCCCCATGCTGGTGCACCAACTGTAATGGATACCCTCCACACCTTTCGGGTGGGCTGTCCTCTTAATTTTCTGCCGCCGAATTGGATGCTTTCTCTGAGTGTGTGCACGCCACCGAAAGAACTACACTGACAACCATGTCAAGGTAGAGCTTAATGACAAAGACCTTTATTTTAGGAGGGGTTAACAGTTTTATTACTTATCATTAAAGGGGCATTCCTTAGGGGTGTTTCTAGGTGATTGCATCATATTATGCTGAATCTACATTTTATTCTGACAAACATTCAATTAATTCTGTGTGTTAGTTAGCATTTCAATTTAGCCTTGAATTGTACATTACAGTACATTCAGTCCATGCTGATAAGGAACTTCTGTGCAGCTACATCTAACTCAAAACATTATATAGAGTCTGAGACAGAGAAATTCTAGAGAAAAGTGCCAGGATTCACATAACCATGCTTTCTGAATGAAGGTTTCTGAATGGCTTCAATAAACTTATATAAATTATTAACTATTTATTGCCATAATACATTTAACCATGTAAATATTCAACCACCAAGCATACCGTGCCTACAGGACTTACTGTATGAACTTTTGCACGTTCTTGAACATTTACTTTAAAGGGACACTGTCAGGTTATTTTTCAGTATGATACTAATATTACCCTTGAATAGTGCCTGGGCAGACCTTTTAAAAACATGTAAAATCATTATTGTATATGTAGTTTCCATGTTATAATCATTGTCAGACCCTGCAGAGAGCTACTTCATTAGTCATGTGCCCATTGTAAGCAGAGATGATTAGTCCTGTGCTGTATAAACTGTCATGTAATTACGTACGCCTTCTCTGCAGCTCTCTCCTCCCTCCTCCCTTTGCTAACAGTGCAGTGTCAAGTTTCACTTACAGGCTGTTTAGTTGATATCACCACGGAGGGATTGAGCTACTGCACGTTTGCCTGATCTAGACTCCATTTGTTTCTGTAAAGCAGATACCCTGCTATGCTGTGACTGTTTCTGTGTTGTAGTTCAGCTCTTGTGATTCTGCACAACAGTACCCCCACTGATCTCCTGCACTGTGATGTGACATGCATATTCATGCATGGGGAGTGGATAGCAGAGAACTAAGTGGATCATTCACTGTGAGTGACAGATGGAAGGAGTCTCTTTATTTGAAGTTTACAGAAGATAGGAGGGTAATATAAATAAAAGTAATACATCAATAGAGAGAGTTTAGAAGGAGGAATTAGAAAATGATATCAGTTACATGTAGATTTTTGACCTGAGAGTTTTCCTTTAATATGGACCAATAAACCACAGGACTGGTTGTGGTAAAGACAATGTATACATATATGAGGGGACAATAGAGACCTTTTTAATGATTTCTTTATTCCTAGGCCTGAGATGGGGACACGGGGGCATCCTCTACGTCTGGAGGAAAGAAGGTTTAATCATAATCACAGACGTGGATTCTTTACTGTAAGAGCAGTGAGGCTGTAACACTGATGTTGTAATGAGTGAGTCACTACTAACATTTAAAAGGGCCTGGATGCCTTTCTTGAAGACTATAATATTACCAGTTATATATACTAGATTCTTGATAGGGCGTTGATCCAGGAACTAGTCTTATATATAATTCATCATCAGCCAACGATGGAAGGACTAAGCACTGTAGTGACTGTTTTTCGTATTTTTCGGTTATTGTAATTTTTCATTTTTAAGACTCTGTACACATTTTCAATTGTTAATCACTAATGTTGTGTTTCTAAAAATGTTTCCTCAGTCCATGAATGTCACAATGGCATTACCTCCCTCAGGGGTAATGTCATTCTTGGAAGCAAGAAGGAGTATCCACACCAGGTAAGCCCACAGCATGCAACACCTTTCCTGACTCCAGACCAAAAGGGGGAGCTCTGAAACCCGGGTTCAGGTGAGCTCTCCTATAAATTTTGGCCCGGAGGCGTGGTTAATCAGTTCAGCTCCTGGGTGGGCTGTGAAGACATCCTGGGGACTGGAGCAGTGTAGGGCTCATCCTGGGACAGAGACTAGCAAGCATGAGGGACCCATAGAAGAGGGTCTGTGGAAAGAGAGAAGCAGGCCTGGAGAATGGGGCCGGTTCCCGGGCTCACCATAGTGCAGAGCGTCAGAAGCGAACACTGGAGTCTGAGGTTGTGAGGGATTCCAGCCCCAGCATCCAAATCAGGAGGATGGAAGATTCCACGTCTCCCGGCCGCAGCACCTGGAGACACAGCAGCACCAGAGAGCTCAGGGTCATTTGCCAGAGGAGTAGTGCCCAGGAAGAGTTCAAGCTGCCTGCCATACAGGTGAAAGACTTATCAGCAGAGAGAGAGAGAGGGTCGCAGGTTAGCTACAGGCAGTCAGGACCCAACTAGCTT
This sequence comes from Allobates femoralis, assembly GCA_033576535.1. Taxonomy (NCBI): domain Eukaryota; kingdom Metazoa; phylum Chordata; class Amphibia; order Anura; family Aromobatidae; genus Allobates; species Allobates femoralis. The sequence goes on from JARQOC010000001.1 coordinate 353,641,478, forward strand.
CTAGGCCACCTGGATTCCTAACATCTCCTGTGGGCAGTACCCTGGTGTGGACCTGCTATCATTAGTAAAGGTAAAGAAGACTACAACTGTGTGTCTATCTGTTATTCTGCGCCCTCAGTCCTGCACCTCAACGACCTATCATCGCTATAGACTATACCGGTTGCCCTGGGGAACCACTCCACCCATAGGGAACGATACATCTTAGGTAGGGATGAGCGAGTACCGAAATACTGTCACTCGCTAGACTCGTAACTAGTAGGTCCAATACTCGCTACTCGTTACGAGTGTAGCGAGTACTATAGAAATGAATGGGGGAAGCGAGTAATTGCGATTAATTCCTCTGTTGCTGGACCCCATAAAGAGATAAAGAGGTCTGGCAGCAGAGGAACAACCTCCAAATCATTAAATCATAGTTTCCAAGCCCGCGGTAAAAAGCATTAAGATTTAAAATGAAACTGGATTGTCCCAGATTGTCCCGGGCCGGCACTATCCGGTCCCATAGACAGCCATGTTAAATTAAACCGGATTGACCCGGACCGGGACAATCCAGGTTTGGGTACAATGCGAGAAATCTTTCAAAACCGGATTCACCTGGTGCGGTTCAAACAGGTAAAATTGAACATGAGTGTCTATTGAACCAGACCGGGTGTAAAAAAATAAAAAAATTAGAGCTGATGCAGAACCAGTCACTAGGGACTGTGGTGCTGGCTGCGTGCGGGTTTAAGGTACCGTGCGAGCTGCAGGTGGTGTTACAGCAACGCACTGACCCAGAAAAAATTTGAGCTGACACAGAACCAGTCACTAGGGACTGTGGTGCTGCCTGTGTGCGGTTTTAAGGTACCGTGCAAGCTGCAGGTGGTGTTACAGCAACGCACTGGCCCAGAAAAAATTAGAGTTTAAGGAGTTAAATATGACACCAAAGTTATCTGGTGGTGGTGACAAAAAAAACTTAGGATTTCAGCTCTGAGGAAAACTGAGTGAGCTAAGCTCTGAGGTCGGTGCTGCGTGCACTGTACGGCTGCTCCTGCCTGCCTCCCTGCCTACAGTCATCTACAGTACTCCTCCGTCCTGGTAGCTCTCACAAGAGCTGTTGGGTTAAGTTATATGTAATCTTCAGATGGTTTTCCTACACTGGCTGACAATCCCTAGGATCCGCTCTCACTCTCCTTACACTAACTCAGATCGTCATAGGAAGTGCCCTAAATGGCGGGGACAAGGCTTATATACAGCCTTGCCTGTCATACATGACATAGGCATCACGATGGACAGTAGCCAATCATAGTAATGCCACAACCAACATGGCTGCGGCATTACTAAGTATGATTGGCTAACATGCTGGGCTGGCTCTTCATACTTTACACATTCTATATTCGGCGAGTGCCGACTACAGAATACAGGAGAAGACTCACTCATCCCTAATTGCTGCTAACAGCAGATGTCGAAAAACGAATTGTGCCACTTTGTCCCGGTGCGGTACAATCCGGTCCCATAGACAGCCATGTTAAATTAAACCGCATTGAACTGAACCGGGACAATCCGGGACAAACCGGTTTCACTTGTATTTCCCTTGATTTACATTCTACTCGTTACCGTGTGAGTAATCTCCAGGAAACTCGCAGAGTAACGAGTCAAGCGAATAGCCTACTATTCGCCGAATAGCGAGTAGTAACGAATACACTCGCTCATTCCTAATCTTAGGTGCAAGACCATCATCCCCAGAGGCCCGGAATGCAATGTCGCGTTCACCATTCCCGAACTTCTTTAAGTGGTTTCCCAGGGTCACGGAGCCAGGTCTTCACCCCTGTGACTCACCAGAAGTACCCAAAGGCTTGGTTCCGAGTATCCCACAGCCCTTGGGTGCATTAGCAGCAAAGCCTATGGGTTTTCTGTGGTGCTGTGCCCACCTTCAAGTTTTTTGTCCTGCAGTTATTGGTGCTGAAAAAAGAAGCAAAATATTCATTTTTGTGCATTTTTCCCTGTGTATTTCTTATAGACTACATGACAGCAGCATATAGGAAAAAAGCATAGAAAAATGCAGAAAATGCTAAAAATGCAGCGTTTTGCCTGCTAGGAGATGCGTTTTTGCTGCAGAAATTAAGTTAGCCTTAGGCTAGGATCATACTTGGGCTGTCACCTACATTTTACGGATCTGCTTAAAACGTAGAAAATTTAGCTGAAGCACATAGCGTTAATGTCAAGCTCTGCCCGGCAACGCAGCCCCATAGAAACCTGCTGTTTACCTTAGCAGCGGCTCCACGCTAAGCATCAGGAAGTGCGCTTTTGGAAAGCGCACAGGAAACGTGGGCTGCAATGTTGCCTTTAACCACAGAAATTTTATATCAACCTGAATTGTTGATCTACCATCGACATGTTATTTTGTCTAGTATGATAAAAATATGCTATGAAGTATGGCAGTAAAATTTACTAGGCAGCATCTATGAGAATATATTAAAGAAATAATAATTATATATATATCTATTATATAATCGCGAATCGGAAAAGCGCCCCTCCGCGCGCACTTTCCGATGTCGTCATGTGGATACGAATTTAACATTGGGCGCGAAGCGCCCAATGCTGCGCGAGCAATGGCCGCGAGGCCATTGCGAGTCGCTGGCCCAGGGCGAGCAATGGCCGCGAAGTGGCCATTGCGAGCCGCTGGCCCAAAATCGATCCACAGCCTCGGCTACAACCTTACCGATTTACCGCTCAGGTAGCGCGAGCAATGGCCGCGAGGCCATTGCGAGTCGCTGCCTGAGCCGCAACTCGCTCCCCGGGGACCATGGAGCGGAGGCGGCACAGCCGCCTCCGCTCCCTGCTACCCACAACTCACCCCCCCAATGTCCGCACAGCCTCACCCAGGTCCAAACAGGCCCCCCATGTCCGCATAGCCGCCCCCCCATCTCCGCACAGCCACCCCCATGTCCGCACACCCACCGCCATGTCCGCACAGCCCCCCCCCATGTCCGCACAGCCACCCCATGTCCGCACAGCCCCCCCATGTCCGCACACCCACCCCCATGTCCGCACACCCACCCCCATGTCCGCACAGCCCCCCCATGTCCGCACACCCACCCCCATGTCCGCACACCCACCTCCATGTCCGCACACCCACCCCCATGTCCGCACACCCACCCCCATGTCCGCACACCCACCCCGCAACAAAACCACCCCGCCGCACCTAAGGCCCTACCCCCTAAGTCCGCCCCACCCCTACACGCTAAGCCCCGACCACCTAACCCCCGACCCGCAGCATCCTAAGCCCCCGCCGATACCCCCTAAGCCCCGCCGTCTACCCCCTAAGCCACCGCCGCCCCTAAGCCCCTACCCCCTAAGCCCCGCAGCAGCCCTGACCACCTAACCCCTGACCCGCAGCATCCTAAGCCCCCGCCGATACCCCCTAAGCCCCGCCGTCTACCCCCTAAGCCACCGCCGCCCTTAAGCCCCTACCCCCTAAGCCCCGCAGCAGCCCCTAAGCCCCTACCCCCTAAGCCCCGTAGCATCCTAGGCCCCCGCCGATACCCCCTAAGCCATGCCGCCTACCCCCTAAGGCACCGCCGCCCCTAAGCCCCTACCCCCTAACCCCCGTAGCATCCTAGGCCCCCGCCGATACCCCCTAAGTCCGCCGCACCCGTACACGCTAAGCCCCGACCACCTAACCCCCGACCCGCAGCATCCTAAGCCCCGCCGATACCCCCTAAGCCCCGCCGTCTACCCCCTGCCCCTCTCGCTTAAGCCCTACACCCTAAGCCCCCGCAGTCCCCTAACCTAACGCCGCTGTCACCTAAGGCCCTACACCCGAAGCCCCCACCGTCCCCTAACCTAACGTCCCTGTCGATCACTTACATGCCTTCAAGTCATCTGATCGTCCGTCCGATCCACAAGTCCTCCGTCCGGCCAGGCGTCCTCTTCCTCCGGCCCCGGGGGTCTTCTCTCTTCTTTCCGCCATCTCGGCTTCTTCGTCCGGCCCCGGGGATCTTCTGTCTTCTTTTCGCAAACTTCCACCTCCGACGTCCTCTTCCTTCTCATTAAGATAGAATGGACGAAAAATCCGCCATTCTACCTTAATGAGATCTGAGGCCCTCTTCTGATTGGTCGCTGTATACTGCCCTCAGCCAATCAGAAGAGCCCCTCATTTTTTTATTATTTTTAAATTATTTTTTAATTCTTTTTTTTATTATTAAATTTATTTATTTTTTTACTTGCGAGTGAGACAAAGTTCTCATTCAGGTCCGCCTTTTTTTTTCCCCATTGACATACATTAGCGGTGTGTCGGCGATTTTATGGCCGGCCACCTGGTTTTATTTGTCGGCCCTAAAATCGCGGACACACCGCTAATGCATCTCTATGGGCAGTCAGCCCGATTTCGGATTGGACGCCGACCAATCAGAATTCGAGCTGACTGCCCATAGACATGCATTAGCGGTGTGTCCGCGATTTTAGGGCCGACAAATAGAACCAGGTGGCCGGCCATAAAATCGCCGACACACCGCTAATGTATGTCAATGGGGAAAAAAAAAAGGCGGACCTGAATGAGAACTGTGTCTCACTCGCAAGTAAAAAAATAAATAAATTTAATAATAAAAAAAAGAATTAAAAAATAATTAAAAAATAATAAATAATTAAATAAAAATAATAATAAAAAAAAAAAAAAACGGACCTGAATGAGAACTGCGTCTCAGTCTGACTTAAAAAAATAAATAAATTTAATAATAAAAAAAATAATTAAAAAATAATTAAAAAATAATAAAAAAATAAATAAAAAATAATAAATAATTCAATAAAAATAATAATAAAAAAATTAAATATATGCTAATTATATCAGCCCTTCCAGCGGACCTGAATGAGAACTGGGTCTCAGCCTAAATAATAAATTTAATAATAAAAAAAATAATTAAAAAATAATTAAAAAAAAATAAAAAAATAAATAAAAAATAATAAATAATTCAATAAAAATAATAATAAAAAAATTAAATATATGCTAATTATATCAGCCCTTCCAGCGGACCTGAATGAGAACTGGGTCTCAGCCTAAATAATAAATTTAATAATAAAAAAAATAATTAAAAAATAATAAAAAAATAAATAAAAAATAATAAATAATTCAATACAAATAATAATATTAATGCTAATAATAATGTTATTAATGCTATTATTAATGCTAATAATGCTATTATTAATGCTATTTATGCTAATAATAATGCTATTAATGCTATTAATAATGTTATTACTGCTATTATTAATGCTAATAATGCTATTATTAATGCTATTTATGCTAATAATAATGCTATTAATGCTATTAATAATGCTATTAATGCTATTATTTATGCTATTAATGCTAATATTTATCCTATTAATGGTATTATTAATGCTATTAATGCTAATAATAATGCTATTAATGCTAATAATAATGCTATTAATGCTATTAATAATGTTATTAATGCTATTAATGCTAATATTTATCCTATTAATGCTATTAATGCTATTAATAATGCTATTCATGCTAATAATATTGCTATTAATGCTCTTTATGCTAATACTAATGCTATTAATGCTATTTTTTATGCTATTAATTCTATTATTTATGCTATTAATGCTATTAATAATGCTATTAATAATGCTATTAATCCTATTAATGCTATTAATAATGCTATTCATGCTATTAATAATACTATTAATGCTATTAATGCTCATAATAATGCTATTAATGCTATTAATAATGTTATTAATGCTATTATTATTACTAATAATGCTATTATTAATGCTATTAATGCTAATAATAATGCTATTAATGCTATTAATAATGTTATTAATGCTATTATTAATGCTAATAATGCTATTATTAATGCTATTAATGCTAATAATAATGCTATTAATGCTATTAATAATGTTATTAATGCTATTATTAATGCTAATAATGCTATTAATAATGCTATTAATGCTAATAATAATGCTATTAATGCTATTAATACTGTTATTAATGCTCATAATACTGCTAATAATGCTATTAATACTGCTATTACTGCTAATAATAATGCTATGGCTTATATTATTGCTATTGATGATGCGATTATTATTTAAAAATGTTTAAAAAAACAATAAACATATTTTAGATACCCGATGCATTTGCATCAGGCTAACAGCTATAACTACTATAATCAAATTAATGCACGTTCTAGAATCCCGATGCATTTGCATCGGGCTCACAGCTAGTATATATATATATAGCCTGGCTGGAGGAAGGGTTTGCACACACGAAACGTCGCTGTTGCCCATGCTGTGATGGCAAATACACCTTTTTTCACCTAAAGAAGGACTGTAGTGCTGCAACTTCATTTATAACATTTATTGGAAACCTTGAAAGGAAGCGGTATGGTTGCTGGCACCCTCATGTAAGCTCTGTACTGCTGATTTTTTCATTACATATATATATATATATATATGTATATATATATATATATATATATATGTATATATATACTAGATGGTGGCCCGATTCTAACGCATCAGGTATTCTAGAATATGTATGTAGTTCACATACTGTGACTGACAGAACTTGTTCAGTCAACGTGAGTGAACTATATATATATATACATATATATATATATATACATATATATCAAGGAAAACAGGCAGCACTCTAGTTCAGGTGAATAAAGGGTCTGTTTTTTATTCAGAGCCCATGTGGCACGACGTTTCGGTGCACTAGGCACCTTTCTCAAGTACTTGAGAAAGGTGCCTAGTGCACCGAAACGTCGTGCCACATGGGCTCTGAATAAAAAACAGACCCTTTATTCACCTGAACTGGAGTGCTGCCTGTTTTCCTTGATTTATTTGAATTGGTTTGGACACTAATACACAGGACTTGCACCGCGGATGAGTATATTATTGTGCTGTTCCATTTTCTCTTTTTATATACATATATATATAGCAGCGCTATGGTATATGGTGGTACATTACAGCACATGTATGGCAGCACTATAGTATATGGTGGTACATTACATTACATGTATAGCAGCGCTATGGTTTATGGCGGTACATTACATTACATGAATAGCAGCGCTATGGTATATGGCGGTACATTACAGTACATGTATAGCAGCACTATAGTATATGGCAGTACATTACAGTACATGTATAGCAGCGCTACGGTATATGGTGGTACATTACAGCACATATATAGCGGCACTATAGTATATGGCGGTACATTACAGTACATGTATAGCAGCACTATAGTATATGGCGGTACATTACAGTACATGTATAGCAGCGCTACGGTATATGGTGGTACATTACAGCACATATATAGCGGCACTATAGTATATGGCGGTACATTACAGTGCATGTATAGCAGCGCTATGGTATATGGTGGTACAATACAGCACATACATAGCAGCACTATAGTATATGGCGGTACATTACATTACATGTATAGCAGTGCTACGGTTTATGGCGGTACATTACATTACATGTATAGCAGCGCTATGGTATATGGCGGCACATTACAGTACATGTATAGCAGCACTATAGTATATGGCGGTACATTACAGTACATGTATAGCAACACTATAGTATATGGCGGTACAGTATAGCACATGTATAGCAGCACTATAGTATATGGCAGTATATTACGGTATATGTACAGGTGCACTATAGTATATGGTGGTACATTATAGTAAATGTATAGCAGCGCTATAGTATATGGCGGTACATTACAGCACATGTATAGCAGCACTATGATATATGGCGATACATTACAGCACATGTATAGCAGCGCTATGGTATATGGCGGTACATTACAGTACATGTATAGCAGCACTATGGTGTATAGTGGTACATTACAGCACATGTATAGCAGCACTATAGTATATGGTGGTACATTATAGTAAATGTATAGCAGCGCTATAGTATATGGCAGTACATTACAGCACATGTATAGCAGCACTATGGTATATGGTGGTACATTACAGTACATGTAAAGTAACACTATAGTATATGGCCGTACAGTATAGCACATGTATAGCAGCACTATAGCATATGACAGTATATTACAGTATATGTACAGGTGCACTATAGTATATGGTAATACATTATAGTAAATGTATAGCAGCGCTATAGTATATGGCGGTACATTACAGCACATGTATAGCAGCACTATGGTGTATGGTTGTACATTACAGCACATGTATAGCAGCACTATAGTATATGGCGGTACATTATTGTAAATGTATAGCAGCGCTATAGTATATGGCAGTACATTACAGTAAATGTATAGCAGCACTATGGTATATAGTGGTACATTACAGTACATGTAAAGTAACACTACAGTATATGGTGGTACAGTGTAGCACATGTATAGCAACACTATAGTATATGGCAGTATATTACAGTATATGTACAGGTGCACTATAGTATATGGTGGTATTTTATAGCACATGTATAGCAGCACTATATTATATGGCGGTACATTACAGCACATGTATAGCAGCACTATAGTATATGGCTGTACATTACAGTACATGTATAGCAGCACTATGGTATATGGCGATACTCCGCTCCCCGCGGCCCCCCGCTCCTCTACAGTAAAAGTAAAAAAATCCTCAGTGAGGATACTCACCTCTCCGCCACCTCGCTCCACCTCTGTCTTCAGGCCCTACAGGCCTTTAGGACCTGTCGTTGCCCTGGAAACCGATCAGCTGCCGGGGGGGCAGGATGGAGCAGGGAGGCAGGATGGTGACGGGGGGGGGGGTGAAGGGGGAGCAGGATTGTGTCGGGGGGGGCAGGATGGAGCCGGGGGGGTGGCAGGATGGAGCCGGGTGGCAGGATGGAGCATTCAGGATGGAGGCGGCGGGGGCAGTATGGAGCCAGAGGGGGGGCAGGATGAAGGCGGAGGGGGGGCAGGATGGAGGCGGGGGAGCAAGAACAGCGGGGGGCAGGATGGAGGGAGTGGGGCAGGATGGAGGGAGCGGGGTAGAATGGAGGGAGAGGGGCAGAATAGAGGGGGGGGGCAGGATGGAGAGAGCAGGGCAGGATGGAGAGAGCGGGGCAGGAAGGAGCGAGCGGGGCAGGATGGAGCCGGAGGATCAGGATGGAGCCAGAGGAGCAGGACGGTGGCGGGGGGGCAGGATGATGGCGGGGGGCAGGATGTAGCAAGCGGGGCAGGATGGAGCTGGAAGAGCAGGATTGAGCTGGAGGAGCAGGATGGTGGCAGGATGGAGCAGGATGGGAGGGGCAGGATGTAGCGAGTGGGGCAGGATGGTGGCGAGCGGGGCAGGATGGTGGCAGGGGGGCAGGATGTAGCAAGCGGGGCAGGATGGAGTGAGCAGGGCAGGATGGAGAGAGCGGGCCAGAATGGAGCAAGCGGGGCAGGATAAAGTGAGCGGGGCAGGATGGAGCGGGCGGGGCAGGATGTTGCTGGAGGAGCAGGAAGGAGCTGGAGGAGCAGGATGGTGGCGGAGGGGGGGCAGGATGGTGGCGAGCGGGGCAGGTTGAACCGAGCGGGGCAGGATGTAGCGAATAGGGCAGGAATGCAGGCAGGGGGGCAGAATGGAGCCAGGGGGGCAGGATGGAGCCGGGGGGGGGGCAAAATGGAGCCGGGGGGCAGGATGGAAGCGATCATGGCAGGATGGTGGCTGGGGGGGGGAACAGGATGGAGCAAGCGGGGCAGGATAGAGCAAGCAGGATGGAGCCAGAGGAGCAGGATGGAGCCGGAGGAGCAGGATGGTGGAGGGGGGGCAGTACGGTGGCGAGCAGGGCAGGTTGGTGGCGAGCGGGGCAGGATGGAGCGAGCGAGGGCAGGAAGGTTGTGGGGGGAAGGATGGAGCCGGAGGAGCAGGATGGAGCCGGAGGAGCAGGATAGTGGTGGGGAAGGGGGGGCCGCAGGATGGGGGTGGGGCAGGATGGTGGCGGGGGGGTAGGATGGTTGCGGGGGGGCAGGCTTTCAAATTGCGCGCCTTTCCAGGTCACAATCTTAATCTTGGGAGATGTGAGGAATCTCGCGAGATTTGATTGAGGCCTTGGAGGAGGCAGAACGTAAGGGAGTGTGAAGCTGGGCACAGGGAAGTCTCGCGAGGCTTCCAGGCACCATATTGCAGGCAGGGTGTCCCCGATGTGGAGCAAAGGAAGGAAGATGGCGGCGGCATGAAGATGATTGGATGGATGGCGGCTGCGTGCTCCATGAAGACGGGGTCCGATGGCGGCATACTGGAGACTGTAAGTGTGCATGGGAGTATGAGTGGGTGTGTGGGTGTGTGAGTATGTGCGAGTGGAGGGGGGGAGGTGCGATAGTGTGGTGGCAGGGGGGTACGTGTGTGTGTGGACGTGGCTTGTGGTGGGGTGATTGATGCACTCCGGTAAGGTGGGGGGGTCAGGGCCGGCTCCAGGTTTTTGTGGGCCCGGGCGAAACAGTCTCAGTGGGCCCCTTTAACATATACTATGATTCATGAATATAATAAAGAAGCTGCAGGCTGTGTATATGTTATATAGAGGCTCCTGGGTGGGCTGTATATAAAATATAGAGGCTGTTCAGGGTTGCATATATAATATGGAGACTGCCAGGCTGTAAATATGATATAGAGGCTGCAGGCTGTATACATTATTTGGAGGCTGTGCTGGGCTATATATACTATTTGGAAGCTGTGCTGGAGTGTATATATAATATGGAAGCTGTGGCAGCCCAGCACCAGCTTTCAAATAATATATCCAGCTCAACACAGCCGCCAAACAATATATATAGTCCAGCACAGCTTCCATATTATATATACAGCACAACAGCAGTCTTCATATACCTCAGCAGCAGCCTCTATATACAGCCAGCACAGCCTCCGTATACTGCCAGCAAAGCCTCTGCATACCCCAGCACAGCCTCTGTATACCCCAGCCCAGCCTCTATATACAGTCAGCACAGCCTGTATATAGAGTCATCACAGCTTCTATATGCAGTGAGCACAGCCTCTATATACCACAGCACAGCCTCTATATACAGTCAGCACAGCCTCTATATGCAGTTAGCACAGCCTCTATATACCGTCAGCACAGCCTCTATATACCATCAGCACAGCCTCTATATACAGTCAGCACAGACTCTATATACAGTCAGCACAGCCTCTATATAGAGTCAGCACAGCCTCTATATACAATCAGCACAGCCTCTATATACAGTCAGCACAGCTTCTATATACAGTCAGCACAGCCTCTATATAAAGTCAGCAAAGCTGCTATCAGCACAGTCTCTATATACAGTCAGCACAGCCTCTATATACAGTCAGCACAGCCTCGATATACAATCAGCACAGCCTCTATATACAGTCAGCACAGCCTCTATATACAGTCAGCACAGCCTCTATATAAAGTCAGCACAGTCTCTATCAGCACAGCCTGTAAATACAGTCAGCACAGCCTCTATATACAGTCAGCACAGCCTCTATATACAGTCAGCACAGCCTCTATATACAGTCAGCACAGCTGCTATCAGCACAGCCTCTATATACAGTCAGCACAGCCTCTATATACAGTCAGCACAGCCTCTATATACAGTCAGCACAGCCTCTATCAGCACAGTCTCTATATACAGTCAGCACAGCCTCTATATACAGTCAGCACAGCCTCTATATACAGTCAGCACAGCTGCTATCAGCACAGCCTCTATATACAGTCAGCACAGCCTCTATATACAGTCAGCACAGCCTCTATCAGCACAGCCTCTATATACAGTCAGCACAGCCTCTATATACAGTCAGCACAGCCTCTATATACAGTCAACACAGCCTCTATATACAGTCAGCACAGCCTCTAAATACAATCAGCACAGCCTCTATATACAGTCAGTGACCCACCGTAGCCGGGTTCTCAGGTCTCAGGCGTTGCTTCGCTCGTCACAGTTCCACGCCTGAGGCGGTGGGGCCCAGTGGTCAGATCAAAAGGGGGATGAACAGATGGGGATACTTCTTGTTTCTCGTGACGCCAGCTGTGGGAGTCCGGTGATGGCACCGGCGCTGCTTGGGACTCCGGGGGATGTGCGGCAGCTAGATGGGATGCTCCCCACAGGATGAGCGGGAGTCCCCATCGCCAGGAGCTACACTTGATGGAATACGGCAGCTCAGTAGTTTTGAATGTGCATAGTTAATAACAGTTCTGAAGAAAAGCATGGACACCAGCTTCCTCTGTAACGGGTCTTTACTGTAACCGGTAGTGTGGTACAGGGTATACAGTCTTAGGTAACGGACCGGGTGGTCCCAGCAATGACTGGTATTAGTAACATAGTAACATAGTAACATAGTTTTTAAGGTTGAAGGAAGACTTTAAGTCCATCTAGTTCAACCCATAGCCTAACATGTTGATCCAGAGGAAGGCAAAAAAAAACCCATGTGGCAACACTAAGCTCCACATTGGGGGAAAAAATTCCTTCCTGACTCCAGGTACGGCAATCAGACTAGTTCCCTGGATCAACGCCCTATCAAAGAATCTAGTATATATAACTGGTAATGCTATAATTTTCAAGAAAGGCATCCAGGCCCTTCTTAAATGTTAGTAGTGACTCACTCATTACAACATCATGTGGCAGAGAGTTCCATAGTCTCACTGCTCTTACAGTAAAGAATCCGCGTCTATGATTATGATTAAACCTTCTTTCCTCCACACGTAGAGGATGCCCCTTTGTCCCAGTCTCAGGCCTAAGAGTAAAGAGATCATTAGAAAGTTCTCTGTACTGTCCCCTCATATATTTATACATTATTATAAGATCACCCCTATGCCTTCGTTTTTCCAAGCTAAATAACCCCAAGTTTAATAATCTGTCTTGGTATTGCAGACCCCTTAGTCCTCTAATGACTTTTGTCGCTCTTCTCTGGACCCGCTCTAGTTCAGCTATGTCTTTCTTATACACTGGAGACCAGAATTGTACACAGTATTCTAAGTGTGGTCGCACTAGTGACTTGTATAGAGGTAAAATTATGTTCTCCTCATGAGCATCTATGCCTCTTTTAATGCATCCCATTATTTTATTTGCCTTTGCAGCAGCTGCCTGACACTGGCCACTAAATGTGAGTTTGTCATCTACCCATACACCCACGTCTTTTTCAGTGACAGTTTTGCCCAGTGTTTTACAATTAAGCACATAATTATACCTTTTGTTTCCTCTGCCCAAGTGCATGACTTTACATTTATCCCCATTAAAGCTCATTTGCCATTTAGCAGCCCAAGCTTCTAGTTTACATAAATCCTCCTGTAATATAAAATTGCCCTCCTCTGTATTGATTACCCTGCAGAGTTTAGTGTCATCTGCAAATATTGAGATTCTACTCTGTATGCCCCCTATAAGGTCATTAATAAATATATTAAATAGAAGCGGGCCCAACACTGACCCCTGTGGTACCCCACTGGTAACTGTGACCCATTCTGAGAGTGTTCCATTAATAACCACCGTTTGTTTCCTATCACTAAGCCAGTTCTTAACCCACTTACACATATTTTCCCCTATCCCCATTGCCCTCATTTTATGTATCAACCTTTTGTGTGGCACCGTATCAAAAGCTTTTGAAAAGTCCATATACACCACATCCACTGCATTTCTTTGGTCCAGTCCAGAACTTACTTCTTCATAGAAGCTTATCAGATTAGTTTGACAGGAACGGTCCCTCGTAAAACCATGTTGATAATGGGTCATGAGGTTATTTTTCTTCAGACATTCCAGTATAGCATCTCTTAGAAAACCCTCTAGGATTTTACCCACAGTAGAGGTTAAGCTTACTGGCCTATAATTTCCAAGTTCAGTTTTTGTCCCCTTTTTGAATATTGGCACCATATTTGCTATATGCCAGTCCTGTGGTACAGACCCTGTTATTATGGAATCTTTAAATATTAGTTCAGAGCTCCGCGGTGTTCCTCCTTTGTCTAACCTTTCTGTATTGGTTGCGGTGTCGCCTTAGTGTACCAGTTCAGGGTGCTAGGGAAACTTCTATTGGAGGTTCTGACCGAATTACAAACTGCAGAAAGTCCTGTATCCCAGTGGTGGGCCCCTGCTGGCAAGACAACTTGGTTGCGGCTGTAGTGAGGTGCTTCTTACGAAGCGGTCCTTCACTCCAGTTTGCGGAACAGCGATGGACGTCCATTCGTCTCGGAACCGGTGATCCGGTGGTTTTGGGCACGGGTAAGTTTGAGCCCATTTGGTAGCTGCCCGTGTTCCGGTCTGGGTCACCGCTTAATGGTGCCAGCCGGTAGCTTTAGTTTTCAGGGCTGTACGGCATTGTGCAGAGCCCTGCTTCTCCTTTTCCTACGTTACTCCAGTCTCTCCTCTTAAGTTACCAACTTCCCCCACACACACTACTCCTTTCACTCCTCCCACCAGGACCTGATTGGCCCTCTAACTCTAGTGTGTTGTGTGGTGTATGGAGCTCTGGGTTTAACCATGTCATCACTGAGACGGAAGATATTACATCTTCTGTCAGGGATACAATACCTTCCTGTGACGCACTTGTTGCGGGGTGCCACATCAGCACAGCCTCTATATACAGTCAGCACAGCCTCTATATACAGTCAGCACAGCCTCTATATACAGTCAGCACAGCCTCTATATATAGTTAGCACAGTCCCTAAATACTGTTAGCACAGCCTCTATATATAGTTAGCACAGCCTCTCTATACAGTCAGCACAGCCTCTATATATAGTTAGCACAGCCTCTATATACAGTCAGCACAGCCTCTATATACAGTCAGCACAGCCTCTATATACAGTCAGCCAGCCTCTATACACAGTCAGCACAGCTTCTATCAGCACAGCCTCTATATACAGTCAGCACAGCCTCTATATACAGTCAGTACAGCCTCTATCAGCACAGCCTTTATATACAGTCAGCTCAGCTTCTATCAGCACAGCTTCTATATACAGTCAGCACAGCCTCTATATACAGTCAGCACAGTCTCTATATACAGTCAGCACAGCCTCTATATATAGTCAGCACAGCCTCTATCAGCACAGCCTCTATATACAGTCTGCACAGCCTCTATCAACACAACCTCTGTATACAGTCAGCACAGCCTCTATATACAGTCAGCACAGCCTCTATATACAGTCTGCACAGCCTCTATATACAGTCAGCCAGCCTCTATATGCAGTCTGCATATCCTTTATGTACAGTCAGCACAGCCTCTATATACAGTCAGCACAGCCTCTATATACAGTCAGACAGCTTCTATATACAGTCAGCACAGCCTCTATCAGCACAGCCTCTATATACAGTCAGCACAGCCTCTATCAACACAGCCTCTGTATACAGTCAGCACAGCCTCTATATACAGTCAGCACAGCCTCTATATATACAGTCAGCACAGCCTCTATATACAGTCTGCATAGCCTCTATATACAGTCTGCATAGCCTCTATATACAGTCAGCCAGCCTCTATATACAGTCAGCACAGCCTCTATATACAGTCAGCACAGCCTCCATGGTACATATAATCCCCCATCCTGCTGCACACAGTAAAAAAAAACAAAAACAACTACTCATACTCACCTTCCATCCGCTCCCCCGGGGAGCTCCAGGGTGATGACTCATCATTCTGCTACAGTAGGCAAAGGAGGAAGCTCCACTGCTCCCTGGAGCCTGCACATAGCTGATCTGCTTCGCATGCAAATAAGCCATGTGCAATGGCAGTGGGGTGCAGTGGAGCACTTGGCACCTTGCTGAATCTGCCCAATGTGCCCCTTGTTCACAGGGCTGTCTGCTGTCCCTAATGGGCCCGCCGGCCCTGGGGGGGGAGGGGTTGGCGGGCAGGGGCAGGAGACGGGAGTGTGTTGGGCGCCAGAGAGGGTACTAATGGCGGGTGTGGGGCTTGTTTAGCCCGCTCCTGGCAACGGGCGGCCATATTGGAACACCCAGAGTGGGTGTAGAGGTTACATCAGCCAGCATGTGACGTAGCATACCGTTACATTCTGACGGAAGTAGACTTAGGGTTTTATATATTTATATATATATATATATATATATATATCACATATAATTTCCTTACTGGCCCAAACATACTCACTATTTTAAAACTGTAAACTTTAATTGGGAAATAGTTTAGTCAAAATACTAAAAATCTATACATACTGTAAAGTGTTATTCTGTTACCCAGTGCAGGCATTTTGCTTGCCTGACAGAACAGCAAGTAATGGCAGCAACAATTTTGGTGGGGATGTGTGAAATGACTTTGGAGTAATAAGTGCGGTTGGGATGCGTGGAATTGTTTTGGAGTACCGTAATAAGTGTGGTGGGTATGTGTAAAATGGCTTTGGAGTTATAAATGTGGTGTGGATGTGTGGAATGGCTTTGGAGTAAAAAGTGTGGTGGGGATGTGTAGAATGGATTTGGAGTAATAAGTGTGGTGGGGATGTTGGAATATATTTGGAGTAAAAAGTGTGGTGGGGATGTGTGAATGGATTTGAAGTTATAAGTGTATTCTAGATGTGTAGAATGGCTTTATAGTTATATGTTTGGTGGGAGTGTGTATGGCTTTGGAGTGGTAAGTGTTTTGGAGATGTGTGGAATGAATTAGTAGTAATAGTGTGGTGGGGATGTGAGGAATAGTTTGGAATAATTACTGTGGTGGGGATGTGTGGAATGGATTTGAAGTTAAAAATGTATTCTAGATGTGTAGAATGGCTTTATAGTTATATGTTTGGTGGGGATGTGTGTAATGGCTTTGGAGTGATAAGTGTTTTGGAGATGTGTGGAATGGAATTAGTAGTAATAGGTGTGGTGGGGATGTGAGGAATAGCTTTGGAGTAATTACTGTGGTGGGGATGTGTGGAATGGCTTTGGAGTAATAAGTGTGGTGGGAATGTGTGGTATGGATTTGGAGGAATAAGTGTTGTTGGGATGTGTGGGATAGCTTTGGAGTAATAAGTGTTTTGGAGATGTGTGGAATGGATTTGAAGTTATAAGTGTATTCTAGATGTGTAGAATGGCTTTATAGTTATATGTTTGGTGGGGATGTGTGGAATGGCTTTGGAGTAATAAGTGTTTTGGAGATGTGGGGAATGGATTTGGTAGTAATAAGTGGGGTGGGGATGTGTAGAATGGCTGTGGAGTAATAAGTGTTTTGGAGATGTGTGGACTGGATTTGGTAGTAGTAAGTGGGGTGGGGATGTGTGGAATGACATTGGAGTAATAACTGTGGTGGAGATGTATGGAATGTCTCTGGAGTAAAAAGTGTAGTGGGGATGTGTGGAATGACTTTGGAGTACTAAGTGTAGTGGGGATGTCTGGAATTTGGATTTGGAGTAAAGAAGCGTTTTGGAGATGTGTGGCAATGGATTTGATAGTAAAAAGTGGGGTGGTGATGTGTATAATGGCTGTGAAGTAATAAGTGTTGTGGGGATGTGTGGAATGGCTTTGGAGGAATAGTGTGGTGGGGATGTGTGGAATAGCTTTGGAGTAAATTTTAAGGTGTTTTGGAGTGTGGTGGAATGGATTGTTTGATAATAACTGAGTGGATGTGGGAATGGGTTGGATTAATAAGTGTGTGGAGTGTGGAATGACTTGTAGATAAGTGTAGTGGGGATGTGTGGAATGCTTTGGAGTACTAAGTGTAGTGGGGATGTGTGGAATGGCTTTGGAGTACTAAGTGTAGTGGGGATGTGTGGAATGGCTTTGGAGTAATAGTGTAGTGGGGATGTGGGAATGGCTTTGGAGTAACTAAGTGGTGGAGTGTTGGAATGGATGGGTAATATGTGTGGAGGATGTGTGGATGGCTTTGGAGTAATATATGGTGGGGATGTGTGGAATAGCTTTGGAGTAATAAGTGGTGGGGATGTGTGGAATGGCTTTGGAGTAATAAGTGTGTGGGGATGTGTGGAATGGCTTTGGAGTATAGTGTGTGGGGATGTGGGAATGGCTTTGGAGTAATATGTGTGGTGGAGGTGTGGAATGGCTTTGGTAAAATAAGTATGGTGGAGGTGTTTGGAATAGGTTTGGAGTAATAAGTGTGGAGGGGATGTGTGGATTGGCTTTGGAGTAATATATATGGTGGGGATGTGTGGAATAGCTTTGGAGTAATAAGTGGGGTGGAGGTGTTTGGAATAGCTTTGGAGTAATAAGTGTGGTGGGGATGTGTGGAATGGTGTTGCAATTTACACAAAGAAGATCCGCAGAATTCTCTACTTTTAAAGAACTCCATGGTCATAGGCAAGCTCCTAATTTTTCTAATAAGACCACCTTCATCTCATCAAACTATCTCCTCTATAGCACCTATGTCCTGTCTTTTTACCATCATTCTTATACAGTCAGTTGAATTTTAGCCCAGCAAAGTGTGGAAAAGGAGTCTAGAAGTGGAAATCAGTTAATTCACATAAGCCTTCTCTTCATTGTGTCTGCTGCTGGGTGTGTAGTGAAATACTCATAATAGCCATATAGAGATAGCTGGACATGTCTGCATGGTGGACACAGCCCAGCAGATCCCACATGCAGACACATCCACAGGCTTCCTCCACCATTCTTCAGATTACTTTGTCAAAGGCCTGTTAAGGCCAAAATGTTGGACTGAAATCTGATTTACCTGGGTTATAGTTCAATAAAATGTATAATTTTTAAATATCATTCCTGATTTCCTCAATTATTTCTGTGTCAAAATACTGGTTAAATTAATTTGACAAATGTCATTCTTCTGGCACAAAACGCGTGTAGAAACGCAGCTGAGCGGACTTTCCACTTCATTTCTAACAGATTAAGCATTTCACTCAGTAATGGATGCTCTTGTAGATGACAGTACATTTTTAGAGGCAATAACAGTATGCCCATCTTTATCCAAGCCTCATAATACACTGGGACAGTTAATTACATGTAAAATAAATAATAATATTATCTATTTAGTAAAGTTCAAGGTCTGCTAGAGGAGTCAAAGAAACCTTTTACCTGATGTGTGATTGATTGCCTTCCCATTGGAATGCAATGGTGAATTACAGTAATACACGATTTCTGTAGTTCGCTTTTGTCACATTGATAAGAAAAATAGTTTTATTTCCTTCTTTTAATGCATTGTGTGGAGCAGTGACTTGACAAATCAAATAAGCAGATAAATTGATCTGCTAACCCTGAATCTTGTTCAGATCGGAGGACAAGGCTCTATTTACCAGTCAGATGCTGAACAGTATGTAATCACAATCTCAAACAATATCATTTAAAACCTGCACCATCTAGAGAAGAGAATTGGCAGATTTTGTACTCTAGTAAAATCCAGGTAAAACCTGCTTCCAGTAATACTATTGTAATTCAGCTGATTTGCCAATGATGTATATTTCAATAAAGCCTTTAAATTTCCTTTTTTCCCTCAGGACTAACATGTCCTCCTTCAGGGGTTGTCTGATTTAATCAATCCATCCTTGAATTATAATAATTTTCATAACTGGATGTGTTTAAAAATAGTGTTGAGATAATCTTATATATGTGTCCCTGCTATGTACTGTGTAATGGATGTGTGTGACCGTACAGGGACATAGTCTGATCATACCACATCTCCTGTGCTGAGATAATCTTATATATGTGTCCCTGCTATATACTGTGTAATGGATGTGTCTGATCATACAGTGAAATAGTCTGATCATACCACATCTTCTGTGCTGAGATAATCTTATATATGTGTCCCTGCTATATACTGTGTAATGGATGTGTCTGACTGTACAGGAACATGGTCTGATCATACCACATCTCCTGTGCTGAGATAATCTTATATATGTGTCCCAGCTATGTACTGTGTAATTGATGTGTCTGACTGTACAGGGACATGGTCTGATCATACCCATCTCTTGTGCTGAGATAATCTTATATATGTGTTCCTGCTATGTACTGTGTAATGGCCGTGTCTGATTGTACACAGACATGGTCTGATCATACCACATCTCCTGTGCTGAGATAATCTTATATATGTGCCCCTGCTATGTACTGTGTAATGGCCGTGTCTGATTGTACACAGACATGGTCTGATCATGCCACTTCTCCTGGGCTGAGATATTCTTATGTATGTGTCCCTGCTATGTACTGTGTAATGGATGTGTCTTACTATACAGGGACATGGTCTGATCATACCACATCTCCTGTGCTGAGATATTCTTATATATGTGTCCCTGCTATGTACTGTGTAATGGATGTATTTGACCGTACAGGGACATGGTCTGATCATACCACATCTCCTGTGCTGAGATAATCTTATATATGTCCCTGCTATGTAGTGTGTAATGGATGTATTTGACCGTACAGGGACATGGTCTGATCATACCACATCTCCTGTGCTGAGATAATCTTATAGTTATGTCCCTGCTATGTACTGTGTAATGGCTGTGTCTGACCGTACAGGGACATGGTCTGATCATACCACATCTCCTGTGATGATATAATCTTATATATGTGTCCCTGCTATGTACTGTGTAATGGATGTGTCTGATCATAGAAGGATGTGGTCTGATCATACCACATCTCCTGGGCTGAGATAATCTTATACAGTATATGTGTCCCTGCTATGAACAGCGTAATGTTTGTGTGTGACCATACAGGTACATTATCTGATCATACCACATATCCTGGGCAGGGGATCATAGATGATGTTGTCTTACATTTTCCAGGCTGTTTAAAAATAGAAAGAAAACAATTTATGCTTTTGCATCCTCCCCCCTCCTTGTTCATTCAGCTATCACTTAAAATTTTCTTTATTTCTTTATTTTAACAGTAGTAGCTAATGTCATTAATCGCTAATAGATACTGTGACGCGGTCACTGGCCGTGTAGTTGAGGGGAGGTACATGTCACGCAGGTTACTAGCCTGTGTGACCTAAAACCTGTAAAAGCTACCCAGCATGTTATGTGTTGTGGGGTTAATCTCAAAAGGGTGTGTGGTTTTAGGGGAATGACTAAGAGGGCGGGAGGTCATTCCCCCTACCTCCCCTGAGGGTGTGGCTGAGCCACAGTAAAAGCACAAGGCTGTTTTTTTTTCTTGTGGTTAGGGAGACTGATGTGGAGAGGCTCCAGACTGTGGAGCTGAGCTAAGGAGTAGCTGCAGTCTGCAGCCAGTCAGTACAGACGGACCTGTACACATACGGACTGTGTTTACTCGTTTTGGTTTTTTTTATTTTTTGATTTACCTTGCAAGCCAGTGACGCTCCTTTGTTTTTGTGCCCAATTCTGCTGGGTTTATGGGGTTTTAATAAACCTGCAGCCAAACACATTCCTGTGTCTACGTCGCAGCCGAGTGAGTCGTCTTGCCACAATACATACAGTACATATATGCAGTCATGGCCAAAAGTGTTGGCACCCTTGTAGTTGTTTCATAAAATGAAGAACTGCTGCAGTTACCATACTCGTTTTTTCATAAACATGTTTAATTCCTTTGTGTATATTGGAACAACACAAAAAAGTACAGAGAAAAAAAAGTCAAATTGGTTATAATTTCACACAGAGCTCCAAAAATAGGCTGGACAAAATTGTTGGCAACCTCAACTTAATATTTGAATACACACACTATGAAATAAATAACTGCAATCAATCGCTTCCTATAACCATCAACAAGATTCTTACATCTCTCAACTGGAATTTTGTACCACTCTGCAAACTGCTTCAGGTCTCTCATATTTGAAGGGTGCCTTCACTCAACTGCAGTTTTAAGATTTCTCAAGTGTGGGAGGAAGATGGCCGCCAGACGAGGAGGCTGCCTGTGACCGAGCTCCTGTGACACAGTGACAGGCGTCCCCCAGAGGGCACAGCCTCAACTGCAGAGATAAAAAGGTGGAACAAAATACTATAGATGAAAAATGTGAGGTGTTAGTGGATACTTTGGCCAAAATAACGTAAACTCATAACCTCACGTCAAGGACCCTCACGCTTACGAGTCCTAACCATATGTCTAACCATATGTTTGTTTGGTGGGTAAACCACCAAACATTCAGAAAAAGTCACCGAAGTAGGACATAATATTACAGTAAAAAAACTCACCAAAATTTAGCCAGGTAAAATATCCGTTGCACCTATCAGACGGCTGCCAGCTCCACTGGTAGGCAACACAAGTGTACGAACACCGATGTCTGCTGCATTCAAGCAATTAGATCACCATGTATGGTTGGTGGCAGGTCCTCTTTAATGTCCCCGACAATTCCCGGCTTTCATTTAACACATCGTTCAATCCCTGCACAGCCAGGGTGTGAACATCTGTTTAACTCTTCTGACACCAGCTTTTAACACCCTCTGCAGCCTCTGTGCTGACGTTGCACAGAGCCTGCAGAGGGGGTTAATGTGGAGCCCACTGGGACGGGGTACTCGGTACCGGACCGGGTACTGCTGGGAATGTCGCAGAGGTCCTGGTCCAGACTGTGTCCCGGGTTCTCACAAGTAAAGGGGTATTTACAAGCATAAGTTTGTCATGATGCCACCCACGGGTGATGGGACCACCGCTGCAGCGCAGCTCTGCCAGGAGGATGGAGGGATGGATGGGCTGCAGCTGGATGGATGAGCCCGCCGCGGGTCGGGCTGCTCCTGGCAGGGTAGGAAGTACAGTAACAGTTCTGTATACCTAGAATCAGACACGGACACTGAGGCAGGGTTCACCGGGTTTACTTGTAATTTCTTCAAGTAGTCCACAGCAATTCACAGTACAGTTCACAACACAGTTCAGTTAACTCCGGACACTTGAACCCTCTGCAGCCAGGCTGTCACTCTGAGACCCCTGAGAAGCCGTCGAACCATGTTGTGGCTATGGAGGCACGAGGAATAAAGCCTTTTTAATTTACCTGGGAATCCCTTGCTTTTACCTGAGAGCCCATTACAGACCGTGGATCCTTCAGAGAACTCTGAGACCCCTCACTCCTTCTAATGTCCTTTCAGGCTGTTCTCTCCCTCTCTGTTCTCACCGCGGGTAACATGATGGCAGCTCGGCCCCTTGTGGGTCCTCGTGGTTGCTGCTGTGCCTCCAAATCTGTTGTGGGAACTCCAACCTGGAATTAGAGCTCCCCGTCGTTTTGTCTGGGAAGCCGGTGTGGAACGTCAGTCCCCTTAAGAGCCGACACTCTGGTCTATGCCTAGCCTGCAGTAACCCTATCTTCCAAGGTGTTACCAGTCTCCATCTAACCCGTGTGATTCCAGCACAAATCAGGGAAAACTACTCCGCCTGTAGTTAGTGCTGCCGTGTTCCTCGGACCCGGTGATACCGGTCCAGTCTCTGTTCTCATACTTCCTGGGGATGCCGGCTATGGACGAGCTTTCTCTCCATGGTTTCTGTGACTCTGTGGATTCTGCATCTCCAGGGAGCCCAATCCCTCCGGGAAGTGTCACTGTCTTTCTGTTGTCTTTACCTCTCGGCTCACTCTGGCCTACTAACTCCTTCCTCCTCTTTTCCTCTATTTGTGCTCTCTGTCACCTGATCTACATTCTTTCCCACCCACTTTCCTCTAAACCCACCATCCCTTGCCCGCCTAGAGTCCCGGGCTCTGGGTTGGGTGCTGCCTCTAGTGGGTGTGTGTGCTGTGAGGGTGTTTGTTGCACAAACTGTCTATTTTCTGCCTGGCTGCAGTACCCTATGTGGCCATCCTGGTCACAGGGGCGCCACATTAACATGCTGATTAACCCCTATAACTTTAATATTTTATTAGCAGCTGTGTTTTCAACAATGATGTTTCAGCGCTGCTGTGACTAGAGTTGAGCCACCACCCTAGTGTTTTAGTTCGATTCGATCCGTCGAATGGACGGTGTGTTCGTCGAATGTTCATCGAACACCCTCGAACACACTAAAACACTAGTGTGGTGGTCAATTTCATACATTGCGGAACTGAAATGAAGTAAAATCAAGGGTTAAAAATAATAAAAATTGATACTCACCTCTCTAATCCATCCAGCGATGCTTCCAGCACTGCCTACCTGTCGTAGATGTGATCCCGGCAGCGTTTCCCCGTGAATTGACGAGTTCTCGCGATAACTCGTCATGTGACCAGAAACCGCTGTCGAGATTATGATGTCACCGCAGGTCCTACAGGCCCTCACTAGTAGTGAATAGTAGTGAGGATCTGTAGGACCTGTGGTGACATCATAATCCCGCAGTGATTTCCGGTCACATGGCGGGTTATCGCGAGAACTCGTCATGTGACCGCAGGTCCTCACTACTATTCATTACTAGTGAGGACCTGTAGGACCTGCGGTGACATCATAATCTCAGCAGCGGTTTCTGGTCACATGACGATTTATCGCGAGAACTCGTCATTTCACCGGGAAACGCTGCCGGGATCACATCTCCGACAGGTAGGCAGTGCTGGAAGCGTCGCTGGATGGATTAGAGAGGTGAGTATCGATTTTTATTATTTTTAACCCTTGATTTTACTTCATTTCAGTTCCACAAAGTATGTATATACCTTGCGGAACTGAAATCAAACTGAAATCGAACATGAACTCGAACTGCCGAATTTAGAGCAAATTGTTCTAATTCGACGAACGACTCGAACATCGCCAAAAACAGCTCGAATTTGAGATTGGCGAACAATTCGAGTCGAACACCGCTCATCTCTAGCTGTGACAGCGCTTGAAACATTATTGTTACTGTACAGGGAAACAGGCAAATTCAAACTCGGTGGCTTTGACAGCCGCCGAGTTGAAATTCACCGGCATATGCTGTCTGCCAAGTTTGCTTCAGGACCTCGGACAGCATCACACTCGCATGTACCACACACTCACATGCACACAGCCATGCACACTCGCCCACATGCACCACACCCACACCACACCCCCCCCAAAACACGCATTTCACTCGCATCACTATCGTGCATCAGACACGCTCTGTGTTTGATGCATGACAGTGTGCCTCCAGCATACTGAGATCTTTGGGAGGCAGAATAAAACAATCAACAGCAGTTGAATAATTGTCTTTTTTACTATTTTTACTCTGTTCACCTTGTGTTAAAAGTGATTAGGGAGCTTTGTTTGTCAGGTCAGTATGATTAGAGTGATACCAGATTGATATAATATTTTTAAGTCTGGCTACTATCGCACTAAGGATATATTCAGTTTTTTCTCCTTTCTTTTCTGCTGCGTTTTTGGCTGCAAAACAGGAGCTATCCTCCAAAAAGCACCAAAAAAGGATCATCCATTTCTGATCCATTTTGTGCTGCGGTTTTTTCAACATTATGGCAACATTCACACATTGCGCATTTTTGAACGCTTTTTTTGCGTTGCTCTTTTCAAAAATGCGCAATGTGTCTTGAGTCTGTTGGCAAAGTGAATGGGAAATTCGCTGTGCCAAACAGACACAGCGTAAAAATATGCAGCGCTTTTATGGGAGAAAGAGCTGCTGTAAAAAGAATTGACATGTCAATTCTTTACGCACCTGCGCCCGCGCTTTCTCCCATAGGGGCTGGTGCTGCAGGATCTGATATCACAGAACTGGAGGAAGAATCCTATTCCTCCTCCCCTCTGTGACGTGTGTGACCGTCCCATTTGGGTTTCTCAATGTATTAATATACAATGCGAAACCCAAATTAAAGTTAAAACAAATGTGTTAAAAATAATAAAAATTTAATACTTACCTGTCCACAGCTGTTTCGGTTACTGGGAGCTGAGACAAACGCAAGTTACAAGCTGCCAGGACCTTGCGTGATGTCATCGGGCGTTGTTATTGGCCATTCACGGTCATGTGATATGTGATGTCATATGACGCGCATATCACATGACCGCGAACGGCCAATCACAGTGCCCGATGACATCACGCAAGGTCCTTGAAGCTCGATATCTGCGGTTGTGCCAGTTCCAGGCTCCCCGAACACCCACCGGAGGGTAAGTATTCATTCTTTATGATTTTTAATACATTTGGCTTTCTTGAATTTAGATTTCGCAGTGTATATTAATACACTGCGAAATCAAGTTGGGACTTGCAGACATGTCACAGAGGGGAGGAGGAGCCAGGATTCTCTGTGACATCACTTCTCCCCCAGGCCCGTAAAAAATCGTGCTGTGTAAAAGCACTGCTTCTTTTTTTGCGCTTTTTTGCGCAGCCACAATACCTAGGCTAAAAGCGCACAAAAAGTACATAGCCTAACAATGGTTCCTATGGGAAAACCGCAGGAGAAAAATGCCACAGAAGCTAACATGTTCATTTGTAAAACGGAGCATTCTAAAAGGGAAAAAAACAGATTACTTTACAAATGCCCAGTCTGAATAGCAAAAAATGAAAACTCATTGACTTGGCTGGGAATTCATTTGAGTGATCTCTTTTGTGCAGTGCACTGCACAAAATGGATGCAAAAACACATGTAAAAATGCTTTTTTTTTACTAAATAAATGGCTTTTCCTCACCTAATTTTAAAGACTGTAGTTTTTTTTTTTATTTTTCTGCTGACAGTGTCATATGAGGGCATATTTTTTGTAGTGTGGCACCCCAGGGTTCATGTGCCACAGTAACACCACAGAGGGTTAACTCCACACACAACCCACAACACTACACTAGCGCCTCCAGGCCAGAAGGGGGAGCTAAAGCTGCTTCCCTATATATTCTGGTGTGGAGAGGAAGTGGCAGTTAGTTCAGTGCGGAGGAGCACTGAGGAAGAAGGATCTAGGTGTAAAGGAGCTGCGTTAGGCTCAACCCACGGTCCACTGTCCAGTTCCAGGTCAAGCCAGGGTCTGAAGAAAAGGAGAAGCAGAGTAACACACCTGGGAGACCAAGTTACCCGAAACTCACCCGGAGGAGCGCACAGAACAGATACTGGATCTGATGCTGTGCCTGACACAAACAGCACAGTGAACACCGGATAAGTCAAGGTCCCACATCTTTACTGTACCACAGCGAAGCAACACGCCGGGGTCAGGAACACAGAATAAGACTCAAGTTACCTAGCAAGCTGGTACCCGTGAGGGGACACAGAGCCGGCAGCTTAGATAAAGCAGCAGCAGGGCCACACACACAGTGCAGGAACAGAGAGCCAAAGGATCCGGCCAGGGTTGGAGCAACCCGGCCCCTGCACAGACTATGTGGACAATACTCTGCTGATGTACCATCTTCAGTAAAAGACTTGGAAAAGTACAAAACCATGAGTCTGTGTAATCCTTGTGAACCCTGTTCTCCCTCACAAACTGTTTTCCTCACTACTGCCCCGGGGACCAGGCTCTGCCTGTGGAGAGCCGTCACATCACAGGCTGCCATCCATCATGCCGGAGGTTCTTCAGCAGCGGTAGCCACCCTGACCACATACCACGGGTGGCGTCACGACTTTCTCCCCTGTAAATAACCCTCAACTTTTACTTGTGGGCTCGGGACACGGTCCGGACCAAGACCACCGTGATAACCCCCGTGATACCCCGGTCCAGTACTGAGCACCCTGTCCCAGTGGGCTCCACAGTAGGATGAGTTGAAAGTTTTTATTGGTACCATTTTTGGGCCACATAATGTTTTTTAATCACTTTCTATTTTGCTATTTGAGAGGCAGAATCATGAAGAAACAGAAATTCAGGATTTTTTCATGCCATTCACTGTGCTGAGTGGTAAGACAGCTTTATTTTTAGGGTCAGTACAATTAAAGCGATACCACATTTACATTTTATTGTTTTTACACAAATGTATGTATTTATAAGTATTTTACTTTTTCATTTTTTTTGTCTCTTTTTTATGTGTTTTTTACTTACTTAGTCCCTTTATGAAACATTACTTTTATTCACTTGATCACTCATATCATCCATTGAATTGCACTAGCCTTAGAATGGATTATATGTCAGTTCTGCACATGCAGCTCTGACAGTTCGCCTCGCACACCATGCATCTGGCATGTGTTTGAGGTTTCTGTAGCAGGGTGACTTGGGGTTCATCATGATTATGACCCTAGGTTACAGTGGCAGGCAGCAATCGGGTCCCCATCATCACTTCACAGGGGTCCCGACCACTTGGGAGTGGAGCACTTTCCTTTCCCAGCCACCTAAATGCTGCGATAACTATTGATCACAACATGTAGGGGGTTAAACTGCCCGAGTGATGCGTATATTACTCCTAGGAGTGACAGCGTGTCTCAGCTTTAACAAGCTGGAGATACAGTGGCTGTTCCCGCAAAATTGCCAAGAGGTATCCATACATCCTAGGTTGGGAACACATTCCCTCCCAATAAGTATGGATAGGTCATGAAGGAGTTAAATTCAACACTGCCTTTTTGAAATTAAGAATATAAGAATTATTTATATTTAAAGAGAGGGTTTAAGATTATAAAAAAAGTAACTGCTTTGAGCTACAAACAGCACCACTCTTGGCCATGAATGTGTTTGGTAATAGAACAAAGCCCCATTCTGCCATAGTGAATTGAGCTTATCGTTAATACCCCAAATGACCTATAGACAGGAATGACAGTGTTTCTCTAAGAAATTAGTCGTGTTTGTTTAATTGTAGACAATAATAATAATTTTTATTTATATAGTGCTAACACCTTCCACATCACTTTACAGTTCAAATGAGACGTGTATAGACAAGATCAGACATTACAGAGTAACACAAATCAACAGACACTAAAAGGACACTAAAATCTTACAATCTATGAAGAAATAGGGGAGGCACAAAAGATGAATGTAAAAGGTGCTTGTCATATATGGTCCAGACATCAGTATAATTAGTATGGTATTCAAATAATGCTGCATGAACCGATCATTAGCCAATATGTGTACAAGTACTATTAAGTGCATGGAGGGTGTGTAAACAGATGATAAAAAGGACCAGATTTTGAGGAAAATATTGTAAGGGAAAAACAGAAATAGAGAGATAAGTGTGGTGAAAGGCTAATTTTAAGAAATACATTTTTAGAGAATGCATAAAACTGTGGGTATTGTGAATCAATTGAGTTATTCGTGGTAGTGCATACCAGAGAATTGTGGAAAGTCTCGGAGATGTGAGTGGAAGGTTAGGATTATAGCGATGTTAGTCTTAGGTCATTAGTGAAACAGAGGTGATAGGTAGGGTGATAGACAGAGATGAAGGAATAGAAGTAGAACAGTGCAGAACTGTGCAGGGCTTGGTTGATAAGAGTGATGAGTTTTTACTGTAAACCGTGGTGGATGGGCACCCAGTGCAATGACTGATATAGGGTAGAGGCATCGGTGTAGCTGTTAGGCTAGGGTCAGACTTGCGTCTGCCCCTGAGCCTGGCCAATTCGTCAGAAACTTAGTTTCTGCACGGAGCAGTGCATATCATTACCTGCTGGGGATTGTCTGTGGAGCCGCGGCTGCGGTAAGCTTTCAGTTACCATAGCAATCCATACACAGCTGGCGCATAGCATTACCTGCTGGTAACACTATGCGTTGCTCCATGCAGAAACTACGTCATGAAGGCTCAGCGGCAGACGCAAGTCTAACCCTAGACTTAGAGAGTAATATGATCCTGGCTGCTGCATTCTGGATCTATTGGAGAATGGAGAGTTTAGTAAGAAGGAGACTGATTAGTAGACATTTGCAGTAGGCCCGACAAAAATTAACAAGAGTGAAAATAAGAGTTTTTGCATTGTCAACAGTAGGAAAAGGTCAGATTCTAGAGCAGTATTTATGGTATTGGTGACTTTAGCGAGGGAATGAAGGAGATATCTGAGTAAAATATGACTAGACAGAGGGCATACTGCTGAGTAGCAATGGTAGGACGACTCACGGAAAAGGCAATATTGGGTTTATGAAGGTTAGAAGAGGGAGGAAACATGAGAAGTTCAGGTTTAGTTTTAACCAGAGAGAGGACATGATATTAGAGACAGCAGACAATTACTGGTAGTTTGTAATATTGCAGGGGTGATTTCAGTATTGGAGGTCTTAAATTGGGTGTCATTAGCATTAGAGATGAGTGAACACTCCCCGAACATGTTTGTCAATTTCAAATTCAGCACGAATATTGCAGATTTTGTTCAGGATAGGAACGAGCAATTTCATAAAAAAAATCGACACACGCAGCTTTGTACGTTAACTGATCAGATTAAAAATAGCACTACTGCATTTAAGTGATGCTTTTCTCCTACCTTCTGACAGTGTAGGTTAGTGGACAGGATGTGTTTGCTGAGGGCAGGTGTGGGAAGAGGACAGAGAGTATTGTCTGACTCAATTTCCTCACCCCCCCTTAATTTTCTGTGTGTATATGTTGGGTCGGCAGTCAATCAGGGCGCATAAAACATCCACAAGTTGAGGACACAATGGCTATAGTCATTGGCTGACTTGTTTCATTGGCTGTCAAGTCACATGTACCTAGGGATAAAAGAAGCGTCGCCATTTTCAGAGTGTCACTGCTTAGAGACAGTGTGCTGCTGCTTTGTGCTGCTCCATACATGTTGCACAAATAGATATCTAGCTACTCGATTGCTTTTTAGGTAGAATAGGAGGGCAAGAGTCTCCATCCGTACATAGGCATTTTTTGCTGAAAATAAGTGTGATTCTAAAATCTGTTTGCGTTGTCAAAGACCCATTTCTTGCATACAGCAAGAGAATGTCAAATATTTCAGTTTCCCCTAAAAAGGCTGTGCTTGGCCTCAAACTTCTTATTGTTTGAGCATTCAGTTTGCACTAAAAAGGCATTTTTGGGCCTGAAACCAGTTATTGCAAAATCACCCATTTTCTCCTAAAAAGGCTATTACTTCTGAAACCAGTTATTGCTAAATCACTCATTTTCTCTAAAAAAAGGTTATTTTAGGCTAGGGTCACACTTACGTTGTAACCCTAGCCTAACAGATTGCGCTTAAAATTAGTACTTTCCCAGAAGCTGCGGGAGAATGCTGCCTCTAGTAACCCGATATTTACCTTCCTAACCAGCCACACATAAACACATAAAGCTGCTGGGAGTGTGCTTTTCAACAGTGCACAGGAAACGTTGTCTGCAGCGTTTCCTGTGCACTCTCCTAAAGCGCACTCACAGCACTTTGTGTGTGACTCGTTGTCAAGGTACACATCGGGTTACTATGGGCAGTGTTCTCCCTGGGAAAAATACTATGTTTTAAGCGCAATCCATTAGGCTAGGATCACAACACAAGTGTAACCCTAGCCTTATGAATAAGTTAAGACTGGCATCAACCACAGGTGTAGGTGCTGGCAGAAAAAATTATATACTTACAGATAGGTGAACCGCCGCGACACTACTATATTAATGATTAGAGTGAATGAATGATAGCACCAACAAGACGAAATCTCATGGGTATAATGCAATGTGAAAATGCAGAAACTGCCCTGTTATTGACAGTTATTGTCAAATTACTCAGTTTCTCTAAAAAGACTGTGTTAGGCCTGAAATAATTTATTACCAACTCACTCAGTTTCCCCTAAAAAGGCTGTGTTTGGCTCAAACAAGTGCTTTCCAAATCTGTGTGCATAAAACATGAGTGGAAAATCCCAAGGTTGTGGTGGAAATGGGAACAAGTAAAAGGTTGTTAGAAAAGGGAGTAGGCTTGGTGTTCGAGGTGTACATGGGGTAAGGGCTACTGCTAATGTTACTGAAAGCTGTAGTAATCAAACATTGGCTTGTAAACGTATCCGAAGTGAAGCGACAGTTTCTGTTACTGCACAGCCTACTCCAGCCTCTTTGTTTGGCAGCAGCAGAATGATACGAGTTGTGGATGAGGCCCAGAAATAGCTTTTGCTGCAGTTCATTTCAAGCGCTGCATCAAGTGGCATGTACAGTGCTCAGAGGAGGTGCCTCAATTTCCCAAGAGTCAATCCTTGTCACAACTCTCCAACTGCTCAAATGATTGTGGGGAAACACTAATGGGTAATTCTGCCAAGATGTTCACACTTTCAATTTAATGGGCATCAGATGTCTGTTCCAAAAATTCACATAATCCTGAGGAGGAAAGTATCTATATCGATGCCCAAAATCTTTTGGAGTTGGATGCGGGGACAGAGAAAGTATGGTCCTAGCAGAATCCAGACCCTTGAACATGCCTGCTGGTTTTGACCGATCTCAGACACCAAACACACCACTTGTTTGTCAACCCACTATAACATCTCCAACTGCACCTACTTCACAGGGCAGCAGTTTGTTGGGTACACCCTACTCCAACATCTCTCAGCACAGTATCCAGCTGTCACGGGGTGGTATAATGGATAGGGAATAAAGAGGTAAGATGATAATATAGGCAAGGGCATTCAGAGGAGCTACTCTGGCCCTGGACTTGGGGTCCTTGACTAGCCCCGTTCCCATAGGTACCTCTGAAGTTGAGGAGTTTTGGGTCGCCACCCTAGCCCTTCGCTTTTGATCAGCCCTAGTCTAAGAGCCCCTACCTCCAACTATGGACGGGGAAAATCCAGCAGCTTAAATGTAAATCAATTGCAGCAATAACACAGCTCAGTACAGCACGACTTCACAATACAAGGTCCAAGTAGAAATGAGCTCCAACTGCGTCACCAAGTGGAGGAAAGTGGAGCTATTTCAAGGCTGATGGAGTGGAGATCTGAATAATAAGACACAGCCTCCGCCTCCACCTATATACTATGACTTACTCGTCAATTCTCAGAGCTGCAGCTCACAGCATCGACTATGGAAAAAAAATCATAGTTAAAGGGAACCTGTCAGGTGATTTATGCCCTCCCAGCTATCACTATGTGTACCTGCAGCTTCATAATACTATTCTAATCATCCCTGTCTGAGCTCATAGTATAATGTTATAGGTGAAAAAAAGCATTTATTCACTTACTTTTCAGTCTACACCTTGGAGGAGGTACACTGTCTGGCAGGATAATAGTTAACTCACTATTAACTTGCATAGCTAAAGGACCTGTGTGATGTAATAATCATGTGACTATAGTGGGCGGAGCTAAGCGAGCAAACTCATATTATGTTATAGGGACTTAGCTCCGCCTATTGTATTCACATGGATATGACATCACATCAGGTCACCCACCATGTTCTAACATAAGGCTGAAATGTTAACTATTAACCTGCCAAACAGTCTCCGTCCTCCAAGCTGGAGACTGACTGCCTTATTATATAAGGAAATGTAAATGTATAAATGCTTTTCTTTCACATTACACTATGAGTTAAGACAGGGATGATTAGACTGGTATTATAAAGCTGCAGCTACAGACAGTGATAGCTGGGGAGGCATAAACTAGCTGACAGGTTCCCTTTAAACACAGTAGCAGTACAAATGGACTGAAAAGGAGTCAACACGAGACAGTGCCCCCCTCTATGAGAAGTCTCCGGACTCTAAACACCGAACTTGACCGGAAGGGGTGTGCATCTCTCAAGGGACGATATGTGGAAAATGTTATGGGTGTTTAGCACTGGGAGTAGAACGAGTTGGTACAACAAAGGGTTCAAGATGGCAGAGACCCTAAATGGATCGATAACCCCAGAACTAGGAGCCCCAGCTGCACACTTCTTTTGCCGTGTTTTGAAATCACCCACACATAATCGTCTTCTCTCAGCTCTGGTCCTGAACATTTATCTCCAGTCGTTCGATTACAGACAGCAGGTACAGTTTTAGGAAGGCAAACAAAGGTGTTTCCCTAGATGCCAGCAGAAATAGAAAAGGGTTGGGGGCGCAATGTGAAGAACTTAATGGGATCTGTGGATTTCAGTGGGCAATGCTATCCTCTCACCTGATGGTGTTGTGCGCCCTCGCACAACACCGGTAAAGTGCTCTGGCGTCCTCCTCCCTTGCCGCCGGCGGCACCAGCCGCTGCTTTGCTGGTCCTTCTGGCGGGGACCGTCATGTGACTGTGTCCTCGTCTCTAGGAGTTCTGCGCTGCTTCTCTGGTCGCCCAGCAACTGCAGGTCCTCAGGACTCGATTGATTTGCCTACTTCCTCCACTCCTTGCTCTTTCTGCTGCTCCTGCTGTCTTCCCTCCAGGGGATACAAAGTGAAACCAAAAAGAACAGTCCTTTTAGGAGCGCTGAAAAAGGCAAGTATTGGAGGGTTCTTATTAATCAAGCCTTTATTACGTCCCTTAGTAACCACACACAACGAGATTCGACGGTCAGGTAGCCGTCTTCATCAGGTGTATATCACCTGATATACACCTGATGAAGACGCCACCTGGCCGTCGAAATGCGTTGTGTGTGGTTATTAAGGGACGCAATAAATGTTTGATTAATAAGAACCCTCCAATACCTGCCTTTTTCAGCGCTCCTAAAAAGACTGTTCTTTTTGGTTTCCCTAGATGCCAGGACTCGCTTCCTTGGGTTGCACAGTAGTAACAATCACCTTCCCCTGTCCCCTCTTCCTAGGTCGACATCTAGACCTGGTATGAGCCTGAGGCGTAGGTTGAGCTTTACCCTTATTCTTCGATTAGCTCCTAACCACTTCAGCTGACAATGCAGGAGTAGGCGTAAACAATATGGCAGAGCTTGTAGTACCTAGGCAATTCCCCTCACAGAAATTACCCCAACTAACTACCTCTTTGGCCCACCAGTCAATCACCGAGTTATGCTTCTTCTGCCAAGGAAGGCCCAAAACTCTGCTAGTGGGGATATTATCCAGGATGTGACAAGACAGGAACTCCTGGTGAAGAGTTCCTATGCTTAGGTTCACATTATGCACAACTTGAGAAATCACCTTCTGGCTGAGAGGAGCAGTCA
Organism: Allobates femoralis; assembly: GCA_033576535.1. NCBI lineage: Eukaryota > Metazoa > Chordata > Amphibia > Anura > Aromobatidae > Allobates > Allobates femoralis. The sequence goes on from JARQOC010000001.1 coordinate 353,675,980, forward strand.
ATGGCAGAGATTGGAATGGGTCTCGCTAACGTGCTACAAGCTAGGCCATGGACTTGAGCAAACCAAGAATCCATAAGATTGACACCTGTTGCACTGTCAACCAGTACTGGCAGTCTCAGTTTTACCATCAACCAGCACCTTGGCATTGTGAATGGATACTTAGCATGGGAGGAAATATAGACCCTCCGGTCGTCTCCTTCCAAACGTCCCGAGGTGCACGGCATCTAAGTCTATGTATTCATTTTGTAGCAATGTAGACAAACTGATCATTTTATTAAGGTTTGTCCACATACAAACAAGTTCTGCTAACTTGATGAACAGTAGCCACAGGAGGTTTAGCACAAGTACCCAGCATCCCCAACTGCATAGCTTCATTGCTTGGAGCAGGGATAGCCACAGGGATAGCCACAGAGGACAAAGTTGGTTTCGGTCTCTTCCTCAGACGTCTGTCCACGTTGATGGCTAGGGACATAGCAGCCTCCAATGTCTCAGGTGCAGCTTATTGAACCAGGATGTCTTGTAGTCAAGCTGACATATGCAAGCAGAACTAACTCCTGAGTGCAGGGTCATTCCACTGGGTGTCAGTTGCCCATCTCCAAAACTCTGAGCAGTACTCCTCCAATGTTCATGTCCCTTGCTTCAGTTTACCGAGATTTGATTCAGCAAGTCACCCTATCAGGTTCACCATATACCTGAGCCAAGGCAGCAAAAAAACCCTTCCACTGACTGTAGACATGGAGAATAAGGCGGGAGGGAGAAGGCCCAGGTCTGGGGATCCCCCTTAAGAAGGGAGATTATAATTCCCATACGCTGTTCCTCACTCTAAGATGAATGGGGTATAAGCCTGAAATAGAGCTTACATGCTTCTCGAAACACCAAAAACTTATACCTTAACCCAGAAAATCTATCAGGAAAAGATACCTTGGGTTCCGGTATAGCCTGGGCATGAGCTGGGGCAAGATACCACACAACTTGCTGAACTGTTGCACCACATCAGTTTGCACCAGTGACCTCAGCAGAGATGGTCTGCATCAGTTGTGCAAAGACATCAGCATAGGAAACTCAGTGGAAAAGCGGTATGGGCTGCAGTTAATGTCACAGGGTGGCATATTGGATAGGGAATCAGGAGGCAAGATGGTAAGATGGGCAAGGGCGTTCAGGGACGCTAGTCTGGCCCTGGACTTGGGGTACTTGACTAGCCCTGTTCCAGAAGGAACCTCTGAAGGTGAGGAGGATCAAGTTGACACCCTAACCCTTTGCTCCTGATCAGCTATAGGCTAGGAGCCCCTACCTCCACCCACAAACCAGAAAAAACATCAGCTTTTAATGGAAGTCAATGGCAACAATAAAGCAGCTCAGCACAGCATGACTTCACAGCACAGAGTCCAAGTAGAAATGAGCTCTAACTGCGACACCTAGTGGAGGGAAGTGGAGCTATTTCAAGGGTGGGGGAGTGGAGATCTGAATACTAAGACACACTCCTCCACCTAAATACTATGACTCACTTGTCAACCTGCTGAGCTGCAGCTCACTGCATCAACTATGGAAAAAACAACTCATATTTAATCATAGCAGCCGCACAAATGGATTGCAAAGCAGGCAAAACGTGATACCAGCCCTCGGTCCCACAGTTATGGTCACGTAAAAGATTATTCCCTACTACACATCTCAAAGCAAAGAGCTTGAACTTGATCATCTCCCATGTGCTGCTGGCCACGGAAAGTTGCCTTTTCGCCTGGTGGATACAGATGGGTTTCACAAGCTGATGATTGTTGCATCCCCCCAGTATCACGACTACTTCCCGTGTACCTGCACTACACCAGGATGTCACAGACAACATCACCTTTTGTTTGAGAAACTCTTTGTGTCACAGGGTGCATATCACCACTGAGACCAGGATGAGCAAACATGACTAGGAGCTAGGGATGAGCGAGTAGTGAAATATTCGGACTCGCTGTAGTCTTAATGAGTAGGTCATAATACTCAGATACTCGTTACGAGTAGCAAGTCCAATGTAAGTCAATGGGAAATGAGAGTACTAATTCTGCTTGCCCCTACACAGGGGTCTGAAGGCTGTGGAAAAGGCTGAAAAGGCTAAAAAGGCTGAAATGGGTGCATGATTGTTTAAAATTCGGCGGTAAAAAGCCGCCGACTTTTAAACGATCACTCAGCTGATGCGACATGTGTGACATGTAGTTTCACTTTCGTAGTGTATCTACATACACTGGGAAAGTGAAACAAAAGTTAACAAAAGGTGTTATAAATAAAAAAATAGAATACTCACCCCTCTGCCAGCTGTCTCTGGACCCAAGGATAAGACCTCCGATCGGCTGCAAGGACCTTAAAATCTGATTGGCCGGTAGTGATCAGCTGATGTATCACGTGACAGCATCAGCTGATCACCTGCCCATCGGCTGAGGTGTCGGCGGCGCTAAAGAGACTGCTGGCTACAACTCCATATGCGAAAGGTGCTAGCTAGATATCCTTTCTTGAGGTGTCGGCGGCGGCTGTTTAAATCTTCCGCCAACACCACTCAACTGATGATGGGGCAGGCAGTGTTGGTGGGAGATTTAAACAGCTATCAGATCAGCTGTGTTTAAATTGCCTGCCCCATCAGCTGTTTGGTATTGGTTGTCGATTTAAATAACAGCTGATGTGACAGCTGTTTAAATCTCCCCCAACACTGCTCAGCTGATGTTCTAACATAAGGCTGAAATGTTAACTATTAACCTGCCAAACAGTCTCCGTCCTCCAAGCTGGAGACTGACTGCCTCATTACATAAGGAGATGCAAGTGTATAAATGTTTTTTTTTCACCTTTCACATTACATTATGAGCTCAGACAGGGATGGTTAGACTATTATTATGAAACTGCAGGGTCAGATAGCGATAGCTGGGGGGGCATAAACTAGCTGACAGGTTCCCTTTAAACAGCTGGCAGATCAGCTGTTAGTTGAAATCGCCCACCAAAACCGAACAGCTGATGTTGCCGGCGGGCGATTTAAACACAGCTGATCTGACAGCTGTTTAAATCTCCTGCCAAAACCATCTGCCGCCATTATTAGCTGAGTGGTGTTGGCAGGAGATTTAAACAGCCGCCCCCGATACCACAGCCGATGGGCGGGCGATCAGCTGATGCTGTCATGTGACACGTCAGCTGATCGCTACCGGCTAATCAGATTTTAAGGTCCTTGTAGCCGATCGGAGGTCTTCTACTTGGGTCCCGGGACAGCCGGTGGAGGGGTGAGTATTGTATTTTTTTTATTTTTAACACTTTTTGTTAACTTTTATTTTACTTTCGCAGTGTAGCTACACTACGAAGGTGAAACTACATGTCACACATATCACACAGGGGGAGGAACACAGGATTTTCCCTCCCCCCGCGTGACATGTTTCCATTGACTTACATTGTTCTCGCTACTCCTCAAGTCTTTAAATCCCCAAGACTTTTGGCACAAACGTCTGCCTGTACTTCTTCATCCACAGATTCTGCCTAGTCCACTTCCTCTAAGGCCTCCTGCTGCACCCTCAACCTCTCCCTTAATGTTGCAACAGTGCCGACAGCATCCACCCCACCTCCGTACTGCGCTGTGAGGGCTCTCTTCCATCAGGCTGTGTTTAAATTAAAATACCTTGGAGATGTGAGTCACACAGTTGAAGAGTTGTGGACAGCTATGCAGGCAGAGTTTTAAAAATGACTGTCTCCGTTAAACCTTGAGCCAGGGAATGCTATCTGCAATAAGGGTGCAAACTTGGTGTTAAGCAAAAATCACCGAATTGGTACTAAGAAGTATATAGAAAAACTCACCGAAGTTTTGACACTTTTTTCTACCCCTTGCATCTAGCACCTAATGGTGTCCATGTGTCTGCATTCACCACCAGCCCCTCTTTGTTAGCATGGCTGGTCGCCTGGTTGCCACAAACTGCCCCCATGTTATGGGTTGCAGGGGACTGTGCACCGGTGTCCGGACGCATGTGTTACCTCCTGGGGGAATCTGCAGCCATCTGCTAGATGCAAGGGGTACAAAAAAAGTGTCAAATCTTCGGTGAGTTTTTCTATATATTTCTTAGTACCAATTCGGTGATTTTTATTTAAAGCTAAATTATACATGTGTTATACATGTGGCTAGGTACTCGTGAGTGTAAGGGCCCTTGACGATGGGTCACGAGCTTACGATATTCTGGCGCCATAATACCAAACTGACACCTTACATCATTTATTATAGTGTCAACTTGCATCTTTTTATTCATTGCAGTTGGAGTTGTTTTCCTCTAGGGGGCGTCTGTCACAGTGATGCATGTCCTCAGTGCTGAGCGGCCCGCCCGGTCTGGGGGCGTTACCAATAGGCTGCTCAGACACTATGTATCACCTGGATGTGAGTGGCAGAGGCCATGTGTCCATGTGTCTGCATTCACCACCAGCCCCTCCTTGTTAGCATGGCTGGTCGCCTGGTTGCCACAAACCGCCCTCATGTTAAGGGTTGCAGGCGACTGTGCACCGGTGTCTGGACGCATGTGTTACCTCCTGGGGGAATCTGCAGCCATCTGCTAAATGCAAGGGGTAGAAAAAAGTGTCAAAACTTCGGTGAGTTTTTCTATATATTTCTTAGTACCAATTCGGTGATTTTTGTTCCAGAGAGCCCAGGTAAAAGAGACATAAGGCATACAAAGAATATTAATGAGATTCTTGAGGTTGCTGAATGGTACAGGAAGGAGTTAAACTTACTACTGAATATGGATTTCTCTGACAACTAGCATATATCAGGTTTAGAAACAGCCTAGTGGGGACTTCTTAAGGCTTTTGAAAGATTTTCTTCCAAATTTCACTTAGGAAGTATATTTGAAAGTTTATTATAATCACTTGCTCAATATTATTGTAATGACCGGTGGTAAGGCCGCGGGTGTGTGTGTATGATCTTTCTCAACAGAATCCCCATACTCAGGTTTAACCGGTAATAACGTTTCTTTACTGGCAAACATGTTTATATCACAGTCAACCGAACTATATACGTACTTGTATATATTAGAGTCTCTGGATCTTCACTTCTTCCGGGTACGCAGCAAGAAGAAGACAAAGAGAAAAAAAAACACAACAATGAAGGTATCTTTTCCTAACTTTCCCTTAAATCACGTACCAGTCTATCACAGAAAAAGATGTCGCTCCCACGTAGCAGGCCTGGGGATCTCACGACGACGGGTTCCGGTGCAGCGCCGAAGGGGGAAACTCCTCAGTCTTCTTCTTTGGTCTCCTTCCACAGGTAACGGAATTTTTCTTTTAATGTCTCTCCCAGTCTCAGGGCACACCGAGCAGCAGAAGGTAGCCCACAGCAGCACAGAAGTCTCTCTCAGTCTCGGGGGCACCCCGAGCAGCAGGAGGGAGATCACGGCAGTACAAATGGCTCCCTTATGTCGGTCACGGCCCCTGCACATGTACTCCGGGTGCTCGGCGGGCAAGGTTTTGCAGAGTGGCCAGAGTCACAGCACTAAAATCCAGTGGCCCAGGATCAGTCACGGGGGCTTCTGCGGGGTGATTTTTCCGGCAAGGTGTAGCAAAGTAGTCCACTTTCAACAGACATCCACACGCAGGTCTTCCCTGGCTCAGCTCTGGACCTGCACTGACTTCCTGCTGCTCTCTCTTCCTGAGTAAACACATTTGCTGAAAAGGGAATTTTCCACTTCCCTGCGTTTGTTTCAGCACTTGTCCACAAGGGGCAGTAGCGGACTGTGCGCAGTTCATTTCCATATCCATTTCTATGATACAATCTGAATTGCTCACCTCACTACATTATTATTAAATAAAAATTTGAATGACGGTTACACTTTAAGATCAAGGTGCTGTCACCAAATGGATTACCCTTTTCTCACATGTGTGATTGAAGATGTTTTGTTAGATAGCCCCTTTAAATAAACAAATCTCTTCCTGTTGCTTTGTTCATCCATTATTGTGTTGTGCTATGTCTGATATTATTGTGTGTTCTAAACTGTGAACATTGATAAATGAAGGTTATACTACGGCAATAAACAATGTTTTTTTTTAAAAGAAGATGAAGAAGAATAAACTCAAAGCAATTTTTTCTATTTACTACAGGTTATCAGCTAAGGTCAAGAGAAAATTTGAGTCTTGACTGGAATGATTTCACATGTTTCTTTTCTTCACTGAGCGGACTTTGGATGCTCCATAGACATACACACTTGTATACACACATATATCTGTACAGATTTTTTTCTTTCTAGATAACAGACTGCATTTTGTGATGATCATTTATCATTGCAGAGCACACGACTGTCATTTCTATACAAAGCCTTTCAAACAAGTTGATGATATTATAACAGTTTCCTAGGTTTTTCAATTTTCTTTAGGACATAATAAAAAAATATATTAACAGAACGTAACATGACTTTAAGGAAAAGCACATTAGTATCTGAACATTGTTCGTATTCATATCTAAATGTTTCTGTTCCCATCCAAACAAGTCCATGGACACAATCTACCTAATACTTAGAAATTCTTTTCTCTGAATATAAATGTCAGTTTGGCAATGAAATGATAGGTAAAGTATTGTGTTGAAAATGACAACTCTCTACACTTCATCTGTTGAATATTTTGCATTTGACAATACATTAAAAAGATTCATTCTATACATGTTTTGGATTCAGACCCTTATTGCTTATTGCAAATACTGACTTTATTATGAGCAAATTTTACTCTTGATTAAAAAAGCATTTAAGGGCTAATCCAATAAAAAACTGTTTTCTACCAAAATATGAAGATACACCTGATCATATATATTTCTAATTGTTCAAAACCAAATGTCTTTCATTAATTTAGGGATTTTTTAAAATAAGTGTTATCTGCTAATTCCGTAGTTTACGTCTCAATCTATCTTTATATATATATTCCCACTATGTTGGATATTGGAACTGAAAAGGTTTTGTAAAGAATTTTCCAAACCTATAAAAATGTAGAAAACACCTAAATGTGCCTGAATGCTCACTAGATAATGTGACCATAACTCAGATGTAAGTCTTTTTCCTTTTTACTGTCCTGCCCAGCTCAGTTGTTTTTATGCTGCCAAGGCTTGCTGTAGGCGCAATTACCACTGTAAAGGACTTCAGTTCCCTTGATTTATTTCCCTCCAGATTTACTGCTGCTTGGAAACCCCTGAATTATAAGGTGTACTGTAAGATAGTGCTGTAATTACTCTCTTTACAGAGATGTGCTACTGAAACACTCTGCTGTTCTGCTATTCACTGAATCAACACTATCTTCTGTCCAACGTATGAGATCCTGCCTAGAGACATGGAGGGTGTACAGCTAGACATCATTGAATATAGCTAAGAAAAGTGGTATACATTGTATAATATCCCCTACTTCTGGAAGAAGGTAGATAACAACCACATGTTTAGATAAAGAGGCATCACACAAGCAGAAAATATAAACCGGAAGCATGGCAATGAGTACGATGCGAGTTATTTCGACTCGATTGTGGTGACAGGAAGTATTACCATGACTAGTCATACATGAGGAAGGTCCTCTGGTGGCCAGCACTATTTTTAACTGAAGATGTCTCTCCGGGTCAATGATAATGTATCTTGACACCAAGGAGGTATTGTTAAGGGGTGAACCACGTTTGAGGGTATTAAGGTGTAGGGCATCAGAGGGGCACTGCTGTACTATTTAATTTGTGTAGAAATGAGGGAACAATGGTGACCTAGAAATAACCTGTTATACATGTTTGTGTTTTGCATTTTGTAGTTCAAGTCATAGTTGGGGGAAGATATAACAGTCTAAATATAATGAAAAAGGAAAGAGAAGATAAATTACTTTGATTGGATTGTTGACTAGTTGTTATCTAATCTTTCAAAGGATAGTCTCTCTGTGGCAGGAGCATGCATAGAAATCATTGAGCCCATAGAAGAAGTTCTAATTGGGCACCCCTCCTAAAAAAAAAAATGGAGTCGGCAGGAGGTGGCGAGGGCCTGGATGTGGGGCTTCAAGGAAAGGGAAGAGTCAAGGATAACCCCGAGGCACTTGGCGTGGGGGACTGGGGAGAGAGAGCAGTCATTTACGACGATAGGTCAGGGAGTGAGGGTGAGCGGCTTGGGGGGAAGACGATGAGCTCGGTTGTGTCTATGTTCAGCTTAAGGAAGCGGGCAGAGAAGAAGGATGAGATGGCGGACAGGCATTGTGGAATTTTGGATAGTAGGGAGGTAATGTCTGGTACAGACAGGTAGATTTGGGTGTCATCAGCGTCGAGGTGGTACTGGAGTCCATAAGACTCAGTGAGTTGCCCTAGGCCAAGAGTGTAGATTGAGAAGAGTAGCGGTCCCAGAACCGAGCCCTGGGGACCCCAACAGATAGGTGGTAGTGCGATGAGGAGGTGTGGGAGTGGGTGACGCTGAATGTTCGGTCCGTTAAGTATGAGGAGATCCAAGAGAGAGCAATTTCCGTGATGCCAAGAGATTCAAGGATCTGAAGTAGAAGGGAATGGTCAAAAGTGTCGAAGGCGGGGGATAGGTCTAGGAGGAGGTGGAGGACAGAGTAATGATGTTTGCTTTCGGCAGTCAGTAGGTCGTTGGTGACTTTGGTCAGGGCTGTTTCTGTGGAGTGGAGGGGTCGATTGCAGGCAGGTCGAGGAGGGAGCAGGAAGAGAGGTGAGATGACAGCTCAGAGTGGATGTGCTGCTCAAGTAGTTTAGAGGCGAAAGGAAGGAGAGATATGGGACGATAGTTGGAGACAGATGTGGGGTCAAGGGAGGGTTTTTTGAGGATGGGGTGATCAAGGCGTGTTTGAAGGCTGAAGGGAAGGTGCCAGTGGTCAGTGATAGGTTAAAAAGATGAGTTAGGGCTGGGATGATGACAGAGGTGAGGTTGGGAATGAGGTGGGATGGGAGCGGGTCATGGGCGCTGGTGGTGAGGTGTGATTTCAACAGGAAGGAGGGGAGATGATCTGCGGTTATGGGGGGAAGCAGCGGACGGAAGGAGAGGGCAGTATAGGCGAGAGGGGAGGCTTTGGGGACAGTGGGTCAAAGCTGTCTCTTTTTCTGTTGATCTCTTCTTTGAAGAAGGAAGCAAAGTCTTCAGCAGAGATAAGGGGAGAGGGAGGGGGAGCGGGTGGGTGGAGTAAGGAATTGAAGGTTTTGAAAAGCTGTTTGGGGTTGTTGGACAGGGAGGTTATTAGGGATCAGAAGAATGTTTGTTTGGCAGTGCAGCCTTGAAGGCGATGAGGGACTTTAGAACAGCGCAAAGTGTTCAGTGGAGTGTCATTTTTTTCCATCTCCTCTCGGTGACCCTTAGATGCACGTCTCAGGTCTTTAGTGAGGGTGGTGTGCCAGGGTTGCCTGTTAGTTCGTGGAGCTTGGTGTGTGAGGGGGGCGGCTAGGTCGAGGGCCTTGGTTAATGTGGTGTTGTAGAGGGTGGTGGCAGTGTCTGTGTTGCGTATGGATGTTATGTCTGCGAGAGGGAGAAGGGATTCTGAGAGTGAGTGTAGATCGATGTGTTTTAGGTTTCAGATCAAGTTTGCGGAGAGGGGTGGCGTAGTAGGGGAGGTGAGGGAGGAGAAGGTCAGCAGATTGTGGTCAGACAGGGGGAGGATGAGTTTGTGAGGTTAGTAAGGGAGCAAAGAGGGGTAAAGATGAGGTCCAGCATGTGGCCACCTTTGTGGGTGGCAGAGGATGACCATTGGGAGAGCCCAAAGGAGGAGGTGAGGGAAAGAAGTTGAGAGGTGGTTGGGGGTAGGGTGAGCTATATGAGAGGCCCAACCCCTGCAGCAAAAAACATTCCCCCAACCATGAAGTAGATAGGAACAAAAAAAATCCTGGTTGCAGTGGCGCTTACCCTCCCAAGGTACAGTATCTCTGTTATTCTGAGTATGAATGCAATTTCTGTGGTATTTTCACCCCCAAAATTATATTTAGTAATAGAAATACTGTGTTTCTATAAATAAATATTTTTTTATGTGAAAATACTACGGAAATTGGATTCATACTGAGATTGATGGAGATAACTTGGGAGGGTAAGCGCCACTGCAATCAAGATTTTTTCATTCATATTCACTTCTCACATTACTAGGGATGAGCGAGTATACTCGCTACTATTCGGTATTCGCCGAATATTAGCGGTATTCGAGCTACTCGCTACTCTCCGAGAACTTATGAGTACTCGGGAGTAGCGAGTAGTCCTAATACTTTCGCAATGTATCTATAGATACACTGCGAAAGTAGCCTAAAAGTGATTAAAAGTTGTTAAAACATAATAAACTTACATACTCACCTTCCGACGCCTGCAGCGGGACCGGCAGAGAAGCCTTCCGATTGCTGGAAAAGGACCTGTCACTACCAGCCAATCAGATAGCTACTTTCGCAGTGTATCTATACACTATATATATATATATATACATATATATATATATATATATATATATATATATACAGTGTATCTATACACTATACACTGCGAAAGTATTTGTGCTCGCTATACTCGCAACAAGTAGCGAGTACCACTACCTACTCGTGGCGAGTATAGCGAGCATGAAAATTAAGGTACTCGCTTATCTCTACACATTACCTTTGGGGATCCAGGAGGATCTACACTCAGGTTTCTTGTGTGTGCCATATACCCTTGGAATGTCAAGACATTAAGGAGAAAGAAAGTGTCATGTTTATGATTCCTTGAGAATCTCATTGACTGTTCACCTTTACCTCCAATTGAGCTTTTTATTATTATAAAATAATTGCATTAATAACTAGAAGAAAAGGTTCTGGCCCAGCCCCATTCTTTTTTCATAAAAGTCCTTTTTTATTTATTTTCATTAAAAGCATCAATACCAGGTTAAATTGAGGTACAAACAGAATATGTTACAGAATAGGAAAATCATGCATCAGGCAACATGTTTCTGGCCTCTGCGGCCCTTGTTCACTGCCCAAATGTTCCAGACAGAGAGAAAATAAATACAAATTGAGCCTGCTCCCCAATCAATCAAACCTACAACACATGTTAACCCCTTCATGACCGAGCCTATTTTGACCCTAAAGACCGAGGCATTTTTGGCAATTCTGACCAGTGTCCCTTTATGAGGCAATATCTCTGGAACGCTTCATTGGATCCGAGCGATTCTGAGATTGTTTTTTCGTGACATATTGGGCTTCATGTTAGTATTAAATTTAGGTCGATAATTTTTGCGTTTATTTGTGAAAAAATCAAAAATTTGGCAAAAATTTTGAAAATGTAGCAATTTTCAAATTTTTAATTTTTATTCTGCTAAACCAGAGAGTTATGTGCCACAAAATAGTTAATAAATCACATTTTCCACATGTCTACTTTACATCAGCACAATTTTGGAAGAAAAAAAAAATTTTGGTAGGACGTTATAAGGGTTCAAAGTTCATGAGCAATTATTCATTTTTCCAGCAAAATTTACAAAACCATTTTTTTTAGTGACCACATCACATTTGAAGTCCCTTTGAGGGGCGTACATGACAGAAAACACCCAAAAGTGACACCATTCCAAAAACTGCACCCCTCAAGCTACTCAAAACTATATTCAAGAAGATTATTAACCCTTCAGGTGCTTCACAGGAACTAAAATAAAGTTGAAGGAAAAAATAGACATTTTAATTTTTGTAACAAAATGTTCTTTTAGCCTCAATTTTTTCATTTTCACATGGGCAACAGGATAAAATGGATCCTAAAATTTGTTGGGCAATTTCTCCTGAGTACACCGATACCTCATATGTGGTCATAAACCACTGTTTGGGCGCACGGCAGGGCTCGGAAGGGAAGGAGCACAATTTGAATTTTGGAGCCAATTTTCCGTTCAAAAAGTGAAATGGCGCTCCTTCCCTTCTGAGCCCTGCTGTGCGCCCAAACTGTGGTTTATGACCACAAATGAGATATCGGTGCACTCAGGAGAAATTGCCCAACACATTTTGGGATGTATGGTATCCCTTTGCCCATGTGAAACTGAAAAAATGTAGGCAAAAAGAAATTTTTTATGAAAACAAAAGTGTTTTTCATTTTTATGGATGAATTTGTGAAGCATCTGGGGATTCAAAGTGCTCACTATGCATCTAGATATGTTCCTTTGGGGGTCTAGTTTCTAAAATGGGGTCACTTGTGGGGGAGCTCCAATGTGGAGACACACAAGGACCCTCCAAACGCAACATGGTGTCCGCTAACAATTTGAATGGAAAATTAGCTCAAATTTTTAGTGGACACCATGTAGTGTTTGGAGGGTCCCTGTGTGTCTCCACATTGGAGCTCCCCCACAAGTGACCCCATTTTGGAAACTAGACCCCCTAAGGAACGTATCTAGATGCATAGTGAGCACTTTGAACCCCCAGATGCTTCAGAAATTAATCCGTAAAAATAAAAAGCACTTTTTTTTCCCAGAAAAAAATTATGTTTTCATTACTACGGATCAATTTGTGAAGCATCTGGGGGTTCAAAGTGCTCACTATGAATCTAGATACATTCCTTAGGGGGTCTAGTTTCCAAAATGGGGTCACTTGTGGGGGAGCTCCAATGTGGAGACACACAGGAACCCTCCAAATGCGACATGGTGTCCGCTAACAATTTGAGCTCATTTTCCATTCAAATTGTTAGCGGACACCATTTTGCATTTGGAGGGTCCTTGTGTGTCTCCACATTGGAGCTCCCCCACAAGTGACCCCATTTTGGAAACTAGACCCCCTAACGAACGTATCTAGATGCATAGTGAGCACTTTGAACCCCAAGATGCTTCGCAAATTGATCCGTAAAAATGAAAAAAGAAAAGTTTTGTGGAATAAAAAGTGCTTTCTCATTTTTACGGATGAATTTGTGAAGTACCTGGGGGTTCAAAGTGCTCACTATGCATCTAGATACGTTCCTTAGGGGGTCTAGTTTCCAAAATGGGGTCACTTGTTGGGGAGCTCGAATGTGGACACACAGAGGAACCCTTCAAATGCGACATGGTGTCCGCTAACAATTTGAGCTAGTTTTCCATTCAAATTGTTAGTGGACACCATGTCGCGTTTGGAGGGTCCTTGTGTGTCTCCACATTGGAGCTCCCCCACAAGTGACCCCATTTTGGAAACTAGACCCCCTAAGGAACGTATCTAGATGCATAGTGAACACTTTGAACCCCAAGATGCTTCACAAATTCATCCATAAAAATGAAAAAGCACTTTTTTTTTCCACAAAAACTTTCTATTTTCATTTTTACAGATCAAGTTTTGAAGCACCTGGGGATCAAAGTGCTCACTATGCATCTAGATACGTTCGTTAGGGGTCTAGTTTCCAAAATGGGGTCACGTGTTGGGGAGCTCCATTGTGGAGACACAAAGGGACCCTCCAAACGCGACATGGTGTCCGCTAACAATTTGAATGGAAATGGAGCTCAAATTGTTAGCGGACACCATGTTGCGTTTGGAGGGTCCCTGTGTGTCTCCACATTGGAGCTCCCCCACAAGTGACCCCATTTTGGAAACTAGACCCCCCAGGGAACATATCTAGATGCATAGTGAGCACTTTGAACCCCCAGATGCTTCACAAATTGATCCGTAAAAATTAAAATAGAAAATGTTTGTGGAAAAAAAAAAGTGCTTTTTCATTTTTATGGATAAATTTGTGAAGCATCTTGGGGTTCAAAGTGCTCACTATGCATCTTAATATGTTCCTTAGGGGTCTAGTTTCCAAAATGGGGTCACTTGTGGGGAGCTCCAATGTGGAGACACACAGGGGCTCTCCATACGCAACATGGTGTCCACTAACAATTGGAATTGTTAGCGGACACCATGTAGGATATGAAGAGCCCCTATGTGCCTAAACATTGGAGCTCCCCCACAAGTGACCCCATTTTGGAAACTAGACCACCCAAGGAACGTGTCTAGATGCATAGTGAGCACTTTGAACCCCAAGATGCTTCACAAATTGATCCGTAAAAATGAAAAAATAAACTTTTTGTGGAAAAAAATGCTTTTTCATTCTTATGGATGAATTTGTGAAGCATCTTAGGGTTCAAAGTGCTCACTATGCATCTAGATACGTTCCTTAGGGGGTCTAGTTTCCAAAATGGGGTCACTTGTGGGGGAGCTCCAATGTTCAGGCATACAGGGAGGGGCTCTCCATACCCGATATGGTTTCCGCTAACAATGGGAGCTAATTTTCCATTGAATTTGTTAGCGGACACCATGTCTCATATGGAGAACCCGTGTGCCACCAGCACAATGGCAACTGGAAGAGTTGGGGTACAGCACCAGAAAATGCCGCCTCTAATGAATGCGCTATTTTCTTGGGTGGCTGTGGGTTGCAATTTGGGTCTCTCCACACTGAGGATTCCAGTCAGCCAGCTGCCAAGTTGTACCTGGCTGGCTACCAAAAATACAGCGAAGGCCTTTTTTTATTTCTAGAACTAATTCTAGAAGAAAAAAAAATGACGTGAGGCTCCGCCATATTTTTGGTCCAGCCAGGTACAACTTGGCAGCTACAGACTGCCAGCAACCCCCAGCTGCCTCGTTGTACCTGGCTGCAAACCAAAAATACAGCGAAGCCCATTTTTCTTTTTATTTCTAGAACTAATTCTAGAAAAAAAATGACATAGGGCTCCGCCACATTTTTGGCCCAGCCAGGTACAACTAGGCAGCTGGGGGCTGGAATCCTCAGCATGGAAAGGCCCAAGCGTTCTGGGCCCCCCATGCTGCGAATTGCAGCCCGCAGCCGCCCCAGAAAATGGCGCATTCATTGAAGCGTCATTTTCTGGCGCTGTACCCATGCTCTTCCAGTTGCCCTGGTGCCAGTGGCAAACTGGGTAATAAAGGGGTTAATGCCAGCTTTTTATTGTCAGCTGGCACTAAGCCCGAGATTCATAATATTGGGCCAATGTTAGACCCGCCATTAGGAATCTCTGGTAAGTAGTCAATAAATGCACACAGAGAAAAATATTTTTATTTGGAAAAAAAAAAAACACAAACAAAATTCAGACTCCATCTTTATTATAAAAAGATCCGACGTAGTCCATAACGAAGGTCCCACGACGCTCAATCGCCTCCGACGTAGTCCATAACGAACGTCCCATGATCGCCATGCAGGCGGACCGGACTGCAAAGTAGCGATCTGACAGCCCGGGTGCAGTGATCCACACTGGGGCTGTGAGATCGCTTTCTGCAGTTCGATCAGCATGCAGGCAGATAGGACTGCAAAGCAGCAATCTGGCATCTCGGGTGCAGCGCCGGGGCTGCGAGATTGCTTTCTGCAGCTCGATCCGCATGCAGGCGGATCGGACTGCAGAGCAGCGATCTGGCAGCCCGGGTGCAGTGCTGGGGCTGCGAGATTGCTTTCTGCAGCTCGATCCCCATGCAGGAGGATCGGACTGCAGAGCAGCGATCTGGCATCCCGGGTGCAGCGAGATCACTTTCTGGAGCTCGATCCCCATGCAGGAGGATCGGACTGCAGAGCAGCGATCTGGCATCCCGGGTGCAGCGAGATTGCTTTCTGCAGCTCGATCCGCATGCAGGCGGATCGGACTGCAGAGCAGCGATCTGGCAGCCTGGGTGCAGTGATCCACTATGTGGATTATTGCGCCGAGGCTGCGAGATTGCTTTCTGCAGCTCGATCCCCATGCAGGCGGATCAGGCTGCAGAGTAGCGATCTTACAGCCCGGGCGCAGTGTTCCACTATGTGGATCACTGTGCCCGTGCTCTCAGATCGCTTTTCTGCAGCTTGATCGCCATGCAGTAGGATCGAGCTGCAGAAAGCGATCTCACAGCTCGGGCACAGTGATCCACTATGTGATCACTGTGCCGGAGCTGCCAGGATCCCTCCTCTGCAGCTTGATCCCCCTGCAGGGGGATTGGGGCTGCAGCAAAGTGATCTGACAGTGTTGGCACAGTGTTCACATAATGGATCACTGTGCCAAAGTTGTCAGATCCCTTCACGGCTGCGGTGAAGGGATCTCACAGCCCTGGCACAGGGATCACACAACAGATCCCTGCGCCAGGCCTGGCGGATCCATTCACGGCTGGGGCGAAGGGATCATACAACGGATCCCTGCGCCAGGCCTGGCAGATCCATTCACGGCTGCGGCGAAGGGATCACACAACGGATGCCTGCGCCAGGCCTGGCAGATCCATTCACGGCTGCGGCGAAGGGATCACACAACGGATCCCTGCGCCAGGCCTGTCGGATCCCTTTATGGCTGCGGCAAAGGGATCTCACAGCCCTGGCACAGGGATCACACAATGGATCCCTGCGCCAGGACTGTTGGATCTCTTCACAGCTGCAGCAAAGGAATCTCACAGCCCTGGCATAGGGATCACACAACGGATCCCTGCGCCAGACCTGGCAGATCCATTCACCGCTGCGGCGAAGGGATCACACAACGGATCCCTGCACCAGGACTGTTGGATCCCTTCATGGCTGCAGCAAAGGGATCTCACAGCCCTGGCACAGGGATCGCACAATGGATCCCTGCACCATGACTGTTGGATCACTCTACGGGTGTGGCGAGGGGACCACACAATGGATCCCTGAGCCAGGACTGTCAGATCCCTTCATGGCTGCGGCAAAGTGATCTCATAGCCCTGGCACAGGGATCACACAACGGATCCCTGCACCAGGACTGTAAGATCCCTTCACAGCTGTGAAGGGATCTCATAGCCCTGGCACAGGGATCACATAATAGATCCCTGCACCAGGTCAGTCAGATCCCTTCACAGCTAGGGATCTCATAGCCCTGGCACAGTGATCACATAATGGATCCCTGCACCAGGTCAGTCAGATCCCTTCCCAGCTGCAGTGAAGGGATCTGACATCAGGTCGGCGGCGGGGAGTCCAGGGGACCACCGGAGCGGAGATGAACGGCGGCGGCGGCTGAGGCTTGAGCTGCGGAGGCTGGAGCGGCGGCAGCTGGATCTGCGGAGGCTGGAGCGGCGGCTGGAGCGGAGGAGGCTGGAGCGGCGGCGGTAAGAGCAGAGGCGGAGGGGGCTGGAGCGGCGGTGGGAGCGGAGGCGGCGGCTGGAGCGGCGGTACCGGCGATCTCCGGTGATCGGTACCGCCGGTCCTGGTGCAGGGGGGCAGGGGAGAGACAGGGGAGAGGCAGGGGAGAGACAGGGGAGAGACAGGGGAGAGGCAGTGGAGGGCTGGGAGGAATAATGGAGGCGGCAGGAAGCTGGAGAGGACATGGGAAGAGGCGGGGAGGCAGCATAATGCTACATTCCCGGTAATTGGCGGTTTCAATTTTAAACCGCCAATCACCGAGGCTGTAGCATCGGGGGGGCAAATCGACCCCCCCTGGGGTGTAACACAAGTCCCCATGTACCTGCAGCCCGAGTGACAGGTCAGTGAGACCCTCACTCGAGCTGCAGGAGTGCGTTCCCCTGATGGCATAGCATCTGTGCCACCGGTCGGGAACGCATTGGATTTCATGGCACAAACGCTGTGTCACGTGTCGTGAAGGGGTTAAAAAATCACACGTGCAGCCCTGAAAGGGGCTGTCAAAATAGACAACACTTTTGTTATACTTGCAAGTTAAAAACATATAAATCACAAATAGAAGTAGACAGAATTAATAACCACTATTATAGAAATTAATAAACACATTTGATCACAACTGTTTGACATACTGTATTTCTTTTGGTACAGCACAAATTTATGCACATGAAAACTAAAGCAGAGAAAAAATGCAATACCGTGTTTCCCTGAATATAAGACAGTGTCTTATATTAATTTTACCCCCAAAAGTCCCACACTGACTTATTTTCGGGGTATGTCTTATATTTCTCTCCCTAACCCTAGCCCTAACCCTAACCCTAGCCCTAACCCTAACCCAGGGGCATACACATACAGGGGCACACTCACACATACAGGAGCACACTCACACATACAGGAGCACACTCACATATACAGGGGCACACTCACACATAAAGGAGCACACTCACACATAAAGGAGCACACTCACACATACAGGAGCACACTCACACATACAGGAGCACACTCACACATACAGGGGCACACTCACACATACAGGGGCACACTGACCTGGGCTCCTCAGACCACCGGGGACCGCAGCACATCCCAGGCATTCACATGCCTGAGGACCGCAGCACATCCCGGGCACCTCCGACAGCCCGGGCACCTCCGACAGCCCGGGCACCTCCGACAGCCCCGGGCAGGCTGGGCATCGTCGCACAGACAGCCCGGCCTGCACACGTGCCGCTGTCCCGGCCAATCACAGGCCAGGAGCTGCCTGGGGAGCCAATGACAGGCCAGACTGACGTCATGCAGCGCGACTGGCTTGTGATTGGCCTCTGGGCAGTTCCTGGCCTGTGATTGGCCGGGACAATGGCGGGGGATTTAAAATACCCGCCCTGCTCACCCAGGCACCGGGAACACAGCGGGAGCACCGGAACACAGCGGGAGCACCGGAGACAGCAGCGGCAGCAGCGGTGAGTATGAGATATTCCCCTGCCCCCCCCCACCAAATTTTCCCCGAAAATAAGTCACCCTGTCTTATTATCGGGGTATGACTTATATTAAAAAAATTGCCTCCAGCCCTGCCCTGTCTTATAGTCGGGGGTGACTTATTTTCGGGGAAACACGGTATTATAAAATCAGATCCAATTTTTTGTTTAGTCCAATCGGAGCAGTTGTTTTTAAATTTAAAATCCAAAAAATATCGCTATTTAAAACTGCTCTCCTCCAATTCCCTTCCCATAGAGGCCTATCTATCCTCGCTATTCCTGCAAAGAACAAATGGGAGACATCACCATTGTGAATACTGGAAAAATGTTTGGATACACTAGAAGGGTTTACTGCCTCGGGATTGCCTGCATCCGTAACATGTTCATGAATTCTCTGCTTGAGCTTTCGGGTTGTGCATCCAACATAAAACTGCATACTCACCTTTCAACCAATGTGATACATAACATGATCTGCGCTGCAGTTTATAAAGCTCTTTATATGGTAAGTACTGCTATCAGTTTTGTTTACTATGCACTTGGTCTTGTCTGCATAGCGACAGTACTTACATCTACTGCCTCCACACTTTTCAAACCCCTTTGTTTTTAACCAATTGCTATCAATACTAATGTGAGTTTTAACCAAGCTAGGTGATAGCAGACTTCCCAGTGTTGGAGCTTTCCTAGCTGAAAAATTACAACCATCAGTTAAAATGGTACGAAGGTTGTCATCTTGGTACAATATATTCAGATGTTTATTAACAATTGACTTAATCAGTGTAAATTCTCTACTGTAAGTGATGATAAGGCATGGTTCATTGGAAAAAGCAATTACTGTATCAACACCTTTGTTTTTTAGTAACATTTGTCTATCATTGGTTTCCGACTGTTTGCACTCAACTCAAATACTGCATGAAGTGTGGAACCTCAAGTTCTCCCCCTGAGCAGACCAGTCGTCAATGTAACAGCCCACCATTTCATGTGACCCAAGAAAGGATTATTTTAGTTGAAGATTTTAAATTCTTCCCAGATGGCTACATAAATATTTGCAAGTGATGGGGAGGGCTTCGCGCCCTTTGGGGCTCCCTGCATCTGCAAATAGTACTCTCCTGCAAATATAAAACAGTTGTGGGATAGTAAATATAGTGTTTTTGCAGTGTTTTTTTTTGCTGTTTTATAATGCAAATTAAAAGCTGCTTATCAGAGTACCAGCAAAAGCTGTAAGGCTGCCTTCACACTTGCGTTCCTGAGCGCAAGCCGAACGCATACACCACGTGTCCCTATGTTTAACATGGGGATGTATGGTGTATGCACTCGGGTGCGCATGGTCGTGCGCACCCATTGCCCGCCATGTGTGATTTGTACGCATGCGGATGCTTGCGTACAAATCATACATTCTTATCCACACCATGAACGCAACATGTCACGTTCATGGTGCGGACGAGAATGTATGATTTGTACGCAAGCATCCGCATGCGTACAAATCACACATGACGGGCAATGGGTGTGCACGACCATGCGCACCCGAGTGCATACACCATGCATCCCCATGTTAAACGTAGGGACGCACGGTGTATGCGCTCGGCTTGCGCTCTCCCACTGCAAACACAGCGGCGGGGAACACAAGTGTGAAGCCAGCCTTAGATTTCAGAAATCTCACGCACACAATTGTTTTTTTTTTCTGACTGAACTGGAAAACTGCAGTCACCTTGCTACATACCTCGGACTGACACTTCGGACAATTTACGGACTGGTAATATGCACTTTATTTTCCACTGTCAGTGGACACGGTGACCTACACTGTTTTGACCATATGTAAACAATAGGGAGTACTCAATATATATGGGTGGTCCTTGTATCAATTATACGGTTAGTTAGCTGATGGTTAAGACCTTTGTTATCATCTATATGTGACCACCCCTAGGGACCACTGTGTTTGGGACTACTAAACGACTCCTAGCATTACTCATTGGACGATTTGCAGAATCTTGGGTAAACTTATAATATGTGAAATTTTTCTCTATAATTGTCTGTGCCTCTGCAAACTTCACTTGTGTGAGATATTGGTATCTGTCTCACTTATAAACACTGCTTATTCCAGCTGCTAAGGCCAGTATTTAATCATATTTAACACTCCCAGCACTACCAATCATTCTGTGGCCCTATGATTTGTGCTTCGGTCCCTTGACATAGATGTGGTTACCCATAACACTGTCCACCCTAAATTGGGCTAACAAGTTATTTATGTGAAATATTGTGGTGAAGGAGCATATACTTCTCGTACTGCTCTCATCCCACCTCGGTCTCTCCTACAACTCAATCCTGTATTTTGTCTAACCTGTTGTGATCACCATATGTGTGATATCTTGCTCATATTTTGTCAGCATTGTATTCTGTACATATGTTAGCGTTGTGTTCTGCAGTGGCACCTATGGTTTTAAATGTTTTTAATCTTGTTTGTTATGCACTAATAAAGTTATAATTCTCACTATTCTACTACTCGTGTGTGTTGCCCTCAATGTGCCATGTCTTCTCTCCGCCATGCATATCTGTCCCC
This sequence comes from Allobates femoralis, assembly GCA_033576535.1. Taxonomy (NCBI): domain Eukaryota; kingdom Metazoa; phylum Chordata; class Amphibia; order Anura; family Aromobatidae; genus Allobates; species Allobates femoralis. The sequence continues at coordinate 353,696,970 of JARQOC010000001.1, forward strand.
CTTGGCACGGTGAGCGACTCCTCCTTCCCTTGATATAATTCAGACCATTTCGGTGCACCCTGTTTTCTGTTAAAACTGAATTGGAAAACTACTACATTTGTTGAAAGATACAGCATGTCAATTCGTTCAGCATTTTCGCAGTTTGTTTTCACTATGAAGAGCAATGGGGAATTGCAAAAATGCTGCAAAAATGCAACTATGTGTTCTTCCTGCATTTTTGCTGTGTTTTTGATGAATAAAACAAAGTTAATTAAACATGTACTGTAGACAAATTACGCATATAATCTGCACCAAAAAAGAGCAACAAAAAACTTTTCATAAGCAGCTTTTTTCTACAAACAGAGCAGGTTTTGACTGCAGAAAAAAAGCATGATATCTGCCATACAGACCACTTGAAGTGTGTGCTGCGGGCTACAATAAACTAAGCAGTCTGCTACTTGTCAATCATAGCTACTGTCTTAAGTGTTGCTTAATTTACTGTAGCTCGCAGCAGAAACTTCGGGCAGTCTATGCAGCAGGTTAATGTCATAAATTGCTTAAGAAAAAGATCATGCTGCTGAGTTATGCACTAAATCATTTTCTTGTGAAAATAGAGGTATACTTTCAAAGTTTAGCGGACATTTTTCTTATTTTTTTCAAGGAAATTCGATTTTTTAGGGACCACTTCACTTTTGAAATGCATTTCAGCCTATATTTCATAAAAAACCTTAAAGGGATCCCGTCACCCCCCAAAACGCCTCATACGCTATTAAAACATGTCCCTAGAGCATATTATCACTTATCCTACACTCCTTTTTGCTCATAAATGCATCTAGTGAAAATGTAGAAAAACGTTATTAAACTCACTCATTAGGTATGTTAATGAGTGGCGACTATATTCATAGTCACCCAGGTAGGCTCTCCTCCTCATAAATATAGGCGTGATCTTAAACGCTGATTCAAATGTGCGCCTCCCCACTCTCCTCTGTGCTGGCGGGGCTGCAGTGCGGCTGTAATGACGCGAATCGCGTCATTTCCGGCATCGGGCGACGTGTGTACACCCGCGCCGCTCTGTTAGCTTCAAGCCCCGCACTGCGCATGCGTGCTGGAGGCATAACAGAGTGGCGCGGGTGTACACACTTCACCCGATGCCGGAAATGACGCGATTCGCGTCATTACAGCCGCACTGCAGCCCCGCCGGCACAGAGGAGAGAGGGGAGGCGCACAGTTGAATACCTAATGAGTGAGTTTAATAACGTTTTTCTACATTTTGACTAGATGCATTTATGAGCAAAAAGGAGTGTAGGATAAGTGATAATATGCTCTAGAGACATGTTTTAATAGCTATGAGGCGTTTTGGGGGTGACAGGATCCCTTTAATAAAACTTCATTTCAAAAACTGCACCCATTAAAATATTGAAAACTGCATTGTGGAAGTTTGGAAACCATCTAGGTGTTTCCCATAGATTAACACAAAGGAATGAAAAAAATATAGTGATCATTTTTTATGTACATTTGCTTTCTCTTAGTCTTGTCAACAGATAGGACAGGTGTACATTTTAATGGACATCTGAACACTATATAAGATGCCCCAAATTCCACCACCTTATGTGTATCTTAAACTTTTATTAGCAGACTCACTAAGAATATCATAGGGAGGGAGCCTTGTGTTGCTGACGGGACTAAGGGAAAACAGATTTACTTTCAAAATCATCACGACCCTTACAGCTTTACAACAGATGGGGATGTAGCAAGTAAATCCCTAGAGAAGGACCTACTGCACAGAGCTCAAAATTGACTGCCAAAGGCATTCAATTTTGCTGATCTTTACACAGAGACTTACAGTTAGTAAAGAAATGTATTAGGAATGACTGAGAGGCCACGTTATATATGTGCCCCACTTATCTGGAGCATTCTAAATTTCAAGAATCTTAATGAATTGTTTCATATACAGTAAGCCTTAAAATAGATTTATTTTAAAGTGGGGACTAATAGATACTTTCTGAATCTTTCTCTATTTTATTTTTAAAGAAACATAATGTCTTCCTAGCTAGTTGTCCTGAGTAGAAAAAGAGTTTTGCCATTGCCATATCAGGAGAAAACTACCGAGAATGAACTTCAGATGCATTGTCTGATGATTAAAATTGACAAAGAAAGAAAACCTTTGGGTTAAATAATAAACCTGAAGACCCACCTCTTCCTTCAAGCCTATAACCCACACTGAGACCTAATCCGCTGCACCATCTCACCTCTCCCCCTCCTACTGTCTCCCACCCATCCCCTATAGATTGTGAGCCCTTGTGGACAGGATCTCCGCCCTAATATACCTGTATGATTTATTCGTCGTTATTTATGTCCTTGTTCTGCCCTTACACATGTAATGCGCATGGAACCAATGGCGCTATATAAATAAATAAATAATCATAATAATAATAATATTAATAATCATAATCTAATATATAAAGCTGAATGTGTATGTATGTATGTATGTGTGTATATCCGGGATTGGCATCTACACCGTTGCAACTACAGCCACAAAATTTTGCACAGTCACACGTCTGGACCCCGAGAGCGTCATAGGCTATGTTGTGAGGCGAAATTTTAACCCTGTGCGTTCCAGTTCACCAAACAATTTTGCCCCTATCTACATAATGGGGAAAAAGTGAATGGAAAAGTGTTGGAGGAAAATCGACAGCTGTCAGCTATATCCACATAATTTTGCACAGTCACACGTCTGGACCCGGGAGCGTCATAGGCTATGTTGTGAGGTGAAATTTTAACCCCGCGCATTCCAATTCACCAAACAATTTTGCCCCTATCTACATAATGGGGAAAAAGTGACAGTTACCAGTTGACAGTTGTGAATGAAAGGGGCTTAATGATAGCGCCAAAGACTAACAGCACATACCAGCATATAGTCACTAAGGTGGGGCCCCGACATGGGATATTCACCACGCACGGGGACATGTATACACACCACACGCACACAAAGAGTAATAGCAAGTGTATAGTCGCTAAGGTGCAGCCCCAATATTGGATACTCACCACGCACCCGAACAAACACACACACACACACAAAGAGACACACACAACACAGAGACACACCCACGGGGACACACACACACTCTATAGCAACACATGCACTCACCCCACAGGGACTAACACACACAAAACACAGACACACACACCACACAGACCCCCCCCACAGGGACACACACACATAGCCACCCTATAGGGACACAGTCACTCACCCCACAGACACACACACACACACCACAAAGAGACACACACCACACAGACCCCCCCCCACAGGGACACACATACATACACACCCTATGGGGACACATGCACTCACCCCACAGGGACACACATACACACCACAAAGAGACACACACAACACAGATACACACACACACACCAAACAGACCCCCCCACAGGGACACACACACATACACACTCTATAGGCACACATGCACTCACCCCACAGGGACACACACACACCACAAAGAGACGCACACAACCGAAACACACACCACACAGACCCCCCCCCACAGGGACATACACACCCTATAGGGACACATGCACTCACCCCACAGGGACACACACATACACACACCCCAAGGACACACACACTACACAGACAGACACAGATGTGCACAAATCACCTCAGACAACTCGCCTCATACGTGTGCTATCTTTAATTTCCAAACATAAACATCTTATTAAAAACAGCCAATGTGCAACACATGTGCCATATAGGGAATTAGTGCAGATGTCAGTCACATGAGCTGTCTATTATGTGTATGTGTGAGGTAACATATACTGCCCGGCCAGGGGGAGGGTTTACTGTTGGCTGGAGATTTATTAGGCTGCCTATAGCAACCAATCACAGCGCAGCTTCTATTTTCTTACAGGTCATTAATATGACATATTCAAATTCTATTTTGTTATAGCTAACATCAGTTATTTATTAACCCGGGCGTAGCCGGGTACTACAGCTAGTAATAAAATATTAGCAAAACCTAAGCATGAACTGAATGGAATAGAAGGTTCTATATAAACCACAGCATGAAGCTAATTTGTCTTTTTTGCAGAGGTTTTGCTAAAGGAGTTCACATCAAAGGATCAAAATAAAGACCACTACCTTGCAGAGTTCAGAGCCTTTCATGATTCAGACACTAAAAGAATTATCTAAGACTTTGCTTATTTTTTGCTATGGGACTAAGAATTTACCTGCAGGTACTTTCTTACTACTAGCATGTTCTGCACTGTGACGATCTCTGTTGAGTCAGATTGGTCACAGATGACTCCTATTGGCGATTTTCTTGCTTCTGGCAACTTCATGATGCCTAAGGCTGGAAACACACTCGCCTACTTACATGCGAGTCTCTCGGACAAGACTCGGATGAGACTGGATCAGTGACCCTGAATGGCCTCTCCCTCTCTGGACAAGGAGTGTAATGCTGCACAGAAACACAAACAGCTGACATTCCTGTCGAGAGAGAGAGAGAGGCCATTCAGGGTCTCATCTGAGTCTTGTCCGATGAAATGAAAGAAAAAGGGGGAAGGGGAACAAGAGGCGCAATAGTGCCTTATCAATTAGACACTCACAATACGGTGGTATAAAGGAACCACTCACCTATTTCAGTTGTGCGACCCACAACTGGTATAAAGACATGTAGTGTTTTATCCAGATGGCTGCTGCTGGACTCCCACCGACCACTTGCACGTGGAATCACACAGAAATATTGGGAAGAAAACGGTGTTCATCAGTCCGCGCTGCCAGAATCCACTTATTCCAAGGAAGAAACTCACGATCAGAAGTGGTACATTCATTTTTTACTTTCAATGGGACTATGTATCACCAGAAGTTCGGAACCGCGATGGGTTCTAAGACTGCATGTTCTTATGCCAATTTAGTGATGGGTCTGTTTGAGAAAATACACATTTATGGGAATACTCACTGTGGTGGGATAGTAACATACAAAAGATATATAGATGATTTATTCCTAATTTGGGATACTGAGGAAGGAGATTTGGGAAAATTCTTAGAGGAAATAAAGAATAATAAGTGGGGTTTCAGCTTTGAGATCACCATTAACGAATGTCATATTAATTTTTTAGATTTATCTATATATGTAGAACAGGGCAAGATTTACACTCGAAAACGTTCTTTAAACCCACCGACAGGAACTCATATATAAATTACAAAAGTGGACATCATAAAAAATGATCCCTGAGGAAGGTGCCAGGAGGGCACTGAAACGCGTAGGATGCAATAAAGGATTTGAATGTACCACTTCTGATCGTGGGTTTCTTCCTTGGAATAAGTGGATTCTGGCAGCGCGGACTGATGAACACCGTTTTCTTCCCAATATTTCTGAGTCTTGTCCGAGAGACTCACATGTAAGTAGGTGAGTGTGTTTCCAGCCTAGTAAAGGGATCCTGTTGTCAATCAGCTTGATGTTCGAAGTGACGCTATATCAACAGAGAAGAAAGAGGTGCTGCTCTATTAATGTGAGGTGAAATGAATCAGGAAAGTCACCGCCTTAGTCGGCAGAAATCATTGCTGGGCATAGGAGACAGGTAGTTAACCACTTCGTGCCTGTAAGTTCTTAGCCCAATACATTTTTTTCAAAGTCCCAGATAAGGCTGGCTTCACACCATGATTTTGTGCATCAGATTCTGTCCGGTTTGAACCAGACAGAACCTGATCTGGTTTTGCCTCCCATGTATCCCTATGGTGTGGATTGGTCCTATTTGACCATCCGATTTTGTATATTCTGTGCCAGATTCGTTTTTGTCTGTTTTTTTACCATGACCAAAATCGGAACCTGCAACATTTTTAGACTCCGGTGAAAATATCTGACAAAATTGTACAGAAACAGATTCAGCACCCATAACTTGGGAGTCTATGGGCACTGGATACTTGAAAAAAAATCGGATCGTTTCCAGGATCAGATTTTTTGCACAGAGCATGCTCAGAAATCCTGCCGTTCTAACTTCAGCACCATGGACAGCAGTATTTCATGCACAGGCTGTGAATTCAGCACCAAGGAGAGTGGCAGAGCAGACACAGGCAGACTTCAAGACCATAGAAGGCAGCAGAAAACGAATCCTGCAAAAAACAGGATCCAGGACCATATTTGGCTACACTTTTCTACACATCCTGTCCTTTTCGTTCCTGTTCGTGTGATCCTGCAAAAAACAGGATCCCAACCACAAGAACAAAACCGTGGTGTAAAGCCAGCCTATCTCCTATAATCCTTTATTTCTTGAGTTAACCTTATTGGTAGGACAACAACTGGAAAAAAGTAGATACTGCTCACCTGACACTATTCACAAGGAGATGTCATGCATTTACTTGGAGATCTGGATTGAACTAGAGAAAGAAAAATAGTGCTCTGCATGCATATTCCAAACATTGGGAAATCTTTAGTGAATCTTCATATTAAAGAAATACAATGGCACTCATCCTCCATAAAAATAAAATCAAGCTTTGTTTAGACATACTTAAAAATCCAATACATCAAAGGACTGGCAGTGGTGGGAGAGAGACAAAGTGTAAAGCAATTACAGAGATCAGACAAAAGACATTTTTGTGGCAATGCGATTCTACAGGCATGAGTCGACCTGATTTTACTTTAATGGAGGATGAGTGCTGCTGGGTTTCTTTAATATGAAAATTTATTAGTAGGATGTCTAGTAATTTTAGTAATTTATCTAGATGAGTCTCTTGGATGTCAGTAGAGTGGTAATTAAAGGAAGGTTAACAAACGGAAAGTTATCTGAGGAGAGGAACCTATGGATTATGACATTGAACTATCGTAGCGGAGCACCAGTGAGGGAACTCCTGTAGAGGGATACAGCCGTTACAGCACCAGGAGGTCTAAATTCCACGAATCCCGGACTAGATGGGTGACCCATACAGACCAAACAGAAGAAAGGAGGAGACTGTGGAACACTGGCTCTGTCGGTAAGATGAATTCTGGGAGTTCCGTACAATCCTGGAAAGGCTGATCCAGCCATTGTAGGAACCTGGACAGTTCGGTGCACTTCAGGAGAAGTTTGGCCAGCCTGGGGTGGAATCCAGAGCATCCAGAGAGATCCAGGATAACGAACTGCCAGAAGAAGATTCTGTCGAGACAAAGGCATTATAATAATGCTGAAAGCAAGACAACAGTCTTCCTATTGCAGACCACTGCAGAAGTGCGACCTGGACAGAGGCTACGTTCCTAGAGAAGGAACACATTGCCCAGGCATCTCCTTAGGGGGAGGATGCCTTTTATGCACAGAACAGCTCAGCACTCAGGCTGACAGCCCAACTAGGGAAGAGATGTAGTATTCCTTTAAATGTGTGCAGGATGTGGTGCGTGCATCCTAAGAACATTCCCAGGAGACCTGCTAAGAGGATGCAGATTCCTACAAGAGAAGGAAGCAGATGACCCCACGGAACCATGGGCAGGGTAAGCAGAACTGGCGGAGATGTGTGATGGGACTGATCTCCTTGCTTAGCAGAGACCAGTCTGTCAGCAAGAACAGAGTGGGTAAGGTGCATAGAGCCACGGGATGGGCAACAGTCTTCCTACCTATGAGAGACCAGCCACATGGCAGAGGGCATGACATTATGCAGTTTTGTGCCAAAATGGCACTAAAAAAGCATGAAAAGTGCCTCAAAAACCATGTCCCAGCTTTGGTGTTTTTTTTGCCAGGAGATGCTGATGAACACATTGAACACAATGCATGTAGTTTTGTGCGAAAATTGCACTTAACAAATTTGAAAACAATAGCAAAAACAGTGCCAAAAAGCAGAGGTGTATCTAGGTTCTCTGGCACCCGGGGCAAGACTTCAGTTTGGCACCCCTCCAAGCGGTCTGAGTAGTCATCATGTGAATGATCATTCATATACGATTTGCACACTTACAGTCATGTGCCGACGAGGTGCAATACCTAATTCTCTCAATGTTCAATGAAAAACAAAGTATATTACATGCTGTTAGGATTGGGCTACAGGGCTTAGTGTATGAATTAAAGGGCTCGCCCAGGTGTGAGATGAGTCTGTAGTTCCTCTACGTGACTTAGGGCTTCGGAATTCTTGCAGTGCATGGTCTGCACACTGTCAGGATTCTCTTGTGTTAATAGAAGATTGGATGGTCGTGTGAGCACAAGAATGCAATTCTTCATTCTTCGTTCAGTTGATTTTCATTGATCGAGACCTCGCATGTCTGGTCATTATGTGACTGCATGTATGTAAATCACATACTTACAGTTTCATGACCTCTCACCTCCAGGAGCAGAGAATCCTGACAGTGAGCAGTGTGTGCTCTGTGAGAATTCAGAAGTCTGCAAGTCACATAGAGGGACACATGGAGTGACTGCAGACTTATCACAAATGTAGGACAACCCCTTTAATGCTTCTAACAAATAAAAACATAGAACCCTTAAATTGTGAGGGCACAACACTTTATGAACGTAGCCATGTATCACATAATCTTACAGGTTAAGGTACCTTTACACGCCGCTACAGAAGGTTGAAAACAACCGGTTCGAGACAAATGTATCTTGCACCGTCAAATCAACCCGAGGTAGCGGCGTGTAAACTAGCTTGTTGCCACCCGTCACTTTCGGCACCTGTTTCAGAGCAGTGCTCTAAAACAGGTTGATTTCAACCCGATGGTAGCGGCGGCTAAATAAGGTGCGGTAAGGTTTTTTTCGCCACCTAATTAATCCCTGGTGCGTTACACAGCCTCCGGAAACCGCCCCCCTTCAGCGATCATTGGTGGAAGGTCCTGCGTTACAATTGGTTGTCGCTGCATAGGGCGACATATTTAAGGAGCTGACCAGTCACACTACACATTTGCTATAGCGTCATGTATTAGCCAGCCTTCCTGCGCTGGCTGGCCAATCATGATGCTATTGCATTGTCCAATCATCGTACGAGCGTCTCGTAATCCACAACTCTGGCATGCCTATGTGTTGTCCCTGCTGCACCAGGTCCTCCCATATTACCTTCTGTAGCGGCATGTAAATGAGGGACGGTGCTCTACAGAAGGTAACTTCTGGCACCCGGCGGTGCCTCCAGGGATAGATTAAACCTTCTGTAGAGCACCTTGGAGCGGCGTGTAAAGGTGGTATCGGGTACTGTTTGCAACCGTTGGTGCGTGCTCGTGCAGTGAGACACCCGGTTGTTTCCAACCTTCTGTACTAGCGTGTAAAGGTACCATCATAGATTGTTACATGTGTACAGGATCAGAATCAATAACAGCACAAAACTGCATCACTAGACCCACCAGAGGAACAAAAATACATCCATATAACCTCCATCAGTACAAAAACACAGCATCACAACCCTCATAAGTACATAAATACACCAGCAGACCCACCAGAGGTACACAAATGCATCCATATAGCCCCTATCAGTACAGAAACACAATGTCAAAAGCCTCATCAGTGCAGACCCACACCAGACCCACCAGAAGTACAAAATACATCACCAAAGCCCTCATCAGTAACAAATTTCATCAATCATTAGAACCACCAGAGATGCAAAAATACATAACTAGAACCCCAATCCATATAACCCCCATCACTATAGAAACACAGCATCACAATCCTCATCAGTACAGAAATTCATCATCAGTACCAACATCAGTAAATGGTAAAACACTTGTAATGTCAGGTCAGACCCATACACATTTGTGCTGCATGAACCTACAACCCCGACTACTTCCTTAACAATGGTAAGGAGTACTTGGAGTTGTTGTTACCAGTCACCATCAGAGCGTACAGGAATTACAGTACTGATGAGAATTAGTCAGTATCATAAATATGGTAATGATTTTACATCCAGGTACCTTATAGATGACCTTGTCTCTGATTGTGATCTTTTTCCTTTCTTCATCTTGACCTGACACCATAATGACCCTTTACATCCACAGCTCATCTCTAGAGACGTCCAGCTTCTCCGGTCTTCAGCACATCCCGACACGATATCTTTAAAAATAGCAAAATGATCAGAATTCTCATGAGTAAAAATATCTGCCCTACAGTGAGCCCCGTAATAAATTGCTCCTCCTCACTGTTCACTGCACAGAATATGGTTTACACACTGTCCCTCTTCTGGCACATGCTCTCCACACTGCCCTCTCATCACACTGCCCTCACCTTTCCATACTGGGCTCCCTGGTCACAGTGTCCTCTACAGTGTGTCCCCCTATACAGCCCACGGTTTATACTATTCTTCTTCATCAAACTCGATCTCCTCACTCCACATACTGTGTTGGTAACCATCCCCCTCAGTCCTCATATTGTGTCCACACTCTTCTCCCCTCATTCCACATACTGTACTGCAGCCATCCCCCTCTCTCTCCATATGCTGTGCCCCAGCTATCCCCCCTCACTCACCAAACTGTGCCACAGCCATCTCCACTCACCATAATACACCACAGCCATCCCCACTTACTCACCATACTGTGCTGCAGCTATCTCCCTTCACTCACCATACTGTGCTGCAGTCATCCCCACTCACTCACCATACTGTGCCGCAGCCATCCTCACTCATTCACCATACTGTGCCACAGCCATCCCCACTCACCATACTGTGCTGCAGCCATCCCCACTCACTCACCATACTGTGCCGCAGCCATCCCCACTCACCATACTGTTTGGCTCACCTATCCCCCCTCTCCCCCCTAGTTTGGCTCTTATTCCCCTCCCCCCTCCAGTTTGGCTCTTATTCCACCCCCTCTCCCCCCTAGTTTGGCTCTTATTCCCCCCTCCCCCTCAGTTTTGCTCTTATTCCACCCTCCCCCTCAGTTTGACTCTTATTCTCCCCTAACCCTCAGTTTGGCTCTTATTCCCCTCCACCCTATCCCCCTTCCCCTAATTACATTCATCTTTGGGGGAGTCTTCAGCTCCTGCAGCTGGAGCACTTTTCCCCACCCTGCTGCCTCTGCACTGCAGGGCCGCCGAGTGACCTCAGTAGCATGATCAGGTGACTGATCATGTTACTGTTGTCTCCCTGACCTGGAAATGCCGGGTACTAGGGAGCTATTCCATTGTACAGAGCGGTTCATAGCCGCTCTATATGATGGATAGCAGGAGCCGGCGCCTGGCATTTTCTCTGCTGCTGCTGTCACCTGATAGCGGGAGTAGAGAGAACTGCTGGCTCCCAGAGCAGGGGAATGGGCGGAACATGCGGCCGGCAGCGAGACACCTTGGGTGCAGCAGCAGGAGGCTGGATGGCTCCCTCCTGTCTGCAGGGCCTGGGGAAAATGCCCCGCCAGCCCCCCCTAGATACGGCCCTGCAAAAAGGCACTGTGATGTCACCAGAACAGGAAAATGAAATACCAACATTTTTGGTACATTGTAGGAGAGAGCAGTACAGTGTTTAGCAAGTCTACAGGGATAAAGTTATATTTTCAGGAATGTTGTGGTATCAGCATATGAGGATTAATTTTTTTCTTTTTATCTTTTTTTTTTAAATTTTCGTCTATTTTTGGAATAAAATGTGGAACTTCACCGTATTTTTGTTTCCAGTCTGGTAAAACAAGGCAGTTGTTGGCTAGAATCCTCAGTGTGGGAAGGCCCAAGCTTTATGGGCGCCACCTTGACGTGAATTGCAGCCCGCAGCCACCCCAGAAAATGGTGCATTCATAGAAGCACCATTTTCTGGCACTATACCAGATTCTTACAGCTCTTACAGTCTGCGGTGGCAGACTGAGTAATAAAGGGGTTAATGGCAGCTGAAAATTACCAGCTGGCACTAATCACTGGATTCCTAATGTTGGGCCAGATCCAGCTATTAGGAATCTCTATTAAATAGTTAAGAATACACAACACAGAGAAAATATTTTTATTAGAACAGAAAAAACAAACACATATTTTAACGCCATCTTTATTACTTCCACATACCCATCCACGATCCTCTTTGTCGTTCATTCTTGCTGAGACCCTGAATGAGTTTTGTGGCGCCCCTGCGTCCAGGTGGCCACAGAAGGGTACTGCAGCCAGGCAGTTAGGACATAGTAAACACTACACCCTCACAGCCCACATCCCCACGCATAGAAGGAGGTCACATCCAGCTCTGAGGTTAGATACTATATGAGACCAGAGGAGTGGTGGATGAGGAGTGGGTTGGGCACACCAGAGGTCAGGTGACTGACAGTATATAGAGAGGGGGAGGAGTGAAGGAAGTTAGTAAGCCATGGTGCTGAGATGTAAAGGTTGAAAGACAACACACGTCCTGGAAGAGCCTAGCAGAGAAGCGCAGACCCGTACTGAGCCAGTGTGAGCCGGATGGGGGGGAAAGCCCGTCCGAAGCTGAGACCACCAGGAGTGTGAGGAACAGAGAGGGACGGTGTACCCGTGCCCTAGACAGCAGCCGAAGTTACTGATAAGAGGTGGAGAAGCCCTCCTAGATATTGGAAGGAACGCAGAAGAAGGAGCCTGGCAGAGCCTCATGCTAGAGGACTGTTGCAGGCTGGGCTAAAGCAGAGTGTCAGCTCTGAAGGGGACCGACGATTTACCCGGTATCCCCAGATTCACTGACGGGGAGCTTCAGTTTCAAGCTGGAGTTCCTAACCCTAAAGACACGCAGCTAAGTGACAGATTAGGACTCACAGAAGCCCGAGTCACCGCTATACTGTCGAGTGTCACACAACCCATGAGGAAAGAGAGTAAAAGCCCGGAAAGGTACACTTAAAGACTGTGTGAGGGGTCACAAGGAGAGAGGAGCCTGGCTGCAGGAGAGAAGGGAACCCGGAGAGGGAGAAAGCAACCGTGTACTTGAACTGTGTCTGTGAATAACCTGTAACTTACTTGAAGGAGAACAACTAAGTAAAGCCTTGGAAACCCTGCATTGCCTCTCTTGCCTGCTTCCATCTGCAGACCCTTTCTCCCATACAGGCTTGCACCCAGAAGACCTCAACCTGCAGAGCCACAGCCTGTCAGCACCAACGCTGAGGAGAGATCCCTGCAGCGTCTGCAAGTAAGTGTGCTCCAGCAACACACACACACAATAGAGACTTTAACCCTTACTGCCCCGGGGGATACAGTTCCCCCCACTGGAATTATACCACCTCCGCTGCCCTCACATCACCCCCGGAGGTTCTGCAGCATCGGCGGCCCCATCACTGGCCGCACCAAGTGGGTGGCGTCACCCGTGACAATATCCCTTGTAAATATTCCCCTTTTATTGTGCTGAGCCAGGGACACGGTCCGGACCAGGCCACCAGTGACATCCCCGACACAGATCGGTCCGGTACCGAGTACCCCACGTCCCTTGGGGCTCCACAACCTGGCGTCACGAACAGGATCTACCCGGTCCAAAAGAATTGGACCTAGTGCGCCTAAACAGCGAGTTCTGGACCTTTCCCGCCAAATTTGACCCTAATGGCGGCCACAGGGGACTAGCGCCATGTGCAGGGGAGGCGTTCCTAAGACTCCCATCGTGGGCCGGTCCGGTCCAAGGCGCGAAAAGAAGGTCCCGCCCTGGCTCTCCTTAACTCCGGGAGAGCCAGTTGTCACTCTCAAAGAAGAGCCGCCGCCCTAGACCCTCCTACCAAGAAGCTGGCGCGAACGAAGCAGGAAATCGTCATCAGGAGGGGGCGGAGCAGGCAACCAAAAGAGAAGCGGTCGCCATTCGGAGACATGAGGACGGAAGCAGAGGACGCAACGATTAGCGTTACACCCGGAAGACCATGCGTGATCCCGGAGGGCCCACAGAAAGATTTAGTGGAGGAACCCAGCCGAGGAGAGACCCCGTGTGACCGTGCGGAGATGGCGGAAGGTGGAAAGCGTCCCCACGTCCAAGACACCCGGCGGGGTGTGATGCGACTGTCGCCCCAGCAGATGACCCGGATCCAAGAACAGCATACCCGGATCCAGCTTAGCATCGAGCATCGCCAGCATACTTACGAGACTGTAGCTACACAACCCGGCTGGGTTGCCGACACCCGCGACCGCATGCAGAGCGAGGGTGGATGCCGTACAGCAACGCTGGTGGATCTATCTGTGCCACGTACTGCACCGCAAGTTGCCAAGAGGAACGCAGATCCCTTAGGAGCTCTACCGGAGGGAAAACTGGTGTTGCCGCAGCCCTTAATACCAGCGCCTGAGATGACAGAGGTAAAGGGAGAGCAACTCCGTTGCTGGTGGGAGCGGGACGAAGATTGTGATGACATGATGGGCTTTGTAGGAGACCCTGGAGGTGCAGTAGGCCCCGTAGAGATAGTCACCAGAAATGAATATCTGAGACGATGCGGTAGAAGGTGGGAACAGGAGGAAGAGAAAAGACAAGAGCAAAAGCGGGAATTAGTTGCCCTAACCCAATACTTAAAAACCGTTGCGAGGCGAGACAGAAGCCTCACGGGATCCCAGAGACATGAGGGCAAGATTGTGAAGGTTAAGCATGAGGATGGATATGCGTTTGCCCGCGAGGAAGGAGTGGATGGTGACATTTTTATCAACCGCAGACATGTTGAACAGCACTTGCCAGAGAAGCACCAGGACAGGGAAGTGGAAGTTGGAGAGTGGGTCTCCTATGTGATTGTTCAGGGAGCAAGAGGCCCGTATGGCATAAGAGTGCACAGACTTTGCTTGGATGCGTCTGAAGATGACATGCCCGCATTGGAAGAAACAAATCCAATGATACCGCCGGACCCAATCGTTAACCCGGGTCCTAATACAGACTTAGTAGCAGTTACTGAAACCGTCCCCGTAAAGAACACAGCAGATGTTGCCACTCAGACTCCGGAGAGTTATCTGCTAATTCAAGCCCTGCAAGAACTTGAGATGTTCCCCAGAAAGAGAGGACCGCCAGCACTTCCGTGGAAGGTCAAGCTGGATGAAAAGAAAGAGTGAACACGGGTCCTTAGAAGAACAGAAGAAGATTTGTAAGTGTGAATGTACATTGTTCCTTATTGATCCCCCAACCTTACCTGAGTGAATGTTAGCATTCCCCTGTCTGTCTTATGTGTTTTACCAGAACATTTAATATCATAGACAATGACTTGATACGAACTCCCTTTGTATATAGTTGAGCACCTTTCTGTGCTCCCCTTTGGTTTTAAAACCAGATGCAAATGCGAAGTAATGCACGAACTCTGCATTTTGAACTTTGAAGCTGCTTTTTGAGACTTTTGCACTTTTGGAGAATTTTTGAAAGTTTTAGCACTTTTTGAAAAGAAGAGAGATTTTATACTTTTATATGAAGTAATGTTTATAATGTCTTTTACAGAGAAAAGAGGGTAATGATGAGTATAAATACCCATGCACTCATGTTTATAGTTAAAGCAACGTTCCAAGAATCGTGCCTCCCGGACGGGAAGAAATCAAGCATCCATAATGTTTACTGTTATATATAATATAAAAATGTTTTCAGGGTAACCAATGTCGAGTCGCGCGCGGACGCGCTGTTTAACTCCGGGAGAATGTGGCGCCCCTGCGTCCAGGTGGCCACAGAAGGGTACTGCAGCCAGGCAGTTAGGACATAGTAAACACTACACCCTCACAGCCCACATCCCCACGCATAGAAGGAGGTCACATCCAGCTCTGAGGTTAGATACTATATGAGACCAGAGGAGTGGTGGATGAGGAGTGGGTTGGGCACACCAGAGGTCAGGTGACTGACAGTATATAGAGAGGGGGAGGAGTGAAGGAAGTTAGTAAGCCATGGTGCTGAGATGTAAAGGTTGAAAGACAACACACGTCCTGGAAGAGCCTAGCAGAGGAGCGCAGACCCGTACTGAGCCAGTGTGAGCCGGATGGGGGGGAAAGCCCGTCCAAAGCTGAGACCACCAGGAGTGTGAGGAACAGAGAGGGACGGTGTACCCGTGCCCTAGACAGCAGCCGAAGTTACTGATAAGAGGTGGAGAAGCCCTCCTAGATATTGGAAGGAACGCAGAAGAAGGAGCCTGGCAGAGCCTCATGCTAGAGGACTGTTGCAGGCTGGGCTAAAGCAGAGTGTCAGCTCTGAAGGGGACCGACGATTTACCCGGTATCCCCAGATTCACTGACGGGGAGCTTCAGTTTCAAGCTGGAGTTCCTAACCCTAAAGACACGCAGCTAAGTGACAGATTAGGACTCACAGAAGCCCGAGTCACCGCTATACTGTCGAGTGTCACACAACCCATGAGGAAAGAGAGTAAAAGCCCGGAAAGGTACACTTAAAGACTGTGTGAGGGGTCACAAGGAGAGAGGAGCCTGGCTGCAGGAGAGAAGGGAACCCGGAGAGGGAGAAAGCAACCGTGTACTTGAACTGTGTCTGTGAATAACCTGTAACTTACTTGAAGGAGAACAACTAAGTAAAGCCTTGGAAACCCTGCATTGCCTCTCTTGCCTGCTTCCATCTGCAGACCCTTTCTCCCATACAGGCTTGCACCCAGAAGACCTCAACCTGCAGAGCCACAGCCTGTCAGCACCAACGCTGAGGAGAGATCCCTGCAGCGTCTGCAAGTAAGTGTGCTCCAGCAACACACACACACAATAGAGACTTTAACCCTTACTGCCCCGGGGGATACAGTTCCCCCCACTGGAATTATACCACCTCCGCTGCCCTCACATCACCCCCGGAGGTTCTGCAGCATCGGCGGCCCCATCACTGGCCGCACCAAGTGGGTGGCGTCACCCGTGACAATATCCCTTGTAAATATTCCCCTTTTATTGTGCTGAGCCAGGGACACGGTCCGGACCAGGCCACCAGTGACATCCCCGACACAGATCGGTCCGGTACCGAGTACCCCACGTCCCTTGGGGCTCCACAGTTTCAGCTGTGGCACTAAACAGGTTGATGTCACATTCTGGGTCTCCTGAGGTCAGATAGAGCGAGATGGCTTTCTCACTTGAGGTGAACTCTCCCGTTTCACAGTGAGACCTAAACTACTGAGTTTCAGGTCCTGCTGTGAGGTGTGACATGGGAAAATTCACCTCAGGTAAGAGAGCTGCATTGATCTATGTGACCTCAGGTGACCCAGACCGTGGCTTATTCAGTTTCAGTTCTCCGCAGAAAGCGATGTTGAAGAGAATCGTAGATGGGTATGTGGGAGTAATAAAGATAGGTATTCTTTACTATTTAATAGAGATTCCTAATGGCCGGGTCTACCATTGACCTGACATTAGGATTCTCGGCCTTAGTGCCAGCTGGCAATATTCAGCTTTCATTAACCCCTTAATTACTTAGTTTGCCACCACGACAGTGCAGCTAGAAAACTTTGGTAAAGCACAAGCAGATGCGATGAATGCGCTATTTGCTTGGGCTGCTGCAGGCTGTAATTCTCCGTGGGGGAGGGGGGAGGGCAGAAAGCATGGGACTCCCCATGCTGAGGATTCCAGCCCCCAGCAGCCTTGTTTTACCAGGCTGGAAAAAAAAACATACGGTGAAGCCCTATGTAGTTTATTTTAAAAAATCAAACACAAATAAAAGAAAAAAACAAAAAAAATTAATCCTCATATTCTGATACCACAACATTCCTGCAAAAATAACACTGTCCCTGCACACTCACTAAACACTGTACCGCTCTTTCCTACACTGTACAAAAAATGGTGGTACTGTTCTGGTAAAATCACATCCTGCCCTTTTGGTCACAAAAAGTAAGCACCAAAACCGCAACATAGTTTTGTTGTGGTTTTCATGCTTTTTTTAGTGCAATCTTGGCACAAAACTGCATTAATTGTGTTCAATATGTTCATCGGCATGTCCTGGCAAAAAAAGGACCATAACCACAACATGGCTTCTGCCACAGTTTTCATGCTATTTTAGTGCAATTTTGGCACAAAACTGCATGTATTGTGTTCAATATGTTCATTTGCATCTCCTGGCAAAAAAAGCACCAAAACCGCAACATGTTTTTTTCTGCGGCTTTCATGCTTTTTTTTTAGTGCAATTTTTGCACAAATCTGCATGCATTATGTTCAATGTGTTCATCTGCATCTCC
This sequence comes from Allobates femoralis, assembly GCA_033576535.1. Classification (NCBI taxonomy): domain Eukaryota; kingdom Metazoa; phylum Chordata; class Amphibia; order Anura; family Aromobatidae; genus Allobates; species Allobates femoralis. The sequence goes on from JARQOC010000001.1 coordinate 353,714,882, forward strand.
TGGGAAAAAAGCAGCAAAACTTTGACACAGTTGAGGCCTTTTCAAAAAATGACTCCTTGAAATAATACAAAAAAAAAGACAAGGGGCGGATGCCAAACCAGGTACAGCAGGCAGGTATTGGCTTCCCCTATCTCTAGCTGCCTAGTTTTACCTGACTGGAAACCAAAAATACAGGACAGCCCTTTTTTTAATTATTTCATGAAGTAATTAAAAAAATCTATGTGGGGTTTCACCATATTTTTGGTTTCCAGCCAGGTACAACTAGGCAACTGGCGACCGAAATCCTCAGCGGGGGGTTGTCCAAGCTTTCTGCCCCCTCGCTATGAATTGCAGCCCGCAGTTGCCCCAGAAAATAGCATATTCATTGAAGCCTCATTTTCTGTCACTGTACCTAACTCTTCCAGTTGCCCTGGTGCTGGTGGCAAACTGGGTAATAAAGGGGTTAATGCCAGCTGAATTTTGTCAGCTGGTACTAAGCCCAAGTTTTCAAATGTTGAGCCAATCTCAGACCAGGCCATTAGGAATCTCTAAGTAAATGTTAAATAATACACAACACACAGAGAAAAAAAATTTTATTATAGCAAAAAACACAAACACATATTTTGAGTACATCTTTATTACTCCCACCTACCCTTCAACAATCCCCTATGATGTCTGCCTGCTGAGACCCAAAACTGAATGAGTTTTGGCTGTGGCAGTGAATAAGGTGACATCACAGTCTGGGTAAGATAGAGTGACAGGGCTCCCTGACCTGAGGTGCACTTTCCCACTTAAAAGTAGGACCCAAAACTGGTGATTTTTGGGTCCCGCTGTGAAGTGTGACACGGGAAAGTTCACGTTAGGTCAGAGGTTCACCTGACTTCATCAGAATTCAGCACCAGTAATGCAGCTGAGCTCTGACCTTGTGTGTACTTTCCTGTGTGACCAAGCGCGGTAGATGATAATATATGGGCTGTTCACAGATTACGTCAACAGCCAATCACAGACACCCATTCTCTTTGACAGCATCTGTAATTGCCTGTTCCATCCTAAGCAGTAAATACCCATGAAGTCCATTGATAAAGAAAAAAGGGCACTTACCCATTCCAGTGCTGGTAATCACTTTTATTCCGGTGCCATTTTATAGGTAGCACGGAGAGGGGTAGGAGATGGCGGACAACGGCCCATTTCGTGCCTGTCTGGCACTTCTCATTGATAAAGAAGAAAGGGCACTCACCCATTTCAGTGCTGGTAATCTCTTATTTATCTTTTAGTGTTGCATAGGGAAAGATTGAACAGCTGCTAGTGAGAGTGTTTAGGCCACTCTATAACACAAAAGCCCTTTTTAGGGCTACCTGTAGTGTATGCTAGGTCAGTGTAGTGTAGGGAGGGAGAGATTCTCTAGTCGGGACAGAATATAAAGGAGCCTGTCACTAGCTCCATATACCAGAATACAATAGCTCTTTTCAGAACTGAAACCATTGAACAAGCTCACAGTACAGGGAGGGAGAGATTGTGGATTAGGTAGGGAGAAGTTAAACTGTTATTCCAGTGTCCATATTACAACTGCTCTTGTCAGCTCTTTTTTCCCAGCATACAGAGTACTAGCATTTAGTGCTGCCTCTTGTTTAAAAGCACTGGTTCTTTTTCCCTACTGTTTTTGCGGTCACAACCTGGCTTGTTCTGTCCACATCAGTCACATTAATACGGTGCTAGTGCCCTAGCCAAATCAAAAGCAGTACTACAAGCATTTAGTGCTGCCTGGTACAAAGCACACACCAGTCCATTTTCCCCAATATTTGTGGGGTGGTCACAGCCTGGCTTGTGCTGTCCACACCAGCCACATTAATACGGTGCTATAGTCCTAGCCAAATCCACAGCAGTACTATAAGTGTCGAGCCCACTGGGACGGGGTACTCGGTACCGGACCGCGTTGCTTCTGCGGATGTCATGAAGGTCCTGGTCCGGACCGTGTCCCGGGCCCTGGCAAGTAAAAGGGTGATATTTACAGGGGATTAGAGTTTGTCGTGATGCCACCCACAGTGTGTGGTCAGTAAGGGGGACCACCGCTGCTGCAGAACCTCCTGGGATGATGTTAGGCAGCTTAGATGGTACTGCTCTCCGTAGGTAGAGGCGAGGTCCCCGGGGCAGTGGTTGTTATAGTCTATGGTGGATGTAATAGTAAGGGATGGATAGTGGATACGGGTTGAAGGAACACACACGTTTCTGTAGTTTCCAAAGCTTTATTGCAGATGTTGTAGCAGATTGTCCACGGAGTCTGTACTGGGGCCGGGTTGCTCCCACCCTGTCCGGGTCCTCAGCTTCCTCGTGCTGCGCTGTGTTTGTGGCCCTGCTGCTGCTTCTAGCTTAGCTGCTGGCACTGGCTCACTCTCTCTCTCTCTTCTGGTACCCCTTAGCTAGGCAACTTGAGTCTTCTGTGTGGTGCTGACCCCACCGTGTTGCTTTACACTGGTACAGTGTTGATCTAGAAAACTCCACTATTCCTGGATTTACTGTGCTGTGTGTGTCAGTCACAGTGTCGGATCCGGTGTCCGTTCTGTGCGCTCCTCTGGGACGAGTGGTGATGGCACTCAAGCTCCCAGATGTGTTCCTCTGTCTTTTAGTTCTCCTCTCCTCAGACCCTGGCTAGGCCTGGACTCGAGTAACAGATTGTGGAGAAGCCTGTCGCAGCTCTTTTACACCACAATCTCCTTCTCTCAGATCTCCCATGAACTGAACTCTCTCTAGCACTCTCCTCTAGAGACTAACTTCTTCTCTCCCTACTTTCTCTTGATCTGGAGTATATAAGGGAGCTGGGTTAGCTCCCACTCCTGGCTCAGAGGTGCTAGTGTAGGTCAGTGTGTTGTGGGGAGGGAACCCGGTGATGTTACTGTGGCACATTAACCCCTGGGTGCCACATAAGCATTTAGTGCTGCCTGGTACAAAGCATGCACCAGTCCATTTTCCTCAATATTTTGGCTTTCACAGCTAGCTTGGATTGTGCCACCAACATCTGAAAATCTGTGAACAAAACCCAAAATGCCAAAAAATCCTGTTGTTAAGGGACAGGGACATGTACATATATGTCTGTGTCAGGTCAGAAGAAGTTGAATGCATCCGCTATGTGCCTGGAAAAATTTTCCAGTTTGGAAGGTAACGTGAGTGGAAGCCAGAAGAGCGAGAGCAGATTCTGTCTTGGATGGCAGACAAGGCCCCTACGTATTACTCATGCAGCACCAAATCTTCCACGACCACACAGTCTATTGTTGATACACAGAAGGCTGGTCCATCCAATCCTCAACCCGGTTCTCCTTCCTTCCAACATCATCAGTCACAGGAGACATATCCCTGCAAGCTTGGCCACTCCAAAGATGTGTTTTCTATGTATCCTTTGGTTGTTTCTGGCCTCTCGCCCTGTAGAATTAAAGAGGGGCGTGAGGAGGTGGTGTTCGTTGATGCACAAATATTTGAGGACCTACGGCTAGAAGAAAGCCACTTTGAGGAAACTGATTTACTGTCTCCAGAAGTGGAAGCTAACGATGATTAGACACAGTTGCCATCAGGTCAGCCTACAATCTCAACTGGGAAGAAGGATGAGATGGAAGATGAGGTGGTCGATGATGAGTACACTGATCTGACAACACGGCAACACAGAGGAAGGTGAATATGTAGCACCAACACAGGCACCAAGGAGTTGTGGTTTGCCCAGAGTGAGAACTGGGTCAATTGTTCTCAAGAGCACCCCCGCTGGGCCCAAGGTCAGGGCAAGGGGGCATTCAGCCGCTGGGTGGAAGTTTTTCTGAAAGTCCTTAATTGAAAAATATTGTAGTCTGCAGCATCTGCAATACCAAGTTGAGCAGAGGCTAAGGCAAAGGCAACCTGAACACCACCATTGTGTGAAACCACATGGCAGCCAAGCACCCCAGTAGTTGGGCAGAACACCAGGTACCAAATCTGTGTCTGCAGGTCAAACTACTGCCATAGCACCTGTGCTATGTCCTACAGAATTTGCTCTCCAAGAAGGAGACACTCATACCTCCTGCCCACAAGCTGTGGTTGCTCACACGCAACAAACATCAACCAGCTCAAGTGTCCAGTTGTTTGTACCTGAGAGCTTGGAATGGAAGCGTAAATACCTAGCCATGCACCCACAGGCACAAATGCTAAACTGGCACATTGCTAAATTGCTAGCCGTGGATATGTTGCTGTTTAGGTTTGTGGGAGCACATTCTTTCTGCTATCTCTTAGCTGTGGCTGCCAGATCATACAGTATTCCCAGCCATCATTATTTTGCCCAGTGTGCCGTTCCTGCATTAGACAAGCATGTGTTCAACAATCTTAACCATGCTCTCACCAACAACGTAACCGCAAAGGTCCACCTAACAACAGACACCTGGATATGTTGTTGTGGACAGAGATGATACATTTCTGTCACAGTGCATTGGTTGAACCTGGTGGAGGGTGCAACAAAAGCGCAAAGTGGAACATCACACACCCTACCCATGCCAAGAATAGTGGGCCCAATGTCTGTCAGGGTTTCCACCTCGTCATATTCGACTTCCTCTTTCCATCCTCCTGCTCCTAATCCTCTGCTTAATTTCCCTCCCCATCACTGCCAAACTGGGAGCTTTGCAGCAGCGCATTGGCAAAGTGGCAACACGCTCTGCTGAAGTTGATCTGTTTAGGTCAGAAACCACACACTGCAACAGAGCTGTGGCAAGCTATAAAACAACATAACAATCACTGGCTCTCCCCGCTGCACCTCCAACCCAGTTTGGTCGTCTATGATAATGGGCGTAACCTGGTGGCGACTTTAAAGGTCCGCAAGCTGGTACACGTGCCATGCATTACTCACGGGCTGAACCTCGTTGTTCAGAAATTTCTGAAAACTTATCATGACTTGCTGCACCTACTTAAGAAGGTGCACCGTATGGGTGCCCATTTCCGCCATTCCTCTACCGCTTTTTCTGGTCTTATAGAACTGAAAAAACACTTAAATTTGCTAAGTCACCAACTCAATTGCGACCCCTCCACGAAGTGGATCTCAACCAATCATATGTTGGTGAGAATTAGCGAGCAGCAGATGGTAGTAGTTGAATACCAGCTTCAACATGCCCATCAGACTGAGAGTCAGCCACCACACATAGCAACTGTTGACTGGGTGTGGATTGCTGACATTTTTGAGGTTCTTGACAACTTTGAGTACTGCTGTTAATAGAAAATTAATGAGGAGCACCACTAATCATGCATAATTAAAGGTGGGTGCTCACCATGCCAAGACAAGACCATGTACATCAAGAAACAGACTTTGGCATATAATATAGGGAGCACAACCATTTAGTGAAAAAGATAACAACTTTATTTACATGCATGGGGACAAACACAATAAAAACAATTAAAATTTACACAGGAGGCCTCAAGCTTGTAATGTACAATTTATCATACAGTTCATGAGGGGGGAATCTTGCAATATATCAGACCAATCATGGTTGTCCAATGTAATGGAACTGTCAATCACCCAGATTATATTATATCAATTGCATAAGTTACACAATTAACAACTGCCTACAGTGGAGTTCCCCCTATAGTAATCTGATTAGGTGGCAGGTCACAAGTGGATAATTCACAACATGAGAGTAAGGGTACCTTCACACGCCGCAATATCGCCTGGCAATCCTAAAGGTGATATGTCGCCCCAGAGCAATCGCCGTGAAATTGCCTCACAGTTGCGGTGTGTGATTGGAGAATTTTGCGGCAATAAATCACCTCTCGGCCGTTGCCTGATTCCTGAGCACTGCTCAGAAATCAGCCGCAATCATGAAGGCGATATTTTCCGTGTTGTGGCGTGTGATAGGGTGATAGTGATGGAAACAGCGTTGGCTAGGATTTCCCATAGGCGTGCCGCAACCGTTCTGTAGTCCGCGCCCCGTCTGCGATGATTGGTGTTGGCTACTGTTTCCCATTGGCTGACAGTTCACAGGACGCCATATTTGAAGAGCTGTCACTTCAGCACCACACACATCTTCACCTACACAACCGTCCACTAAATCAGTGCAATTACGTGCGCCATTGAATAGCGCAAGCTATGTTGGCCGCGTGTATTGGAAGTTGCGCTGGGTCGAGTATAGTGCCACATATGACAGCTCAGATGTTGGCCTACGCATTGCTGATGGGTGCCATTGGCCACGCACTGCAATTGTGTGAATTTGGTGAGGCTGATGGGTACATTATACTGCTCCCACTCCACAGACGGCTACCTTGTTAGCACCCTCAACTTTGTTTGGCGGCGCCAGTGTGCATGGTGACGTCATCACGTTTCTTTTCATTCCTCCCTTCCTGCCAGGTGCCTGCCCCTCTCCTGCACATAGGAGAAGAGTCATGGCCGCCGCACAGCACGCTGCTACATGGGGTCTGGCAGAGCTAATGGTTCTGATAGACCTGTGTGACCGCCATGACTACTGGTGTCACCAGCATCACCGGCAACCATGACTGCGCAAGTGCAGCATACTGAGGAGAATCCAGCGGGCCCTGCTCCAGAAACTGGGGGTGGAGAGGACCCGCAAGCAGATCAAGAAGAAAGTTGCTGACCTCAAGCACAAGTCCCCAGGGCGCATTCTGGATATTCGTGCCCGGATTGCCAGGCTGCGTGGTGAGTATGTGGCAATGCCAAACACACACATGGCAAGCATCCTACTCCAAACACTACACAATTATCATGTGTTATTGTGCCTGGCACATAGTCTGAGCATGTGGACCTGTCACCAATGTGCATCTGCATGTTGGTCACACTTTAACATGAAGGTGCAGAATACACTTATATGTTTTTGTACTGCCGGCGCCTATAGTGGTCATTGACCTGTGTGTTGCCGAACATAGGTGTGTAATGCAAGCAAAGTAGTCGTCAACATATTCATGCTCATTTTAAGCACACATCACACCTGGCATCACATATGTGCGCAGTCTGACACATAGCATTGCACAACACATTCATCACAATCGGGAAAAGGGACTACAAGCTGACTGCTATGTTTTTGACCCCATGGTGGCACTACCAGATGCTTACTGTCTGCTGTTGTGTTTTGTGTCAAAATCCATCCTCTGCGAATCCAAGGGTGTTTGACTTTAAAAATATGTGCTCACTGGTGTTGTGGTGTTGGTCAAAAACAGAGTGGGCCCTAACCATAGTGTCGCTGTAGACCAAACCCTTTCTGCCTAGCCTTGACGCTGTAATTACATTGATACACACACAGTACGTGTTTGCTGTATGTTGTGTTCTGTTTTTTTAATCCATGTCTTGTCAATTTGTACATTACAGATGAGGAAGATCCCATCAGAGGAGGCGCAACGGGCCCCAACACCACCCAGGACCCCATTATCTCCAGCTATTGTGGGCCCAGCAAGTCCCCCCCCACCAGGACCCCACCATCACCAGCAATCGTGGGCCCAGCAGGTCCGCCCCCACTGGGACCCCCAATCACCAGCCATCGCGGGCCCAGCAAGTCCCGCCCCCACTGGGACTCCCCCATCACCTTTCCAGGAGGGCCCAGGAACTCCACACCCCCCCAGGGGTCATACCATCCCGGTTCAGGGACGGATCAGGAAGGGCAGTGAATTGGGTCGTAAACCCAACCCCTGGATACACCCTCACCCACAACATCTCCACCTCCCGAGGCCCACACCATCCACTTCAGCCTGCAGTGGTTGTTATTGCTGGCAAGTGTTGTCAAGGGCCAAGGGTGGTTTTCGTGTGTAAGGCAAAGTAATCACCCCATCTCAGTGTCCCATTCACACCCGCTTCCAGGACCCAAAAGATGGCCCTCTCGGTGATGGGACGTTGCTCTGGCTCCATGCGCCCCACCATCTTACTGGCCATTGCCCGATTCCAGTGGGGGGGTCCTCTCTCTGTCCAACAGGACCCGTTTAGCCCAGGTACCCAGCTCCTTGTTGGGTGGAGCAGGTATTCTGACGTGTTGTATGCCAGAGCTGGGTCCTGGGCATGGCCCCCACCACTAGGATCAGGTACCGGCTCTCCAAATGATGCTGATGGGAAGCCTGTCCAGCGGGTGGGTCCTCTGCAGTGGAGCCAGACTCCCGAGGGGCCTGTAAATCAAACAGAGGAAAAATAAACATTACCAAGAGTAGCAATGTACTGACATCAATTACCACAACCAACCACCCAGCACCAGATGGCGCATATCTTAACATGCCAACAAACCTAGCAAAATGAGTAGGGTTGGAAAGAGAGGAAGAAAGAAGTTGACAAGTGCTCTGGACTCACCTGCGGCTCCCAAATGATATGGCAAGTGACCCCACATAACACTGCACAATCTGTGCCAAAAGCCACAATCCAACACACAGAAGAAGACACAGAAGGATGGTGAAAAAAGAAGATGGTGGTGCCTTCAACATGTCAAGGAAACCAAACATCAATGCAACCAGCAAGGTGTGTACATAGGTAGCAAACTCAAAACTACGCACCTCTTGTGACGGGGCAGGCTCCTGGCTTGTGGCCAAAGATGGTTGGGCAAGGCGCCTGCTGCACCGTGTTGGCCGAGGAGCCTCCTGGCCCAGGGTGAAGGTGAGGAGGTCATAATACCACAGTCATGGCTCAGGGACCTCCTCAGCTCCAGTCCCGGGCCGAGCATCCATCCACTTCATATGCTCTTTGGTGAACATGGTGCGCAGGAGCTTGATCTTCGCCACAACCATGGGCACCGTCCAGGTCTTAGTTTCGTTGAGCCGGTTTGCCAGCTTGACAAGGTGCCCGTAGGCCACAGCCCTCGCTGCCTTATTCTAGTACTTAGGAGATAAAACTGGAATGGTATCCACGGTCCGCGCTGCTGCTCTTTATCCAAGGATTTCACAAGAGGATATTACCATCAAAAGTCCTTTATTTCATCACACCAACGCGTTTCAGTGCTTTCCCAACACCTTCCTCAGGGGACAGCACTGAAACGCGTTGGTGTGATGAAATAAAGGACTTTTGATGGTAATATCCTCTGTTAAATCCTTGGATAAGAGCACAGCGCGAACTTGGATACCATTCCAGTTTTATCTCCTGATTTCCCGCGTTTTTGTGGCGTTGGTGGAGGTTCTGCAGCAGCTGTTTTATGCTTTCAAACAGGTTGTGGGTCTCACAACCGTAAAAGGTGAGTGGATATCCTTATAATCCACACTACAACTATAGTGTCTTTTTGATAAGGCACAATCTGCGCCTCTTGTATCTCCTCTTTTTTCTAGTTATTCTAGTACTTGAGCAGCGACACCCGCCACAGGCATTCCTGGTCCTGGTACATGGAGAGGAGGTCCTACACAAAATCAGTACACTCAGCCATCTGGCAAAAATATAAATAGTGTGTTACCAAAAGACATCCATGTACATATCAGGTCACACCCTACTCTGTGTGGCCAATCCATGTCCAGCACTACCAATGACAGGTGGTCTGGTAGTTAGCTTGTGTATGCATACACATTATTGGCCTTTACATGTGGACAGAGATCGGGCATGGAGCACAAGTCACGGGCTATATGTGTTTTGGCCCTGGCCAGGGACAGTTACAAAGCTGTGTAATGTACAAATGGCATACATGGCGTCACACAGAAAATATAGACACAGCAATGACCTAAACACATATTTATGTAACAATATACTGCTGTAGGACACATTGTCCTGGCATTCTTCGCAAGGATCATTATGTGTCAAACAGGACACGGAGGGGTGTAGCGATGCGTACCCGTCGCTAAACACACATCTACAGGACGCTACATGAAGCTTTACATAAGCCGCCCATACATCTGGTAAGATATGGCTCTGAAGCCGCCAAGAAAATACCATACATGATAAGCACAATAGCATGTCCTCTGACTTACCGTTTGTCCAACAGAGTTCTGGTGATGAGATGCTACTAGAACAATGCACATTGAAGTAGGAGCATGGGTGGCGGCCCAGCTCGCCACTTTTTAAACACAACATGATCAATCAGAAAGCAACACTGGCGCCTACTCAGTGGTCGCACCTGGCAACTCCCAGGCGGCTACGTGAATTAGATGACACAGATGCGCCATGATTGGATGGTTCCCACATAAAAACGCCAAGGACCAAGCTACGGCACGATTGCTGCCCAGAGTCATTAAGTAAGTACTGATGTTCACACATGATTTGTCCTATGGCTGTGTATAGTGTTAGATACATGTTTGCATTACGGATCATTCTTGTAGTTTGTAATGAAGTGTTTTATCGAGCTATTGTGTGGCTGAAAAATGATGGATGCCTTTCCTTCCCACAAAACTTCCTCCTCATTGACAATCCATTTTGCCTTTGCCATACATAATCATGTTCGAAGGAAGTGTCTGTGGTTAGTTGAGTGGAACATATGCAATTTGGGCACATAGTACTGGCGTTTACCACACAGAATGGAAGTATTCTGCCCATACTGAGATGTGGAGTGGGCCATGTGGCTTGTGAATGTCTGCCTGTGAAGATCCGGCCTTATCAACACCTCAGAGATGTCTGTTGGACATGATGAGTATGCAATAGTCTGCTGCGTGGGCAGATATTTTGTCCTTACCACATGGCTGTGGTACGTGTCTCATGTTATTGTATTTAATTGGTAACAAGCATCAGTCTGTATTTGTGAGCTTTGTATTTTCCTAGGCCTTGTGGTACTACATATACATTATGGGCAGCTATATGGGGTATGGTCATGATGTCTCAATTTGGACAATGGAGATGTAGTTATTGAGGAGACCCATGCGTGTAGTGATAACAGGCTTTGTTGTGAGCCAGTGTAATGTTGTTTGTGACTGTTCAATGGTGCAATATATGTATGTGGGTGGCCATATCAGCAGATTTGGCTAGGATGTTGGTAACTGGGTAAGAGATGTGTAGGGAAGGAGGTAGTGGCAAATTTGGTACCTGATGACGCGTTATTGTGGTGATTGTTGTTTTTTTTTTCTTTTTCCAGGGGTTGGTAGGTGAGATCATCATGGACCCTATGGAGATGTTATCGTGGCTGTTGCCTTGGTGGAAGAGGACTTGTGGCTCGAGGAGAGGGCTGAGAGGTTGCGGTCTCGCAGACCACAGGCGTGTGTGGGTTCGGGATTGTCTTCGGCAATGAGACAACCTGAGCCACATGCGGCTGGTCTGTCAGCTGGAGGACCGGAGTCCGCATATTTCCGGAACTATCTCCGTATGTCCAAGGACTCTTTCACATTCCTCTAGGAATGCATAAAGCCATTGATAGCCCAACAGGACACTTTGATGCGAGATGTGCCACCTTACGTGGTTTGGCAGTAACTTTGCAGTTCCTGGCAACAGGGAGTTCGATGACAGACCTGCAATACTCTGCAGCTGTCTCACTGTCACCGCTGAGCCGCCTGATCCACGAGACGTGTGAGGCCATCTGGAGTTGTCTGCTGCCATCCTACATGCAGTTTCCAACAACACCCGCTGAATGGATGGACGTTGCCAGAGGTTTTGATGATCGATGGCAATTTCCAAACTGCGGTGGTGCATTGGATGGTAAGCACGTGAGGATAACCCAACCCCCCAACACGGGGTCCTTGTATTATAATTACAAAGGATATTTTAGCGTGGTCCTCATGGCCCTGATGGATGCTCACTATGAATTCCTCTACGTGGACGTTGGCATGAACGGCCATGTCTCATATGGGGGTGTGTTTGCACACTGCTCCTGGCCCAAGACCTAAGGAGAGGTGTTCTGAACTTGCCCTCAAATGATGAGACAAGCGGTCATCTCAACTTTGCGTTTGTGAGGGATGAAGCGTTCCCACTTTAGGTTCACCTACTACGGCCATATCCCCAGAGGATGGTTACATCTGAGCAGCACATTTTCAATTACTGGCTCGCCGTGTGGTTGAAAATGCGTTCAGGATCATGGCCAATAGATTCCGCATGTTTCATACGCCTTTGCATATGAAACTGGAATCTATCGATGTGGTAGTGCTGGCCTGCTGTGTGCTTGCATAACTTCCTGCGTCGTAGGAATTCGGTCATCATACACGCCGGCAAGTTATGTGAATTATGTGGACACCACAACAGGGGAGCTTCGTCCCGGGGATTGGCGTGCTGCCGACCATGGTGTGGCACCACTCCAGCCGCTGAGCCACGGTCTGAGTCAGCAGGATGCCAGGAGCAACAGAGACGCATACTGCTCCTACTTTAATGGCCCTGGGGCAGTGGCCTGGCAGCACCAGCAGGTGTAGGGTGGCTGGTGTTGTGAGGCACACACATGAGGTGGATGGTGTAGTCACCAGGGTGGCTGCACCATGAGGGTTTGGGTTGTGGCTTTTTAATTGTGGGTTTTGAAAAAGTAGTTAGTTAGGTATTTTTGGGGTTCTGTACTGTCACATGTTTGTGAATGACCATTATTTATCATGATTGGAACTTTATTTGTGTGATGTTACCACTTGTGTTTTTGATGTTATGTGTGTGCTTTGCAAAACCTTTTATTGCGCACAAGAAGTAGTACTAAAAAACAAACAAACATAACAACCTGTGTCTGTCTTACTTTTGGAAACAGGACAGTTGCACATAGCTTTATGCTGTGCACAGAGGTATGTGATACATGAAATGGTATTGGTGCGTCCGTGCAGCATTGTCTGCTAATGTACAGGCCTTTGGGCCACACTGTATGCCGTGACTGTGTGTCCATGTCAATTATGATGTGTTTGCCCACATGGGAATGTGTTCACACACATGGATAATGCAATGGTGTTTGTGCGGGATGTAGGTAGACTTCATTAAACATGTGTGCATAACATACTTCATTTCAGCCATGGCAACTCTGCCATGGCGTGGACCAATGCAGGCACATATGTGCATAGTGTGGTTTTTATGTTACTGCCATCACCTACCTACGCACACATAGCCATTCTGTAGTATAATCCACTGTACTGCACAAGACTGCTCCTGTGTGACGCTTTGGTGCCTTGAAAGTGTGTTACAGGAGCCACAATTGACGACACAAGCGTGGATTTGTGAGAAACTCCATAGACAATTGCATCATGTATTACCCAGCTTCAAGAGCAGGCTGCCCAATCGCAACGCAGTTGTGTTGTCCAATGAGCGTGTATGGGGCGCTGTGTTAACCACTGTGACACGCCTATGTCCTCGTCACGCTGAACATGTACGCCCACATTGCATTTGGGATTGCGGCGTGTGAAGCGGTGCGGGAATGAGGTAAGATTGCTTCTGCTGTAGGTGAGGCGATTACTGGAGTGACACATCGCCTTAGCTTCAGGGCGAGATTGTGGTGTGTGATGTTGCATCGGCGATCTAAGGCGACCATGAAAAACGTGTACGCGCACGTTTAATTCGCCTCATATCACCAGGCGCTATTGCAGCGTGTGAAGGTACCCTAACACTCACACAATCTATAGCAATTTAGGTAGACAGTAGTGGGGTATCAATTATTAAAGTGTACAGGCAGGTAGACACATGGCATAGATATAATTCAGACATGGGTATTGTGCCACTTCATAATGAACATATACTTATGGCATCTACAGGTTCTTATGTCACACAATATGTATAATACCATTCATTGTAGCTGAACAAGGTCCCAGTTATGGGTATGAGCAATAGTGGCCTCCAGGCCCACCTATAAAGTGCACAATTATGATGTATCAAATGTTAAAGTGTACAGGCGGGTAGGCACATGGTATAGAAGTAATTCAGACATGAGCATTGTACCACTCCATGATAAACATATACTTATGGTATCTATAGGTCTTTATGTCACAGAATATGCATAATACCAATCGTTATAGCTGAACAAGGTCTTGCTATAGGTATAAGCAATAGTGGCTCCCAGGCCCACCTATAGAATATGTGAGCTACATAATAAACAGTGAGGTCAAGATCTTTGGCCCCTTACTGTATCATTCAAATAAAGTTCCACCAAGTCTTGTCACCTTGATAAGATTCTATGATCCCGCTCTGTACAATTATGGTCACAGATTATGTATCCGATTGGGAGTGTCTAATGTCTCAGGCTATAAGAATCCATATAAGTTCCTCCATATAGTCTGTATAATCTATAGCCTAGAGAGAGACATTTTCATGTGTACAATTATGTTACCGGTCCTAGGTCAAACTGAAGGCCCCCCTGGCCCACCCCACGCGTTCCACTACCGAGGGCTGAAGCTTCGTCAGGGTAGCGCAAGGGGTGGGCCAGGGGGGCCTTCAGCTTGACCTAGGACCGGTAACATAATTGTACACATGAGAATGTCTCTCTCTTGGCTGTAGCTTATACAGACTATATGGGGTAACTTATATGGATTCTTATAGCCTTATAGCCTGAGGCTTTAGACACTCCCATTGGGATACATAATGATCATATGTGATCATAAATTGTACAGAGCATGGTCACATAGAATCCTTATCAAGCTTACATATTCTATAGGTTTTACAATGGAATCCTTCAAGATTGTCATTGTAGATCAGTTGCTTCACCCTCAGACAATGCTGATGGCAGAGGTACTGGCTCTTTTCAACACCAATGATTAATGGGGAGAGAAATGAACACCAGGTCCAAAGGAGGTGGGGGCAAAAATGTGCACAAACTGGGCCAATTTCAATAAACCAGCACATCAGCAAGGGCTATCTATGCCTGTAACAATGTCAAGGATGGAGAAGTTGCAGAACATGGTCAAGTGGAAAATAAGTGACCATACCTGTATCCTTTCTGACACTTCAGTTTCCTTTAATTATTCAGTGTCCAAGCTGAAAACTTGGCCCAACCTCTCCTTATACACCTTGGAGGTGCTGGCTTGCCCGGCTGCTAATGTGATGTCAAAGCTTGTTTTCAGTTCTGCTGGGGCAATCATCATTGATAGGTGCACACGACTCTCCACAGAAAATGCAGACAGATTTAGGCTAGGTTCACACATAGATGTTTTCAGCCTCACCGCTAAAATCTTAGTGATTTTCTGCAGAAGCAGACAGAAGGGGACACCGATACCGATGTTCGCTTCAGCAGAATGGAGAGCCATAGGCAGCTATTCATTACCTGTACCGCGGCTGCACACACTCCACTTAGTGGGCCACTTTTCAGTGGTGCACAGGAAACGTTCCAGCCAACGTTTCCTGTGCACCAATGAAAAGCGGCCCCCGAAGCCTAGTGTGTGCAGCCGCGGTACAGGTAATGAATGGCTGCCTATGGCTCTCCGTTATGCTGATAGCAGACATTTTCCCCTTCTGTCCGCTTCTACAGAAAATCACTAAGATTTTAGCAGTGAGGCCAAAACGTCTATGTGTCAACCTAGCCTTACTTTGTTCAAACAAGGACTGGATTTCTCCACAGTTTGTAATCCTTAAAGATGAGAGCAAGCCAAGCTAAATTCACCAAATATTCTGCTAATGCTACTGCTTTTAAGATCCACCCCTTCTCATGGAAACCCATTTCCTTCCTGTGTTCATGATGACACAGCCCATAGGGCTAATTTTTACAAACCCTATGCACATTTTGCAGTGGACAAACCAGGAGAGTATTCCTACTCTAGCTTAACTACTATGTATGGTGTCTCCTTGCATCAACCATGACTTAGCACATAGGGCTAATTTTTCCACACCCTCTGCACATTGTGCAGTGGACAAAGTACAACAGTATTCCTACTCCAGCCTAACTACTATGTGTCATTGGAGACCCTTGTGATGGTGTCTCCCTACGTCAACTGTGACTCGGCTCATAGGGCTAATTTTTGGAAACACAATGCACATTGTGTAGTGGACAAACCAGGACAGCACAGCTACATCAGCCTAACTACTATGTGTCGTTGGAGGCCCTTGTGATGGTGTCTCCCTGTGTCAACCGTGACTCAGCCCATAGGGCTAATTTTTACAAACCCTATGCACATTGTGCAGTGAACAGGGCTAATTTTTGGAAAAACAATGCACATTGTGTAGTGGAAAAACCAGGAGACACTCGGGTCATGAGAGTGATTCCTCTACTCTAGCCATAAATTTTGTCAATAGCACATTGTGCAGGGGACAAACCAGGACAGTATTCCTACTCCAGTCTAACTACTATTTGTGATTGGAAGCCCTTGGGATGGTGGCTTCCTGCATCAACCATGACTCAACCCATAAGGCTAATTTTTTGAAAAATAATGCACATTGTGTAGTGGACAAACCAGGACAGTACTCCTACTCCAACCTAACTACTATTTGTGATTGTAGGCCCTTGGGATGATGGCTTCCTGCATCAACCATTACACAGCCCATAGGGCTAATTTTTACAAACCCTATGCACATTGTGCAGTGGACAAATCAGGACTGTACAGTAGTCTTACCAAACTAATATTTGTCATTGGAGGCCCTTGACGCAGGTTGTCCCACATTGTGACTGATATAGGGGATACATATTCAATAGAAATCTACTGTCAGTCACCATAGTTATCAAAAAACATGCCTGGGTTATGCCACATTGTGACTGAGATAGGGGATACATATTCAATAGAAATTGACTCTGATTCTTGATGACGGACAGATGGCCCTCTGAAAACTTGAATTGAGGGCCACAACTACTACAGTAGTCCATCATAGATCATGTTTGTCAAGGGAGGCCCTTTTTATAGTGTCTTCCTGCATCTATGACACAGCCCCACAGGAATATTTTTTTTAAATATGATGCACACTTTGTACTGCACCAAGGAGTAGAGTAACAAGAAGTATTCTCTTCCTATATAATCTGGGGACGTGACGTCACCTGTGGTACCTGGTAACGTGTATACCAGCGCTGCGGCCGGTCGCTGAGGTGATGGAGGTGCAGCTCAGTGTAGTACAGCTCCCCACAGGTAGAACTTTACCTCAGGGCAGCGGGGATGTATGAGAAGAGTTGTAGTATTGTCTCTGTGGTCAAAGCTGTGGGTAGCGGTGGTTAAGAAGGCACACACACACAGTAGTTTTTGTTTCTGTACCTTTTACTGATGACTGGTAACAGGTACAGTCCAGAGAGGTAACCAGGTCCTCGGTGCAATTTGGGACTTCCACCTTGGAGAGCTGTGAGGCCTCCTCTGTCACTGTGTACGGTGGTTTGGGGTAAGTTCCGCCTATAACTGAACTCACCACTCCTTCTTCCCTCCCAGGGCTTTATTCTATAAACAACATAGAGGTCCTTCTGTGGGGTCCCTATTCTCTTCTTGGCCCCTGGTCTTGTGCTTGGTCAGGTTCGAGTATCTCTTACTTGTTTTCCTCAGGGGGTTAATTCCTCCTGGTCCTTCCGGGCTTTTCCTGCTGCACTGGATGCTTAGCAGTGTCGGACTCCGGTGTCCGGGAAAACTACAGGGAAGCTTGGTTTGTTCCCTTTCTTCTTCCTCCTATTCCTCCACTGGCCTCCAATCCTCTCCATAGGGTGCAGCACAGCTGGGTCAGTGTTCCCTGGTCCTGGGCCTGGCTTTATCCCAGCGACCAGCTCTTTCACACCTACTCTCTCCTAATTCTCTGGAACTAACTGAGACTAACTGAGACTAACTGACTCCTCCCCTCAGGCCTGGATCTTTTATAGGGGATCTGGCTTAAGGCAGTCAGTAGAGCTCTCCCTTCAGGTCTGGGGTGGAAGGTGTTGTGTGCTGTGTGTGCCAAGGTGTAAATCCCTCCTTGCACCAGGGGATCTGTGGCAATCCCCTGCAGGGGTGCCACATTTGGACAGCCAGTTAAAAGCTATTGCTTCTTCACTTTCCAGACAGCACACCTGTTGTTGATACCAAAGAGAGCATAATTTAGTAGGTTTGCCATTGCTTCTTCATTTTCTACAAAGAAATCCTATTACTACTCCCCAAAAAGTACTTGTTGATTGGTTTATTAAAAGCTGTTCTTTCTTCATTTTCCAAACAACAAACCTGTTCAGCCCCAGAGTAAAGGAGATAATCAAAAAACAGTATTGTACATTTTGACTATAAAAGAACAAGCAGGAAGAAGAGGAAGGTTGTTCAATCTGCAGCGGCACTGAGTGATGTCTCAAAATTTTACTATAATATCAAGGTATTTCATAGTATAAGCTCATACTACACTTGGTAGATTTATTTAGAAGTTCTCAAAAAATAGGTGAAACAGCAAATACCCTTACTTGTTTTCCCATGATTATACTAATTCTCACCTATGTTTTACAATTTCTGGTGGATTAGCAAATCATTAAATGATTTCCTGGACAGCTACTGTGGCGCCCTGCCCACGCAGGTAACCACAGATCTCTCTAATGCACAGCTGGGTTTCCACAGCAGGTACCTATTACGAACAACACCTTCCACCTTGGCACAGTAGGGGGAGCTCAACTTGCTGCCCTTAGGCAAGATCCCCTATATATACTGCTGCTGGGGATGAGCTAGTCAGAGTGTGTGCAGACGCTATAAGAGCTGCAAGGAAGTCCTCGTGGTCGGTGCTGCGTTCAGGCCTGAGCCAGTGACCCGAAGTGGCCCTTCAATGTCCCATCAGCCTAAGTGGGACTGAGGGCAGGGAGCTCAGGACAGAGCAAAGAATCCAGAGGGAGTTCATCCCTGTAGGCTTAGGGAGTTCGTCCCAGGAGAAACGCCGGATATTGGGGATCCGCACCTGTAAGAACTATAGGCTCACAGAAAACCCAGTTGCACCGTGGAGGCTACAGCTACCTGGTATCCTAGGAGGGTCAAGAGAGGGAGCCAGGAGCTGCAGACAATCCTGCAGTGTCCAGAGAGGGTTATTCCAGAGGCCGCACAGGAGGAGAGGGAAACAGACAAGGAAGAGAGTGAAGGCAAGCCAGGCTATAGCAGACTGTACTTCAGCAACTACACTAGCAGAGGAGGCCTTATACCCACTTTCTGTGGGAACCCACTGTGCAACCCTGTCACCCGTCGTGCCCTGGATGTTTTACCTGCTCAAGACATCAGTAAAAGGTAAAAAGAAACTTCTCAGCATGTGTGCATTCTTCCCTTCTGCTTCCAGTATCCTCTATAGACTATTCCAACTCTCCCTGCGCAATCTCAGCTCCACTACAACCTGTCCCTTCACACTACATTGCCCCGGAGGTCCCAGTCCTGCCTGCGGAAGACTACACCATCATTGCCACAATACCATCGACCACTGGAGGACTGTGGCGGCGCTGGTGACATCTCGCCAGGTACTGCAGGTGGCGTCACGACAAACTTGTAAATAATCCCTGTACATAACCCCTCTTCAAGAGCATCGCCCCCAAGATACGGGATCAGCCGCGGCCGCCATTCCCTGTGACACAGCAGTTAACCCCTTTGCCGCCTGATTCCCGAGTACCCCACACCCTGGGGCGCGACACTACAATTATCTAAAGTTTAGATACAACCCCAGATTAGCAGTAGCACAGGGATTCACTTGGTTCTTAGTTTATTTCTAGTAAGAAATAAAAATCAGAAATTATGAAATCCAACATATGCATTGTACTTCTTTACTTTGACATCTGCCATGGGGAAGAATTGGAAGGCTTCCATAACATTAGATCATCCCACCAAAAGCATTTCTTTTCATTGCATATGAAAATGTGCCATGGAAATGACTGAATTTTGCAAGATATTAGATCACATAACAGTAGATACTTTTCTGTTTCAAGCAATTAATTTTATAGAATTAGGTTAGAAGGACTATGAAGCTAAATGTTGTAGCGCTCTCTTTGCTATGAATGCTAAACATATAACATATATTCTTCAACACTGACATGCAAACACTGTAGCACCTGTCGCCACGGTACCGGGGTCTCCACAGCAGGAAGGCCAGTGGTTGCGGCGTGCTCAACAATATGGCGGGCCCGCGGCATCTCCTCGGACTCTGTCTCCTTCCTTCTGCCCTCAGGCGCAGCATCTGTTTCGCAGGTATTTTAGGTACATATTTAGGCCACGCGTGCGACATGCCCTGTTTTCTTAAAAGGCCAGAATGCCCTGCCTGGAAGTGCTTATCAGCCTATATCTGAGAAATACAGAGTATTTAAGACACCTTCCCCCTCTGGGAGATGCTTGAGCAATGCTGTCTATGCCCTAAAGACACGTTGCTAATTCTCAGGTCCCTGTTCTTGTGTCATGTTCCCGTTCCTATGTTTGTGTATCCCATACATATGTCCGCTAACCTATTCCTCTGTCCTGGCACTCTGCCTGTACCTTTTCCACCTGCCAGCACCAGCCATGCTGCCATTTCGTCTGCACCTCCTAACATCAACCACCCAGCAGCACCTATAAACCAGAGACTGTTCCTGTCCATTAAAACCTGACCCCGGAGTCAGCTGTCATGGTACCAAGTTCCCCTAGGGTTGCACTTGGTGGCTACCTATCAACATAAGCCTAACCTCTCCATCTGAGGCACTAGTGAATACTTTGTAGTCATTCAGCAATTGTAGTAGAAAGGTTATCCGGCAGCACGTTGTAGAAATGTAATAAAAAAGCCTTTATTATGAAAATATCTTTAAAATCATGAAACCATCGTGCAAATTTAAACATGAGACAGGCTTACGCGTTTCGGATCTATGGATCCTTAGTCATAGCATAAGACAATGAAGTAATGGAAAAACTTTTAAGGAAACATGAGTAAAGCTAATATCCACTAGCACCATCTGTGTTGGATGCTTAATTAGTCATCCAGTTTTAGGCTGGCTTCACATTTGCGTTTGAGAACGCAGCGTATAATGCGCATGCGCATACGCATGCAAAAACGCATACATCTGCATGCAAACGCTGCGTGTATCAGACGCATGCATATACACAATACTTAAAATAAACGCAGCGTTTGCGTGCGTATGCTTGCGTTTGTACATTGCTTATGCGTTTTTTGTCCGCATGCGTTACAGATTTTTTTGTGTCAAACATGTTTGTTTTTGCCAGAAACGCAAATGGGGAGTGGGAATGTAAGGTACACATGCGTTTCAAATGCACACTTCCGCAAGACCACGCGGACGCTTGCGTACCTATTAACAATAATGCGTTGTTTATACGCAAGCGTACGCATGCGGATGCTTGCAGATTTTTTAGGCGCCAAAAAATGCTGCATGTTGCGTCCAGAGGGGGCTGAAAATAAACGCACATGTACGCAAACGCATACAAACGCATGTAAACGCATGACATTGCATATGACTGCATACGCTATTATAAAGATAGGTAATCAATACGGATTTAGTTTTTTACATCCGCAACATAGGCTGCGTTTGCGAACGCAAATGTGAAGGCAACCTTAGGAAGAACAATATAACCCTATATGGATTCACTGTTTCATTCACAAAGGGAAAAGATAATGTGTTATAAATTCCATATATCACATTAGAAATATTATCATGATTCAAAACAAATTTTGCCCGTGCTATAAGAGAAAACTCACCAAAAATGGTCGCTTTTTTCTACCCCTTGCATCTAGCAGATGGCTGCAGATTCCCCCAGGAGGTGACACATTTTTGGTGAGTTTTTTCAATATATTTAGTACCTATTCGGTGATTTTTGTTTAAAGTTAAATTATACATGTGTTATACATGTGGCTAGGTACTCGTGAGTGTAAGGGCCCTTGACGTGGGTCACGAGCTTACGATATTCTGGCGCCATAATACCAACTGACACCTTACAACATTATCTTAGTGTCAACCTGCATCTTTTTATCTTTTGCAGTTGAGGTTGTTTTCCTCTAGGGGGCGTCTGTCACAGTGATGCATGTCCACAGTGCTGAGTGGCCCGCCCAGTCAGGGGGCGTTACCAATAGGCTGCTCAGACACTATATGTATCACCTGGATGTGAGTGGCAGAGGCCTAGTGGAGTCCATGTGTCTGCATTCACCACCAGCCCCCTCCTTGTTAGCATGGCTGGTCGCTGGTTGCCACAAACCGCCCCCATGTTATGGGTTGCAGGGGGCTGTGCATCGGTGTTTTGACGCATGTGTCACCTCCTGGGGGAATCTGCAGCCATCTGCTAGATGCAAGGGGTAGAAAAAAGCGACCATTTTTGGTGAGTTTTTTCAATATATTTAGTACCTATTCGGTGATTTTTGTTTAAAGTTAAATTATACATGTGTTATACATGTGGCTAGGTACTCGTGAGTGTAAGGGCCCTTGACGTGGGTCACGAGCTTACGATATTCTGGCGCCATAATACCAACTGACACCTTACAACATTATCTTAGTGTCAACCTGCATCTTTTTATCTTTTGCAGTTGAGGTTGTTTTCCTCTAGGGGGCGTCTGTCACAGTGATGCATGTCCACAGTGCTGAGTGGCCCGCCCAGTCAGGGGGCGTTACCAATAGGCTGCTCAGACACTATATGTATCACCTGGATGTGAGTGGCAGAGGCCTAGTGGAGTCCATGTGTCTGCATTCACCACCAGCCCCCTCCTTGTTAGCATGGCTGGTCGCTGGTTGCCACAAACCGCCCCCATGTTATGGGTTGCAGGGGGCTGTGCATCGGTGTTTTGACGCATGTGTCACCTCCTGGGGGAATCTGCAGCCATCTGCTAGATGCAAGGGGTAGAAAAAAGCGACCATTTTTGGTGAGTTTTTTCAATATATTTAGTACCTATTCGGTGATTTTTGTTTAAAGTTAAATTATACATGTGTTTAACATGTGGCTAGGTACTCGTGAGTGTAAGGGCCCTTGACGTGGGTCACGAGCTTACGATATTCTGGCGCCATAATACCAACTGACACCTTACAACATTATCTTAGTGTCAACCTGCATCTTTTTATCTTTTGCAGTTGAGGTTGTTTTCCTCTAGGGGGCGTCTGTCACAGTGATGCATGTCCACAGTGCTGAGTGGCCCGCCCAGTCAGGGGGCGTTACCAATAGGCTGCTCAGACACTATATGTATCACCTGGATGTGAGTGGCAGAGGCCTAGTGGAGTCCATGTGTCTGCATTCACCACCAGCCCCCTCCTTGTTAGCATGGCTGGTCGCTGGTTGCCACAAACCGCCCCCATGTTATGGGTTGCAGGGGGCTGTGCATCGGTGTTTTGACGCATGTGTCACCTCCTGGGGGAATCTGCAGCCATCTGCTAGATGCAAGGGGTAGAAAAAAGCGACCATTTTTGGTGAGTTTTTTCAATATATTTAGTACCTATTCGGTGATTTTTGTTTAAAGTTAAATTATACATGTGTTTATACATGTGGCTAGGTACTCGTGAGTGTAAGGGCCCTTGACGTGGGTCACGAGCTTACGATATTCTGGCGCCATAATACCAACTGACACCTTACAACATTATCTTAGTGTCAACCTGCATCTTTTTATCTTTTGCAGTTGAGGTTGTTTTCCTCTAGGGGGCGTCTGTCACAGTGATGCATGTCCACAGTGCTGAGTGGCCCGCCCAGTCAGGGGGCGTTACCAATAGGCTGCTCAGACACTATATGTATCACCTGGATGTGAGTGGCAGAGGCCTAGTGGAGTCCATGTGTCTGCATTCACCACCAGCCCCCTCCTTGTTAGCATGGCTGGTCGCTGGTTGCCACAAACCGCCCCCATGTTATGGGTTGCAGGGGGCTGTGCATCGGTGTTTTGACGCATGTGTCACCTCCTGGGGGAATCTGCAGCCATCTGCTAGATGCAAGGGGTAGAAAAAAGCGACCATTTTTGGTGAGTTTTTTCAATATATTTAGTACCTATTCGGTGATCCGTGCTATAAGAGACAATCAGAGTGACAAAACATATATGTGCACATACATAAGTGCTTACATGTTCCATATGAGCTGAAGTAGTTTTCCCTTTTTGCTTAAATAATTGACAGTCTGTAGTCATTCAGGTATGCTCCTCTAGATGGTGATTGTGGTGCCTCAGTTCAGTGGGTCCAGTCCCAGATGCTCACCCCTGCAAGTGTTACAAACACCAAGAAAAATGACTGAGGAATCATGAAACTCACAGATTTGATAGCCATGAAGTCCCACTAGTGGCTGTAGACCCATTGTGCCAAGGTGCCAGGCTCAGTTTGGAGGGGCACAACTAAACGGATACCTTGTCTTCATGATGATGGTGTGGTTGGGCTTGTGCTGTAAGGTAGTCAGCATGGAGGCTCAGTGGTTAGCACTGTAACCTTGCAGTGCTGGGGTCCTGGGTTCAAATTCCACCAAGGATAACAACTGCAAAGAGTTTGTATGTTCACCCCATGTATACATGGATTTCCTCCGGGTACTTTTTTTCCTCCCACACTTTAAAGACATACTGATAGGATGTTTAGCTTGTGAGCACCAATGGGGACAGTGTTGTTGATGTATGTAAAGTGCTGTGGAATTAATAGCGCTATATAATTGAACAAATATAAATATACATATATGACAAGAACAGACTGGCAGGCTGATACTGGCAGGATGACAGGTACAGGCAGACAGGCTGGTACAGCAGAATTACAGGTTCAGGAAGGCAGGCTGATACTGGCAGGTGATGGCAGGTACCGCCAGGATGCCAGGTTCAGGACAACACTGGCAGGACAGCAGGTACTAGCAGGATTTTAGGTACTGGCAGGATGTCAGGTTTAAGCAGGTACTTGCAGAACAGCAGGTACTGGAATATGGGTACAGACTGGACTGGTGCTAAGACCGGGACACAGGTTATTGTATACATGGCAGGAACAATTACAGGGGGATGTGGCAACTAGCAACCATGGAGACTACTGATAGGGAACGTGCTGAGCAATTGTCCTAAGTGGTAGGGTGCCTTAAGTACCCAGTGTCTTCCAGCCATTGGCTATGGACACTTACAGAGCGCACGCACTGCCCTTTTAAGGGAGTGTATGCTCTCATATGCGAAGTGCGCTACCAGGAGACATATTCAGCATGGGTGGTCCCCGGAAACAGAAGTGAGGACCAGGGTCATCGCTGAGCGTCTGAGATGTGAGTGTGCTGCCGCATGGACATGGCACTGGTGTTACCCATTGTACTGATATGCAAATGAAGGAAAAAATGGAAAAGAAAAATTAAAATCATCCCAATCAAGCTAGTATTAGATTTGAGCATCACATGCAAAAATTCACACACTTTCACACCTTGGCTGCTATCAGTGAGGTTATTAATTGTTGTGTGAGGAATCTTGCATTTGCGCATCAAATCTTAGATGTGCTAAAAGGGAAACCAGTCCAGAGATAACTGCAGGCCATAGTAGCACGATTAAGCCACCAAGGCTACTCAATGTAGGTCTGCCAGTGTCACTTAAAAACATTGGCCTCACCACCAAATCAATGTGATTTTATCCCGTCAAATTGCTTGGTCCTTTAAAGGAGCTAGGGACAGACAGGGCATGCCTATGTCCACCCATCAAATTCATGGAAAATGACAGCTATTTTTAAGCCAAAAATATATCTCCAGTCACTGGAGGTTCAGACAACTAGGCATATTCAGGCTTATGGCACTTTAAGATGTGTGAAATGCTTTATGAATTTGTGCGTATCTTATTCCTGCATGCCCCTTTGTAAGACTGGTGTACAAAGTCATAAAGACTTGGGGCCAAGGTCTACAGAGAGAATAACTTCTGCAAACTAAGATTATAAACTAAGACTTGAGAATCGAGCTCTCATGAAAGCCCACACAATGCAAGAGAGAAATATAAAATGTAATTGTTTTCTTTCAATTCCTTACATTAATGGTTACATACACGTATAATCACTATGGTTGAAGACATGCAATTTTGTGCACATCAGTTAATCCTCAATGTCTATTAAAACACTTAAACTTGTAATTCCCTTGACAAAGCACGTAGGAGAGACTTTCTCCATCTGCTGTTTCGGCTGATGAGACGCCAAATGTCTTTACAGACATTTATATATAAATGAATAGAAATGCAATTATAATTCTTGTGTACAGCTTCTCAAAGAAGGTGAGTGGTTTAAAACCACCAGGTTCACCCTGAATGGAATGACTTTCACAGGAAAGCTATATTTGTATTATTTCATGTTGTGAAAAAAATGAGTCATTATTAATTTTAGATATTACTAATTAAAGTCATTTGCAGAACTTCAGAGATGTTTGTTCTTTGTTTGTGGCTCGAAACAAAAGATGACATAAATGACGTTTATAAATAAAGTTGAGTGTATTTATGTGTATGTATCATAGCCCTGCCAGCTCCACATAGCCATACCAATTCCACATAGACACGCCAACTCCACATAGACATACCCACTTTGCAGCTTGCATCTCCACATATCCCTGCCTCTTCCACATAGCCCCACTCCTGGGACTTTGTGGATGGGGTGGGGCTATGAAGGGGTGGGGCTATATTTGGGGCCGAGCTATGAAAAAATATATATCTAATTTATAAAGCTGAGTGTGTGTTGTGTGTATCATGGCTTTACCCCCTCTGGGTAGCCCTGCCCCTTCATAGCCCCTCCCACTTCACATAGCTCTACCCCCTCCACACAGCTACAACCCCAGGACAATGTGGAGGGGTGCAGCTATAAAGAAGTGGGGATATATGTAGGGGTGGGCTATGAAGGGACAGGTCTATGTTTATGGGTGAAGCTATTAAGGGGTGGAGCTACTGGGATGGGCTGGAGCTACGATACATACATACAAACACATACGCACACACATATACATACATTACCATATATGAGCATTACGCCTGGGCAACACCGGCTCTACAGCTAGTGATATTTATAAAGTAAAAAGACAACTCTCTTATATTAATGCACATGGTTGTTTTATGGATTTCTATTGCATGGAGCTGTAATAATTTGCTCATATCCTGCCATTGGTCAATAATACATTTCTATACCTTTATCTAAAATTGGTGGAAATAAAAAATAACAATATGGTGTGCCCTTCACGTGGTATTACTGTATAACTTTCCCTTACTAACATTGTTTCAACAGAAGAATACAGCATCTCATGGTCCAAAATGGAGCCATAAAGGTGTGGCGCCCCTGCGACGAGGGTGGCCACATAAGGCAACTGCAACCAGGCAGATAGGAGATAGTTTGTGCACAAACACCCTCACAGTACACACACCCACAAGAGCACAACACCTAACCTGGAGCCCGGGACTCTAGGCGGGTAAGGGATGGTGGGGTTTAGAGGAAAGTGGATGGGAAGGTAGGTCAGGTGGTAGACCAGTACAAAAGGAAGGAAAGAGGAGGAAGAAGTTAGTAGGCCATAGTAAGCTGACCAGAACAGATAAGAACAGACAGAAAGACAATTTCCGGAGGGATAGGGGTCCCTGGAGACGCAGAATCCACAGAGACACCGTTCCATGGAGAGAAAGCTCGTCCAAAGCCTGCAGTCCCAGGGAAAGTGAGGGCAGAGACCGGACTGGTGCCACCGGGTCCGAGGAGTACGACAGCGTTGACCAACTACAGGTGGGATAGATTCCCTGGTTGCATCTGGTAATCACACTGGTGAGAAGGAGCCTGGTAATTCCTTGGAAGACATGGTTACCCAAGGCTATGCTGGGACCAAAGTGTTGGCTCTGGGTGACCAAAGCAACAAGCAGGTACACGAACATACCGGCGGGGAACACTGATTCCTAGTGAGTGTTCCTACTACACGGGCTGGAGGCTCAGCAACACTATAGAGGACCCGGCTTACTGCCTACACACATATAGGGGGAAGCCACACAAAAGAGACCCAGTTGCCGTCATACAGCCCAAAGGAAGAGCAGAGAAAGACAAGCCGGAAAGGTCCAATAGAAAGAGTGAAGCTCTCAGAGAGGTAGCCTGGCTGCAGAGGGTTCAGAGTGTCCGGAGTTACTCGTGTAAAGTGACTGTGTTAAGAACTGAACTGTTGGAACTGTTCGCATTGAAGGTTGTGCAAGTAAAACCCGGTGAACCCTGCTTCACTCTCCCGTGTATGATTCCAGAACTTTTATTACATCTTTATACCCTGTCAGGAGCAGCCCGACCTGCGGCAGCTCATCCATCTAGCTGCAGCCCCATCCATCCTCCTGACAGAGCTATGCTGCAGCGGTGGTCCACTACCTTTGATGCAGCTTTGTGCAAACACCAATAAATTATTGCAATACATAAATTATATATATTAGGATCTTTATGGGATAAACTCTGATAAGTAAATGTGGCACCCCAAGGGTTAATGTGCCACAGAAACATAACACAGGTTTACTCTCCACACAACACTACACTAGAAAGTGGGAGGAGCTTAGGTGGCACCTGCACTAGTGGGAGGACTAATGTTTTTTACCACAGAGCAGGAGTGACAGTTAGTCAGTTTAGTTTGAGTTTAGCTCAGAGTTGAGTCTGGAGCAGGAGCAGAGTCAAGTAGAAGTGGAAGTCCTGAGAGGTCTGAAGAGAGGAGAGAGAGGAACATACCCGGGATAAAGAGTTACCCCAAAAACTTGACCCCGGAGAGGCGCTTAAGACGGATACCGGATCCGAGGCTGTGCCTGAGACAGACAGGACAGTAAACACCGGCATAGTGAAGGTCCACTATCTTCACTGTACCATAGCAAAGCAACACGGAGGGGTCAGTGACACAGAGGACTCAAGTTGCCCAGTAGATTGGTACCCGTGAGCAGAGACAGGGCCAGCAGTTCAGCTACAAGAGGCAGCAGGGCCACACACAGCGCACAAGTAGGAAGCCAAGGACCCGGTCAGGGTGGGAGCAACCTGGTACAGACTCCGTGGACAATATTGTGTTATACCATCTGCAAGTAAAGACTTGGAAAACAACAGAAACCGTGAGTGTGTGTGAGCCTTATGCTGAAGCCCCACTTGCTCTCATATACTGCCATTGCCTCTATTCTCATCATCTCTATTGCTACCCCTACTCTCCTGCAGCATCAATAACTATCCTCCAGACGGGGGAGTGTCCTGGTCAGGCATGTGAGCAGAAGCATCTCACTGCTCTCCTGCTGGAGCCGAGCTAATTAAGGGAATTCGGAGCCCTCACTGCCAGTCTCAGCCAACCGGTAGGAGAGGAGGTGCTGTGGATCACAGAGAGCGTAGTGACGAGCTGTGAAGAGTGAAATATGACCCGCAGGAGACAGAAGGACGCTGGCTGGGGAGACGGAGAGAGTCTCACAAGATGGTGCCGAGAAGAGGGAGGAGGCGATCAAAGCTAATGAGGCATGCCAGCGCAGAATGAACACGGCTGCTAAAGCTGGGGAAATATGCCAGATTGGTGGATGAAGGTGAACAGCAGGACTCTATGGAGGTGAGGAAGTGTACGGGGAGGAGGCACTGAATTCACAGGCTGAGGGGGAAGGTGGAAAGATCCTGGGAGACAGCATCTGATGGAGAGCAAATGGCTGCAGCTGCAGAGGAGGGAGCTGGCATACAGGAGAATCCTACACTTAGAGACGTTTTTGCTGTGGTGTCATATTGCAAGCAGGCATTGAACACCCTGACACAGCAAGTACTGGGAGTGCAAACAGATGTAGCCACTGTGAAAAAAGATTTACACAAGGTGAATGTTAGAACTGGAGAGGTGGAAGAGAGAGTTGGAGTGGCTGAGGATCGGATTAATAACCTCACAAAGTCTGAACAACGCTTTAAACAGCAGATTGCTGAGGTCATTGCCAAGAACGATGACTTGGAAAACAGATCTAGGAGAAGTAACATAAGGATAGTTGGCCTTCCGGAGAAGACAGAGGGACGGGACCCAACCCAGTATATTGAAAAATGGCTACAGGAGCAAATAGGCGCTGAATCCCTCACTAAATTCTACGCGGTGGAACGGGCGCATAGAGTGCCGACGCAGCCGCAGCCCCCGGGTAAAGGGCCACATGTCGTGATTGCGAAACTGCTGCATTATAGGGATAGAGACATTATCCTTCGTAAGGCGAGAGACGGAGATGAAATAAAAGTGAATGGTCAGAGGGTTGGCATCTATCCTGATTATTCAGTGACTGTGCAAAGGCAGCGAATGCGGTATGGAGGAGTGAAGCGCACTTTGAGAGATCTGGGAATCCAATACTCAATGATGTTTCCTGCCAGGCTGCGGGTGGAAGCAATGGATAGAGCCCATTTCTTTGTGGATCCGGAGGAGGCCGCACAGTGGATTGAGGTCAACAGGAAAGCTCTACAAGCTAAGGCTAAAGATTGAGAGATATGGAATGCTTGAAAAGACCTACAGGAGGACTGGTCGGCTGGGGACATGAGTTATCTGGACTCTTTGCTAATCTGCAGTGGTGGTTTTGCTAACTGAGAAACTATCTCAATAATAGAGGGGCACACAATGTATGCTCTGTTAAAACTAATACAGCTTTAGACATGTGCAGAGAGGAGGGGGGGGGCTTTTATTTTTTGCCCCCTACTTCCATTTTTCTAATTTTTCATTAACGTTATATTTGTTATCTCTTTTTCAATTTAACAGGGGGTAATGTTGAATTCTTATGTGTAAGTTCTAGTATGTACTCTTCCTCTTCTTTTGGTCGGGGAGGATACGGTGGTCTTTAGGACAATTAAACTACTGCAGCCGGATATATTATACAACTGCTCTCATTAGAGGGTGGGGCAGTGGGGGGCAATGCTTGATGCCATTGATCTGTCACATTCTTTTGGATGATTATGGGTATAATATGGTTTACTTATGACGGCTTAACTTGGTTGTTACCAAATTACTGCAAGTGACTTGAAGTTCGGCGGGAAGGAGGGGGGGCAACACGGGAGCGGGGAAGTGTACTTGTATGCGAGAAGATCTGGGAGAAGGACTACACCTGGAAGATGGGGCTGGGATGGGAGAACCCATAGCTCTCATGGAGCATGTACGAGAGGGAGGCTGGAGGGGTGGAGGGAAGGGGGGAGGGAGGGAATTGGCAGTGGGAAAGATAATGACAGCAGAAGCAGCAACTGGTTATGTGTAGAAATTGTGATTAACATCGTATTATGGGTACTTTTAGAGTTATGAGCTGGAACGTCAGGGGCTTGTCGGAGAAAACTAAGAGGGCAGCGATTCTCAAATGTGCTCAGGATCAAGGAGCCTCGGTGGTGTGTCTCTTAGAGACTCATTTGAAACGCGAGAAGACTCATGTTCTTAATAGAAGATGGATACAGAGATTGTACCACTCTACTTTCTCCAACTATGCCAGGGGGGTGTCGGTTTTGATTAGTAGACCCACGCCTTTTAAGGAAATTGATGTCTATATTGACCCAGAGGGACGGGGAGTGGCGATTAAAGGGGTGTTCTATGGACAACTATTATGTATAGTGGCAATGTATATCCCCCCCCTTATTCTAGCACACAAATTAGAATGATGAGGGAATTTGCAGAAAAAGGAAGGGTGCTACCGTTGCTAATGGTTGGAGATTTTAATAATGTAGTGGACAGTTTTTGGGATCGCAATAAGAGGCAGGCTAATGTACGGGAGGGCACCATGACAGTTTTTGGTAATCTTATAAAGGAACTAGGTTTGGTTGACACATGGAGGGCTAGGAACACTGGGAAGAGATGCTACTCCTGTCACTCTGCTTCGCATGGCATGCTGTCACGTATAGATCTGGCCCTGGCGGATAGCTGGGCTGATGGTGTGATTGGGAAAGTACGATACCTACCTCGAGTGATATCGGACCATAGCCCTGTCATTGTAAGTGTCAGTTATGGGTCTCAGAGTGGAGTGACCAGGGAGGGATGGAAGATGCACCCGGTTTGGCTGCAGCACCTTAATGTTCAAAAAATAGGGGAGGAAGTGGAGGAATTTTTCACACTTAATGAGGGGAGTACGGATAAATTAGTGGAATGGGATGCCTTGAAGGCCTTCCTGAGGGGGATCTTGTTCAGAGATATATGTAGACGTAAAACACTAACTAAGCGGGAGGAATTGGAGAGTTTGGAGGTATTAGAGAAAGCAGAGGAAGCCGCCATAATTGATACTACAATGGAAGCACAAAATGATCTTAAAACAGCTCAGGATCGGGTGAACAAGATTCTACTGGACAAGATGGCGAAAAGGCAGGCGTTTAGAAAGGCTGAATTTTATGCTGAAGGGGAAAAAGTGGGACACCTGCTGGCTGTCATAGCAGCGGCGCAGAATGGCACTACACATATTCATGAAATGGTGGATGGGGCAGGGAGGACGGTCACGGAAGTGGAAGACATACTAACCGTCTTTACAAGCTTCTATGGTGCACTCTATTCCTCGGAAGGGAGGGTGGTGGATGGGGAGATAGATAATGTTCTGGAAATGGGAGTGCTCTCTAAGTTGAATGAGGAAAGTAGAGAGAGACTGGAGCCCCCATTACTGAGGAGGAGATGACACATGCTCTGCATGGCATGGCAAATGGAAAAGCCCCAGGCACTGATGGTTTACCGACAGAAGTGTATAAGCAGTTTTCAGACCTTTTACTCCCTAGACTGCTACGGGTATTTGAGGAAGCCAATAGGAAACGACTACTGCCGGATTCCATGAGGGAGGCAATGATAGTGGTAATCCAGAGGGAGGGGAAGGACCCCAAGATACCCGAGTCATATAGACCAATTTCATTGTTAACTACCGACGTTAAAATACTGGCAAAAGTATTGGCTACTCGACTGTCTGGGGTTGTCTCCTCCTTAATACACTCGGATCAGTCAGGGTTCATGTCCAGTAGATCTACAGCGACCAACATACGTAGATTGTACCTCAATCTCCAGCTGCAGGCCGATAACGTGGGAAGTAGAGTAATCGCTTCACTAGACGCCCATAAGGCGTTCGATAGTGTACAGTGGAATTATCTGTGGAGGGTTATGCAGCGGATGGGGTTTGGGCCGCGATTTATGGAATGGGTACAATTGCTATACTCTCAACCTACGGCCAAACATAGAGTAAACGGGGCGGTGTCTTCATCTTTCCAACTTGCTAGGGGAACTCGACAGGGATGCCCCTTGTCGCCCCTCCTTTTTGCATAGCAATTGAGCCGCTGGCTGCGGTTATCAGGAAGAAGCGAGAGATCAAGGGATTCCAATATGGGAGGTTGGAAGAGAAAATTGCTTTGTATGCTGATGATCTCCTGTTGTTTCTTGGAGATCCAGAGGGATCATTGAGCTTTGCCATGCAGATTATTGAAAGTTTCGGGACAATATCGGGATTGAAGATTAATTGGTCCAAATCTGTACTGTTCACAGTAGATCGGGGAGTGGAGTGGTCAGAGAGAAATGTAGAGGCGAATAGGTTGCAGTGCACGGAGGTGCAGGTTTCTATGCCTATTTCAGATTACTTGAATGTCAATCTTGTGCCTTTGGTTAAAAAACTCCGAGAGAGGATAGAGGTTTGGGTTAAGTTGCATTTAACGGTGGTGGGGAGGATCAACCTTCTTAAAATAATTATAATGCCCAAATTACTTTACATCCTACACAACGCACCTATCTGGATTTCCAGGAAATGGTTTAAGTCACTAAATAGTTTGTTTAGAACCCTGGTATGGGGCAAGAAACAGGCAAAAATTCGATTAGAGATACTTCAAAGGCCCAAAGACGAGGGGGGGTTAGCGCTCCCGAATCCTGAATTGTATTTCTTAGCGGCTCAAAGCCAACACTTTAGGGGATGGGCATGTCCGGGGGAAGGGGTCCATACGGTATCTCCTGGAGCACTGTATGAGTGGGAGACCAGTAATGGAAGGCCTGGAAGGGAGGTCTATGAAACGGCTGGGAGGCGCCAGTCCCACGCTGGACCTGATACAAAGGGTTTGGGATTCATTGAAGAAGGTGAGAGGGGTACAGGGACTAACCAAGTATACGCCCATATGGAATAACAATGGTCTTCCTGAGTTACAAAAAATTGGGACTATAAGAGAATGGGATGCCAAAGGAATAACTTGGATGGATCAAATTTTGGAAAATGGGAATATGAAGCCATTTCAACAGTTGCAGGGAGAATTTTTACTATCGGGCACGGAGTGGTATCATTATGAACAAGTTAAACATGCCATTAAATCCCAGAGGAATCACACAAAAATGAAGGTGGAAGTAGACCTGGTCCTTGATTATGTTTGCCAGGAGGGGATTACCAGAGGGGTTATCTCGAGCACATACAGGGATCTCATGCACACATTTTTGCTTCAGTTTCCACTGAAGGCAAGGGATAAATGGGAGGCAGAGCTTGGGCATATTGAGAATGATGTATGGGAGACCATCTTGGAATATATTCCAAAGCTCTCTTTAAGTGAACCTGCAAGATTGTCACATATCTATGTAGTCCACAGGGTTTATAGATCACCACTACGACTGTATAAAATGGTTCTGAGGGAAACCTCTGCATGTCCTAGGTGTGGGTATACTCCACATGATGTGGGAATGCCCCAGGTTGGCCACATTCTGGTCTGGAGTATTGGATATGATTGGAGGGGCGTACGGATGTGTGGTTTCTGGAGATCCTGTTACATGCTTGTTGGGGTATGTGGAGGAGATTCCAGTTGTGTCTAATATGAAAATAGCCATTGCAAGGTTATTCTACTGTGCTAGGAAATTAATTGCGCAACATTGGACTGGGACTGACCCTCCTACTAACGAGGAGTTTTCCAAACGAGTGGAGTATATCATACAACTAGAAAGGGGCATCTATGAAAAGAGAGGGAAGCAATCCCTGCATGACATCATATGGGGACCATGGATTCAGTTTAAAGGATTGTGAGATCTGCTGTACGTTCTGAGAGGTGTGCGGGTGGGAGGATGAGCTGCTGATGTGGGAGGAAGCCAGATTAAGGGAAAACAACATATAGTTCCTTGCTGCATTGTTTGTGAAGGGAATGGATGGAGGTACTGCTGCCGAGGGATGGGGAGGGTGGGGGTGGGGTTCATATTAAAATGATTATATTTATGCCATGCTGAATTGAAATTACTGACATGTGTTTATCAAAAGTTCAATAAAAAAGTATTTGATTTAAAAAAACTATCCTCACAGACTTTAACTACTTCTACCACTGCCCCGGGGAATCCAGCTCTGCCCACAGGAACTATTCTACCCAAGCTGCTATCCCATCATCCCCGGAGGTTCTGCAGCAGCGGCGGCCCCATTACTGGCCGCATATAGTGGGTGGCGTCACGAGTGACAAATCCCCTGTAAATAACCCCCATTTTATTGTGCGGGCCCGGGACACGGTCAGGACCAGGACCGCCGTGACATTCTCCAGCAGTACACGGTCCGGCACCGAGTACCCTGTCCCAGTGGGCTCCACAACCTGGCGTCGCGAACAGGATCTACGTGTCCGGTACCGGGCATTGTGTGTCTGATTAGTGACTGTTTTAAATCTGCCGCCATTGCTGGGCGCGCGGCAAGCTAAATTTTAACTGCGCCACAGATACTGTAAATTTCAGAATCCGCCATTGCTGGGCGCGCGGCAAGCTGAATTGTAACTGCGCCACAGATACTGTAAATTTCAGAATCCGCCATTGCTGGGCGCGCGGCAAGCTGAATTGTAACTGCGCCACAGATACTATAAATTTCAGAATCCGCCATTGCAGAGCGCGCCACGCGCGGGAAGAAAAAACGCTCACCGCTCTGACGTCATCCGGAAGGGAAGAGAATCCCTGGTGCGCTGCGGAACCTTTGTTAGACATCCGGACGGAAGCGGAAGACGGAGGGCGGATATTAACTAAGGGGGCCCAAGATGTCACAGCCCAATGCACAAGGCGGTGACAGAGCAGCCGGTGAAGCTGCAGCGCCGGACCCAGCGATAGTACCCGGCGGTGTAGTGGCGCAAGGAACAGCATCCATAATGCCATTCCTGATGCCGTATACTCCAGGGGCAATGTGGCTGCCCCAGTACTCCGGTGAGCCTAATACACTAACTGACTTTATGCTAAAGATAAAGGAATATTATGTGATGTACCCCCTCACTGAAGCCCAGAGTGTAGGAATGATAATGGGACAGTTAACGGGCAATGCACGGCGTGAGGTTGCGTCCTGGCTGGACACAGATAAGGACACTGTAGAGCATCTAGTGGCCAGACTGAAAGCAACGTTTGAATCTGCTGCTGATACCCGGGCTAAGATGAGGTTCTTTGCATGCCACCAGAAACCTAAACAGAGTGCCAGAGACTTTGCCTTGAACCTGCAGGAAGCACTCAGAGCCCTTAAGCTGGCAGAACCTGCTTTAGCCCCGGGAGCTGATAAAATGCTATTTGACCAATTCATAGAGGGCCTTCATTCCCTTCCCATCGAGGACAGTTAAAGGGAACCAACCACCCCAAATGACCCCCCGGACTGTTAATATGTGTCCCTACACCCAGCACACACATTTGGGGCAATCATTTTTGCTAAAAAAAACTGTTTAGTAGAAGCTAAGATATAGCTTTATGAAGTTTAATAAATTCAGCCGACTGGGTGTTACCTAGTGCAGTGTTCCTGTGCCTGTCAGCCTCCTCTTCCCCCCTCCCTTCAGTGAAGCCCTTCTGTGCAAGCCGAAAATGCCCCGCCTGTCTGCTGCTGCCTGATAAATTATGCACGCCCCTCTCACCTTCTAAGAGCCTGGCCGCGTCATAAAAGGGGCGGGGCTAAATCGCGGCATGCCGGAGCACCGCCCCCTTTCATTTTCGGCTTGCACAGAAGAGCTTCACTGAAGGGAGGGGGGGAGAGGAGGCTGACAGGCACGAGGACAAAGCTAGGTAACACTCAGTCGGCTGAATTTATTAAACTTCATAAAGCTATATCTTAGCTTCTACTAAACAGTTTTTTTAGCAAAAACGATTGCCCCAAATGTGTGTGCTGGGTGTAGGGACACATATTAACAGTCCGGGGGGTCATTTGGGGTGGTTGGTTCCCTTTAAGCATGATACTGCTGCAGAACCCTGACATGACATTTACTGAGCTGAAAGATAGAGCTATCTGTTTGCAGCAGCTGGAAGAGCCACGGGAGCTACCAAATGTCCCAGACACTGTAGCAGCACTTCAGCAGCCGGCAGCGCCAGTGACATCTGCCATGTCAGCAACTGCTGCTGAAACTGGAGAACTAATTTCTAATGAAGCCCTCAATCAAAAGCTAGATGCCCTGACAGACACCGTGATCTCCATGGCCAAGGTCATCAAGGAACTGCGAGAGTCAAAGCCTGCACCCAAGATCGAGATGGCAACCAGCAAAGAGGATGTTCCGTGGATGAGGCCCAGAAGATACCCAGCAGCAAGAGGACGACCCAGCGATCGCTATCAACCAGATGGACAGCCCATTTGCCGTCGTTGCCACAAACCAGGCCATCTTGCTCGTGAGTGTCCTTTAAACGACGATTCCCTGGGCAGCGGGCCGCTCCCCAGGAATGCACACTCAAGGCCCCTCAGCCTGGTATGACAGATTCGTGGGAGGAAAAACGGTGATCCCTATTGTGTTGGATGGCATTCCCTTTAGTGCCTTGCTGGATACCGGGTCCCAGATAACATCCATCCCACATGTTCTTTATAAAAGGTACTGGGCTGATTCATTAATAATGCGCCAGATGACTTTAACTTTGAGGTATGGGCTAGTAATGGACAGTTAATACCAAAGGTTGGGTTTAGAGAGATGAATATTCAGGCTGGGAAGGTAGAATTGCAGAACCAGGGAGTTATAATCATCGACGTTAACCGGCGAGAACGTGAACCCGTGATGTGATAGGAATGAATGTAATTGAGAAATGTTTTTCCGAAGTGTTAAGTGTTTTTCAGCAAATTGCAGAGACTGCCGAAACTGGACAACAGAGGCTTCTGCACAAAGAAATCAAAGCCTTGATGTTGAAGCAACAGGTAGAAATCTCGGAGGTGAGATCGGCAGTGTACGAGTAAGTGATCCAATACACATTGTAATTCCTTCCCAAAACTGAAATGTTGGTCTGGTGTAGAGCCGCAATAGGCATCAAGGGGCAAGACTATCAAGCCCTGGTAGAACCCGTGTACTCAGACAGCAGACCCACCATACTCACAGCGAGAGGAGTAGTTGACGTACACAGGGGAAGAGTGCCATTACGTCTATTAAACTGCGGAGAAGATGAGGTCACATTACCTAACTATGCTACCATGGCTAAGTTATACACGGTTGACAACAATAACATCACAGTCGCCGAGCCCTTGAACCCGTCATGTCAGGCGGATGACAATGGCTCAGAGGAGAAGCTGGAGGATTGGTGCCAAAAGTTGCATGTAGGTACCAGTTCTACACCTCCCCGTCACAAGCATGGAGTATACCGGGTAGTGAAGGAATATGAACAAATATTGAGTAAACACCCGTTAGACTTTGGGAAAATCAAAGGGGTAGAGCACACTATACCCACAGATAACCATCAGCCTATAAAAGAGAGGTATAGACCCTTACCACCAGCTCACTACCAAACCACCAAAGATATGCTCAGAGAGATGAAATCTGCAGGGGTAATAAGAGACAGTTGTAGCCCCTGGGCAGCACCTCTAGTGTTAGTTAAAAAGAAGGACGGAACCATGAGGATGTGCGTAGATTACCGGCAGATAAATCGCATCACACATAAGGACGCATACCCATTACCTAGGATTGAGGAGTCATTAGCTGCATTAAAATCTGCTAACTACTTTTTCACCCTTGATCTGACTAGTGGGTACTGGCAGGTTCCTGTGGCCGAGGCGACAAGGAGAAGACAGTGTTTACTACGCCGATGGGCTTCTGTGAGTTTAATTGTATGCCGTTCGACTCTGCAACGCACCTGGGATCTTCCAACGTCTGATGGAGAGCTGCCTAGGACACAAGAACTTTGAAACTGTCCTCCTGTACTTAGGTGACGTCATAGTCTATTCCAAGACGTATGAGCAACACCTACAAGACCTGGCAGAAGTGTTCGAAGCTTTGTCCAAATATGGCATGAAAATCAAGCCATCCAAGTGTCACCTTCTCAAACCAAAGGTACAGTACCTGGGGCACGTCGTGAGTTCAGAGGGAGTAGCACCGGATCCTGATAAAGTCACAGTGATAAGGGATTGGCCAAGACCTACAAAGTGAAGGAAGTGAGGCAATTCCTGGGCCTGGTAGGCTATTATAGAAGATTTATCAGAGGATTCACAAAGCTAGCAGCTCCTCTGCAAGACATTCTAGTAGGACGATCAAAGAAGACTTCATCCTGTAATTTCCTGACACGGTGGGATGAGGAAAGAGAAGATTCCTTCAATAAGCTGAAAAGTGCACTGATGGGAGAAGAGATCCTGGCATACCCTGATTACCATCAACCCTTCATTCTATACACGGATGCCAGCAACGTTGGACTGGGAGCAGTATTATCACAGATGCAAGGAGGCAAAGAAAGAGTTATTGCCTTTGCAAGTAGGAAGCTCCTGCCTACAGAAAGAAATCCCGAGAACTACAGCTCCTTCAAGTAGAGCTACTGGCAGTAGTTTGGGCTGTGACTGAATGTTTTAAACATTACTTAGCAGGTGCAGAATTCACCATTTACACGGATAACAACCCGTTGACTCACCTGGATACAGCGAAACTAGGAGCTCTGGAGCAGCGATGGATAGCCCGGCTATCTAATTACAACTTTGTCATCAAATACAGAGCAGGTCGCAAGAACGGTAACGCAGATGCTTTGTCACGGATGCCGCACCTAAAAGACGTGGAAGAAGAACCGGAAGAGTTGGAAGAGATTGAACTACTGGCCTTTCATCGTTCAAAGGTACAAGATTATCAACCCGGCGCCTACCAAAGAAAGCAGGAAGTAAATCTTAACCCGTTAAGACACTAGGATGGGCCGAAGCCCAAGATAATGATCCAGCCGTGAAGCTAGTGAAAGAACTGCTTACGCAACAACGCGCACACCCTGATCAGAATGCCCAGCTGAAGCTATACAGCTATGGAAAGATAGAGGCAAGTTGTTCCTGCATCAAGGAAAGCTCTGCAGAACACATACCAATCCTAAAACGCATGAACTAGTCTGGCAAATTATCGTGCCCAAGAGAGCCACTCAAATGGTCTTAGAAGCTTATCATGACGGTGCAGGTCATTTTGGATGGAAGAAGTTAGAAGCGATCCTGAGAGAAAGATTTTATTGGGTTGGCATGAGAAAATCCATTGAACTATGGTGCAGAAGATGTGCCGCATGCAACCTCAGAAGGAAGGATCCACAGAAAGCTCCGCTTCAACCAATAGTAACCAAGCAGCCACTCGAGCTAGTCGCATTAGACCACGTCAAGTTGTCACCAAGCCGGTCAGGCTATGTCTATGCCTTAACCATCGTGGACCATTACTCACGCTTCTTAGTGGTGGTACCAGTCAAAGATCTGACAGCGAAGACGGCAGCAAAAGCATTCCAGACGCATTTCTGTAGACCACATGGTTACCCAGAACAAGTCCTTGCAGACCAAGGTCCAGCTTTTGAATCAGAATTATTCAAGGAGGTTCTGCAATATGTACGGTTGTAAGAAGATTCACAAACAAAGTATCATCCCCAAACAAATGGTTTATGCAGAAGATGAATCATATTGTAATTGAACTGTTAAAGACCATACCAGAATCAGAAAGAAACCAGTGGCCAGATAAATTACCTGATTTGGTAGACTTATACAACCATGTCCCTGTGAGTTCTACAAACTGCACTCCAGCATACCTTATGCGTGCAAGACCCGGTAAATTACCAATTGATCTAGAAATGGGGATCGTAAAACGGATACAGTAGAAGAAGAAACAGATTGGGATATCAAACGTCAGAAACAGTATCAACAAGTTCAAGAATGTGTAGAGAGAAATCTTCAGCAAGCAAGAGCAAGACAAGAGAAGACTTTTAACAAACATGCTCAAGCAATGCCATTACAAGAAGGTGATCAAGTTCTCAAGAGAAAGAGACGCACTGACAAACTGGATAATCAGTGGGAAACCGTCCCATACACAGTCTTACCATCAAACCTAGACAATGTTAAAACCTGTTTGATAAGCAAAGATGAAGGAAAAACGTCACAAGTCGTATCTCGTGATCAGCTAAAATTGTGTCCTGAAACACTGAAGACACCTGAAGTCGTAGAGCCCATACAGGTCCAACCTATTAAAGAAAAAGAAGAAGTTTTCCACACGGTCCTAGGAGATTTTCCCAAAACATGGCCAAATTACCATGGAGCAGTTGTCGTACCAATGATTGCATTCCCTTCAATGGTGGAACCAACACCAGAACCTGTGTTACCTGAAGAAGTCCCAAGACCTGAATAACTGGAAGTAGAACCTGTAGAGGAAGAATCAATTCCTGGTCCCAGTGAGCTTGCCAGTCCTACAGTCAGATCTTCATCTAACATAGTACCAAACACTACAAATAGGTACATGCCTACCAGCACCAATAGGCTACATGCAAGTAGTATACCCGTTTTACGCAGATCCGAGCGTAGTACCAGAGGTCAGTTACCAGCTAGGTACAGGGATTAAAAGGTCAAGTTAACTGTAAAATATAAATATGTTTGTGTTAAATATAAATTGAACCCGGTAAACAAATGTACATAGTTAATGCAACGTTAAAAAAAAAAGCCCAGTACCTACAGAGACTATCCTGTATGAACTTCTTGCATATTCTTCAAACTTATTTCCTTTTATTTTATTTTTATGGACCATACTACCACGGACTGGTTGTGGTATAAACTTTCTTGTATACATTCATCAGCCCGGAGGCAAAAGACTAAACCCCCGGAAGGACTGCTTTTTGAATTTTTGGACTGTTTTTGAACTTTAGTGATTTTTGTGATTTTTACTTTTTGTCTTTGTAAATATTAATTGTATTAATTGTTTGTTTCTTTATTGTTCCACAGTCCCGGAGTACTGTCTTTAACTAAGGGGGAATGTGGCACCCCAAGGGTTAATGTGCCACAGAAACATCAACACAGGTTTACTCCCCACACAACACTACACTAGAAAGTGGGAGGAGCTTAGGTGGCACCTGCACTAGTGGGAGGAGCAAATGTTTTTTACCACAAAAGCAGGAGTGACAGTTTAGTCAGTTTAGTTTGAGTTTAGCTCAGAGTTGAGTCTGGAGCATGAGCAGAGTCAAGTAGAAGTGGAGGTCCTGAGAGGTCTGAGGAGAGGAGACAGAGGAACATACCCGGGATAAAGAGTTACCCCAAAAACTTGACCCTGGAGAGGCGCTTAAGACGGATACCGGATCCGAGGCTGTGCCTGAGACAGACAGGACAGTAAACACCGGCATAGTGAAGCTCCACCATCTTCACTGTACCATAGCAAAGCAACCAGAGGGGTCAGTGACACAGAGGACTCAAGTTGCCCAGCAGATTGGTACCCGTGAGCAGAGACAGGGCCAGCAGTTCAGCTACAAGCGGCAGCAGGGCCACACACAGCGCACAAGTAGGAAGCCAAGGACCCGGTCAGGGTGGGAGCAACCTGGTACAGACTCCGTGGACAATATTGTGTTATACCATCTGCAAGTAAAGACTTGGAAAACAACAGAAACCGTGGGTGTGTGTGATCCTTATGCTGAAGCCCCACTTACCCTCATATACTGCCATTGCCTCTACTCTCATCATCTCTACTGCTACCCCTACTCTCCTGCAGCATCAATAACTATCCTCACAGACTTTAACTACTTCTACCATTGCCCCGGGGAACCCAGTTCTGCCCACAGGAACTATTCTACCCAAGCTGCTATCCCATCATCCCCGAGGTTCTGCAGCAGTGGCGGCCCCATTACTGGCCGCATATAGTGGGTGGCGTCACGAGTGACAAATCCCCTGTAAATATCCCCCATTTTATTGTGCGGGCCCGGGACACGGTCCGGACCAGGACCGCCGTGACATTCCCCAGCAGTACACCGGTCCGGCACCGAGTACCCCGTCCCAGTGGGCTCCACATAATAAATCACTCTACCCTTTAAGATTATTGAGAAGTGTGAGAGATGTACTAAATTTTGTTCCTTCGTTTCCTATTGCTGCACTTTTTGAATAATGTAATAATAATAATAATAATATTTATTTATATAGCGCCAACATATTCCACAGCACTTCACCATACAAAGGTTCATGTTTATACCATGAAAAGAAGCAGTTATTAGAAAGTACAATACAATACAAAAAACAATACAATACAATACAAAGCATAATACAATACAATAATTAGAGCTTACAATCTAACAATAAGGTCAGGGGTGACACAAAGTACAGGGGCTTACTTACAATGATGGTGTAGTCAACTTAAAGAGATGGGGAACAGATAGGAGCAGTATAGGTGGCCACCAACCATTATTTGTGATGTATTTGAGACTGGTGGAGTGAATAGGCTATGTCTAGATGACTTTGATAAGGATCATGATAGGCTGCCCTAAAAAGATGTGTTTTTAAGGATCTCCTGAAACTATGTAAGTTGTGGATACACCTAATTTCTTGGGGTATAGCATTCCAGAGAATTGGTGCAGCTGAGGAGAAGTCTTGGAGTCGGGAGTGGGAGGTTCGGATTAATGCAGAAGTGAGTCTGAAGTCACTTTCAGAGTGAAGAGAATGGGTGGGGTGATAGAGATGAGGGAGGAGATGTACGAAGGTGCTACACTGTGAAAAGCTTTGTGGGTGAGAACAAGCAGCTTGAATTGGATCCTATAGTGTATAGGCAGCCAGTGCAATGACTGGCATAGAGCAGAACATCCAATTAACGGTTAGCTAGATAGGTTATCCTGGCTGCTGCATTAAGGATGGACTGGAGAGGGGAGAGTCTAGTGCGTGGGAGGCCAATTACAAGAGAATTACAATAGTTATGGTGGGAGTGAATCAGGGCCACAGTGAGAGTTTTGTGGTTTCCAAGGTAAGAAGGGGGCGACTTCTAGAGGTGTTCTTAAGGTGCAAGCGGCAAGAGCGGGTGAGAGATTGTATATATGGGTTGAAGGAAAGAGTTAAACATAATACCCAGATAGCAAGCCTGCTAACTAGGCGTTATCGTCCACACGCCACACACTGAGAGAAAC
The DNA here is from genome assembly GCA_033576535.1 of Allobates femoralis. Lineage (NCBI taxonomy): Eukaryota > Metazoa > Chordata > Amphibia > Anura > Aromobatidae > Allobates > Allobates femoralis. The sequence continues at coordinate 353,758,556 of JARQOC010000001.1, forward strand.
ATGTCATATGTAGGGAGATTAGTGGAGGCCGGGAGCAGAAAAAGTTCAGTTTTGGAAAGGATGAGTTTCAGGTAGAGAGCGGACATGATGTTGGAAACTGCAGTTAGACGTTCATTGGTGTTCTTTATTAGAGCGGGAGTAAGGTCAGGGGCTGAAGTGTATATTTGTGTGTCATCAGCATAGAGATGGTACTGGAAGCCAAATCTGCTGATGGTCTGTCGAATCGGGCCCATGTAGAGAGAGAAGAGAAGAGGTCCAAGAACTGAACCGTGAGGGACCCAATAGTGAGAGGAAGAGGGGAGGAAGTGGAGCCAGCAAATGAAACACTGAAAGAGCGGTTAGAAAGATAGGAAGAGAACCAGGAGAGAGCCGTGTCCTTGATGCCGATGGAGTGCAGCATAGACAGTAGGAGATGGTGGTCAACAGTGTCAAAGGCTGTAGAGAGATCAAGAAGAATAAGCAGAGAGTGTGATATAGAGAGAATGTAAGTAATGAGAATAAAGCATAACATTATTAAAAACAGATAACCTAGGTGACAGTCAAACACAAAGTTACTGTTTAATAGGGCTGGAATCCATTTAGAATATTAAAAATGTGAAAGTGGAAATCTAGAAGAGGACAAAAAATTTTCCTCTGTAATTTAACAGAACATTCCCTGATTATTTTATTTAATAAGAAACCTCCTGGATTTCTATTTACTTTATTTATTCTTTTCTTCATGTTTAATGAAAGATTGCTCATTAACCAAGTATTTTTCTCTATGAATAAAAAGATGAAAATAGAAATATTAGGACATCAAAGTGGGCACTGCCTTTATCATTCATGGAAGAGTGACAATGTTACATTTCATAGAATGGTATTCATAATCGGTAAAACAGCAAGTTTTAAGGGTGAGTGGTGATTCAATTATAAATTAGTGACTCTTAAGGAAATCAAGGAGAAATAAAAATTCATAATTTTATGTAAACAACCTATTTAGTCACTTTATTCTGCAGGCCCAGACTCGTCTATTTAAAGTGGTATGATTTCAAAAATTACATAACTTAGGCCCCTTTCACATCAGCATTTTGCACTGATTGCGGCAGTTGCGGTGAAAAAAACGCAACTGTCGCGATTACCGCACAACGGCCGAACTTGCGGTTCACTTGCGGCAAGCCCCATGCAATGTCTATGGGGCTTGCGGCAGGTGCGGCAAGTGCAGTACAGTTGCGGTTTCGGCAATTACGGCAGCGAAAAAAACGCGGTCAGCCATGGTTTCCATATGGCCGCATCTGCCACAAGTACTGAAACCGCATTTGCCGCACCTGCCGCACACTTACCGCAAGCCCCATAGACATTGCATGGGGCTTGCCGCAAGTGAACCGCAAGTGCGGCCGTTATGTGGTAATCACGGCAGTTGCGGTTTTTTCACAACTTTTTCGCAATTGTCTCGATCAGCGTAAAACACTGATGTGAAAGGGGCCTTAAAGGGAACCTGTCGGTTGGAATATAATATTTGTGGGCACCATAATGTAGAGGAGGACATACTACACAGATTCATATAAATATTTGTGAGAAAAGACTTAGAATGACTTTAAAGGGAACCAAAAAGCAGGTTTTTGACAAATAAACATAGCCACTATGATGTCGTTAGGATGCTGATTAAACTGATATCTTTAGTTGAAAAATCGGAGGGTTGATTTAAGAATAAGCCTTTTTCAAATCTTCAGAAATTATGTAATTCGTACAGTGGCTTGAGCATTAGGGCAGGACTTTGAGGGTCGGGTCCTCTTAACCATACATAGTCCTACCGTACCCCATTTTCTTTAGTTAAATTATGTGCCGCCGCCATCTTGGGAGTGGCTGACGAATATCCTGGAAATTAAGTGCTTGTTTAAGTGGTGCCTTGTGTAAAGTGTGTCTTTGACTGCAGAATGCTGGTCTGATGTTTACACACACCAATCATTGTATCCAATCTCTGAACCAATCTCTGGTTGCAGTGAAATCATGGACACATAGTTCCATTTTGTGGCTGTGTACAACATGGAGCAATCTGTCCATGATTTCACTGCAACCAGAGATTGGTTCAGAGATTGGATACAATGATTGGTGTGTGTAAACCCACCATAAGTCTCAACAGAGTTGATCTCCTCTTCACATAACAATAACATGCACCGTTTGTGTAACTTATATGGTGTGTAACATACAGTGTATGTTTTGTGAAGTGTGTGTATGTATTGTATCCACATTTAATTAAAGAGAACCTGTCAGCAGGATTGAGCAGTATAAAGAAAAGGCATGGCCATAATTGTGCTGTTATACTGCTTAAATTGATACCTTTATTGAAGAAATAGTTCTTGTTTAATTAGTTTCTAAAGTTTTCTTTTTATGACAGATCTGTGTATCGGAGCAAACTGGGGGTAGGATCTTCCACCCCTCCGATTGCCTCCTTTGTGTGTATGACGGTTAATAAGCAATTCAGTGACCTGCCTCCATTTTGAAATTCAAGGAGATGATGGGAGTACAGGTGTGACACGGTCCGCGCTGCTCCAATGTAAAAACTCACCAATCCCTGAGGAAGGTGCCAGGTGGGGCGCCGAAACGCGTAGGAGGAAGGAGGATTAAAAAGATAAAATCTACTGATGACTTTGTGACTCTTTTGGTGAGTTTTTACATTGGAGCAGCGCGGACCGTGTCACACCTGTACTCCCATCATCTCCTTGAATTTCACTACTGGTCAGTAGTTGGTGGAGGTCCTGCAGCAGCTGGGAGATTCTTCCCAAAACACCTTCAAACCAGTTGTGGGGTCCACAACTGAATCAGGTGAGTGGCTCCTCAGCATCACTCTTTCTAGTGTCACTAGTGATAGGGCACTATTGCGCCTCTTGTCCCCCACCCTTTTATTTTTTGCAGTATCAGCAATCCATTTTGAAATGTCGCACTATTGCTGGCATTGGCATGGGTTTTGCAAGTGCTCTGTTATTCCACAGCGGATCTAAAATTCTTTAGTAAAATGGCATCATTGGCGACGCATGTGCATATTCAGATCTCAGCCCAATGGCATCTTCATTAAGCCAAAATCTGATTATGTGCAGCTTCAGGTGCCATTTTATTGAAGACCTCAACACCAGTCCTGGAATTACTATGAGCATATGCCACACAGCCAAATAAGGCTGCCTTCAGACTTGCAGATGCATCTGCAGCGTTTTGCAGATGCATCTGCAAGCATCTGCATGCAGACGGCAGCCCCTATCTTTATAATGGGACGCACGGTGTCTGCAGATGCTTGCAGACAGCCGTGCGGACCCATTCACTCCTATATGTGATCTGTACGCAAGCGGATGCCTGCGTACAAATCACACACTCCCGCACGCACCAGGGACGCAACATGTCGCGTCCCTGGTGCGGAGGAGAGTGTGTGATCTGTACGCAGGCATCTGCATGCGTACAGATCACATATAGGAGTGAATGGGTCCGCACGGCTGTCTGCAAGCATCTGCAGACACCGTGCGTCCCATTATAAAGATAGGGGCTGCCGTCTGCATGCAGATGCTTGCAGATGAATCTGCAAAACGCTGCAGATGCATCTGCAAGTCTGAAGGCAGCCTTAGGCTGGCTTCACATTTGCGTATGGGAAGGCAGCGTTTTGCTGCGTTCCCATACGCAGTTAAACGCATGCGCACTGCGTTCCTATGTTTAACATAGGAACGCATGGTGCCTGCGTTTGCTGCGTTCGGGTGCGGATGCGGACGATATCTGCTGCTTCCGGTGTCCAGCATCCGCACCCGGGACGCAGCATGTTGGGTTTTTTTGTGCGTTTGGGGAGCTTGGACAATCAGCAAGCGTCCCCAAGCGTACAAAAAAAGCATTGTCTTCAATGGGTCCGCAGTGTCCTCTGCATGACACAGCAGGAGAACGCTGCGGACCCATTGAAAAATCTCCCGGTGGCCGCCGGTGATGTCACAGGAGCTCACCGACGGCCACCGGGAGATCAGCTGACCCTCTGCTGTCCTCCTTCTCCCCGCCGCCTGTAATCTCATAGCGATGTCGGCGGGGAGAACAGCTGATCTGAAAGCTGTTTGAATCTTCCCGCGCCGACATCTCCTCTCAGTGTCGGCGCGGGAAGATTCAAACAGCTCTCAGATCAGCTGTTCTCCCCGCCGACAGTCCCGGAGCTTACCGGCGGCCGGGGGGCGGAGATCTCCGGCGCTGATCTCCGCCTCCGGCCCGCCCCCGGACAGCGCCGATTGGCTGCCGGGCTCCATAGTGATGTGTCCGCAGGCGGACATTATCCGCTGCGGACACATCAAAGTGTCCCTGCTTCTGACAGCGTTTGTGTCTGCATGCCATCAGCATGCAGACACAAACGCTAATGTGAAGCCAGCCTTACTGTGGTGGCAGTGTGTAATTTCATAATGGAGGCAGGTCACTGAATAATCAATATACAATATGCAGAAAGATTCCAGCACTCACAAATCGTTTCCTTCAATTTATTTCTTTTATTTGGCTTTTTGTCTGTCTGGACCTTTCAGCCCCCCCTGGGCATGGTACTACTGTAGAAAGCCCAGGTGGAGCTGAGACATCCAGACAGATGAAAAACCGAATAAATTAATTGCATTGAAGCATTGACAGAAACAATTTGTCCACAGTATGGGAACAGTTTGCACCACAGTTTGGGAAGAGTGCTGACCAATTTGTATATTGTGGACTGAATAATCAGTGACCTTCATAGACACACAGCCGAAGATCCTTCCCCCAGGCCCTCCCTGATACATCGAGCTGTCATCAGAAAAAAACTTCTGAGGCTAATTAAACAAGAACCAGAGATTGGATTCCTTCAACAAAGGTATCACTTTATTCAGAATAAAGGCCACTTTACACACACAGATATCTGTGTCCAACTTCTGAACAGATCTCTGGTTGCAGTGAAATCATGGATACATAGCTCCATTTTGTGGCTGTGTACAAATGTAACAATGTGCCCATGATTTCACTGCAACCAGAGATCTGTTCAGAAGTTGGACACAGATATCTGTGTGTGTAAAGTGGCCTTAACAGTACAATTATGGCCATGTCTTTCATTTATATTGTTAAATCTTGCTGACAGGGTCTCTTTAGAAATATCACCGCTGAAGACGAACATTCTTAAGTGTAAATATGTTATCAATCACTTAAATAATGTGCAAAATCCTCATTCATTGTGTGATGGGATATTTTATATTGGATCAAACATCATTGTTTTTGGCTGCACATCGCCTATATTATCATGCCATGGGATACTAATAACATGATACTATATGGGCACAGAAAGATCTATTATTTTTCATTTTCTCTGTATCAATCTTCATCAGTCTGAGAAAAGAGGCAGTTAAACAAAGATTGAACGACTTGAATATGGTTGATGAAAGCTTTCATAAAGGTTTTAAATGATCTTACTGTATCTAAATGTACCCCAAATGTTTCTGTCTCATGGTCAATATGCTACGATATGGTGCCCAATTTTTAATTTTTACCCAGGGGTACACTTTGTTAATGACCAACACTGTTCTGAATTTATGGTTTAGAGCAGGAGAAGCTAAGCAGATTCACATTTCATTTTGAGATAAATGTTCTAATATGAGTAATATGAGTACCGTGAATTTACTTTATATTTCAAATCCCTGCTCATTCCCATGAAAAAACGTCTGTATGATGCCCATTCTAATGGAGCCCTGTAAAGGTTAGTGAGGCAATTCCCCTTTGTAATAATAATTTTTGGAAACAAGAAATCACTTAAGTAGCTACCACAATACATATCCTCAAGATCCAATAAGACTCACTTTATATGCCAAAAATCCACAAGTTACTCATGACTAGAGATTAGTGACCTTTCCCGAACATGTTCGCCAATTTCCAATTCGGCACGAATATTGCAGATTCTGTTTGCGATCAGAAACCCAAGCAAGTTACTAAATAATCGTTGAATACAGCTTTATGTGGGAAAAAAGTTTGAAATTTTAAATGGCCCTAAAACTTTCCCTGATTGTTTGGGGGCAAACCGCTTGTCAGAAGATCTGCTGGCTGGGAACAACACCTAACCATATGGTCTACCATTTTCTTTCAACCTGTAGAATTTTTTTATCTTTAGAATAATTTTTGTATGCTTCCTGGAGTTTGCAGGCATTTTCCTCATCTGCAAGCGGAATACCCGTTTTTTTCGCGGCCGCACCTGCGGCAAGTGCCGAAACCACACTTGCGCACCTGCCGCACACTTACCGCAAGCCCCATAGACTTTGTATGGGGCTTGCCGCAAGTGTGCAGCGATCGCTGCCGTTATGCTGTAATCGCGGCAGTTGCGGTTTTTTCACCGCAACTGCGGCGATCAGCGTAAAACTCTGATGTGAAAGGACCCTAACATCAATTATTTTATTTTTGTTAGCAATTAAAGGGTATCACAAATACAAGATTATTATTTTGTTTCACTTAGAGCAAACAATCTTATTTCAACAAGCTAACATGGTACTAGACCTTTTTTCTTTTATGTGTATGAGTTACTCAAATTCGTTTAAAAGGTCATCATAATTCAGGTCTTTGTGATACATACTAGCCAGGTGGTCACACTTTTTCTTTAGTGCATCAAAAGCAATTGTTTACAATTAACTAAAGAAAGAAAACAGATTTTCACTCTGTGAATAAGACTCTGCACATTTTGTTACTTCAAAGATTAGAGTGTCCAGAATAGGAGGAAAGACTAGATTACTTACTGGTAATCGTGTTTTATGGAGTCCACGACAGCACCCACTTGAGAGAGGGGATCCGCCTATAGGGACAGAAAACCTACAGATAGAAAGGGGCAGTCCTCCTCACCTCCTCAGTTGTTGTACAGAGCATGAGAGGAACCGCTGAATTAAGATAATCTTCGTAATCATCAATTAAAATACGACCAGTGTGAATCAGAACACAGCCATACATCACAATACCATGTGTAAAAAGGGAGGGAAGAGAGTGGGTGTTGTCGTGGACTCCATAAACACAATTAATGGTAAGTAATCTAGTCTTTTCTTCTCTCCATGACAGCATCCACTTGAGAGATTTTCAGAGAACCATTACTTGAGAGGGACCACCGTGTTGAGGACAAATCTCCCGAACACCAAGTCAGAATCTGAAAACAGATCCAGTCTATAGTGGTTGTTAAAGGTGGATGGTGAAGACCAGGTAGCTGCCTTACATATCAACTCAATGGAGATGTCCACCTTCTCAGCCCAGCAGGAAGCCATGGCTAAAGTTGAATGGGCCCAAACCCCATCCAGAGGGTCCACACCTTTTGCTGAGTAAGCCAGGCAGATGGCTTATCTGACACACCTAGACAAAGTGCTCTTAGTGACTCCAGAACCCTTCCTGTGGCCCCGAAAGGACACTAACAGAACCCTACACTACCTCCAGGACTGTGTTCTGTCTATATAGTGTCAGACTGACCTGCTAATATCTAAAGTGTGAAACCTGTGTTCCTCACGTGTAGAAGGGTTGGAAAAAAAAGAAGTAAGAAAGATTTCCTGGCTCCTATGAAACCAGGAGGAAACTTTAGGGAGGTAGGAAGGATGCGGTTTCAGCACTATTCAATCTGGAAAGATTGACAGAAAAGGGGATCAATAGACAAGGCCTGAATATCACTAACTCGTCTGGCTGATGTCAGCGATACCAGCAGAACTGTTTTGAAGGACAGACATTTTAGAGATGATGACTCTAAAGGCTCAAATGGGGGACCAGTTAGGTCTTCAAGGACAAGGTTCAAGCCCCAGAGAGGCAGTCCATCAATGTGGACAGGGTTGCTATGCTCACAAGCTGTGATGAAATGTGAGGCCCATCTTTCCCTAGCAATGTTATGGCCATATAATGCTCCTAGAGCAGATATCTGAACTTTGAGGGTGCTAACTGATAGGTTCAACTCCCTACCTTTCTGGAGAAACTCCAGTATGGCAGGGATCGGCACCTCATTGGAAGGGGGCAGTATGAAATTCCAGAAATTTCCTCCACACCCTGCTGTAGATTTTGTTGTGGATGCTTTTCTACTAAGGAGTCGAGTATTGATTAGGCTTTCTGAGAACCCCCTCAATATTAATAACTGCCTCTCAAATTCCACGCCATCAAGTGGAGACCCTTTACGTGAGGATGATGATATGGAACCTGAGATAACAGGCCTGGAATTGACGGGAGAATTCAGGGATCTGACGCAGACATGACTCTGAGCCATGAAAACCACGGTTCCTGGGCCAGAAGAGTGATAAGGACTACTCTCGCCCCCTCTTCCCTTATCTTCCTGATGACTTCCAAAAGTAGGTTAATTGGTGGGAATGCATAAGCTAGGCGATAGTCCCAGGGAGCCTGGAGAGAGTTGACCACCTCTAGTTGGTCCGCCATGTTCAGGGAAGCCAATCTCCTGACTTGTTTGTTGGCTCTGGTAGCAAACAGGTCGATCTCAGGAAGACTCCTCAGGTCCACAATCTTTTGGAAAATCAAATAACAGAAGACCCATTCCCCCTGATTGAGTATGACGACTCAGGAAATCCACTCTGGTATTGTCCATACCCCTGATATGAAGGGCCAAGAGCGACAGGAGAGGGTATTCGGCCAGCTCGAGAATCTCCTCTGTGGTAGACATCAGAGTTCTTGATCACGTTCCACCTTGCTGATTGATATATGCGACTGATATTATGCTGTTGGACAGAACTCTGACATGAAACTCCTGCAGCTGTGGAGAGAAAGTAATGTAATGCATGTTTGGTGGCTCTTAATTCTCGTAAATTTGAACAGTCATTCAGCCAAGGACCAATGACCCTGGGCTAGGTTGTCCTCCAAATGGGTTCCCCATCCTTCAGGGCTAGCGTCTGTTATGACTACTCTGTTAGGCCTAATTACTCATGGGACCCCACGGGAGGAACCATCTGGTTTGGATATCAGGAACAAAGGGGAATAAAATCCCCTTCCTTCTTGCCCTGCTGGGACCTCCATCATGACATGGACCTCCACTTCAAGGGTTTGCTGTTGAACAGGGGATGGCAGAGCCATCGCCACAGACAATTCCTGAGGAATATGATGAAACTCCAATTTTAGGCCTGAAGAAACTAAATTCAGGATCCAGGGATTGGATGTAAATCTAACCCATTGCATGGTAAAAAACCTCAACCTTCCACCCACCAGAGGGTCAGGTCTAACGGAATTTGTTCCCGCTCTTAGAGGAGGACCCACTGAAAAGGGCACCTTTAAGCTGGGGCTTCTTGTTCTCCCACCGCTCCCGGTCTCAATTGGACTTTTTCTGCCCAAAGGGATGTTTCTTAAAGGGAACCTGACCCCTAAAAATTAGCCCCCAGTCTCTTAAGACCTGTCCCTGCATCATTCTTAGACATTTCTAGCCATCCCTTTGTGCTAAAAAAGTGTATTTTTAAAGTTCATAAAAGTAACTTTATTATCTGCATCCACTGCGGCTTCTCAGATTTTGAGAAGCCGCAAAAGGAGTTGTCTTGTGCTTCTCACCACCACCTGCGTGCTAATTATTCACACTCCGATGGATGTGCTAATCAGCAGAGAGCCGCTGCTTCACATTACATAGGCGGTATAGCCGCTATGACGCTAAACGCGTCATAGTGGCTATACCGCCTATGTAATGTGACGCTAAACGCGTCATAGCAGCTATACCGCCTATGTAATGTGACGTGGCGGCTCTCTGCTGATTAGCATGCCCATCGGCCCAGTGAATAATTAGCGTGCAGGCGGCGGGGAGAAGTACAAGGCAATGCCTATTGCGGCTTCTCAAAATCTGAGAAGCTGCAGTGGGTGCAGGTAATAAAGTCACTTTTATGAACTTTACAGATACACTTTTTTAGCACAAACAGATGGCTAGAAATGTCTAACAATGGTGCAGGGACAGGTCTTAAGAGACTGGGGGCTAATTTTTAGGGGTCAGGTTCCCTTTAAATGCTTTCCTGTAGTATGAAACAGATGGATTAGGGAACACCCTCTTTCTTTCCGCTGCCTCAGTTAGAATTTCATCAAGGGCTTTGCCAAACAGGTACTCACCCTAGCATGGCAGCGCACACAATTTTCTTTTTGACTGTGCCCTTCCAGCCCTTTAGCCAAAGGGCCCGTTGAGCAGAGTTGGTGAGGCCTGCAGACCTAGCTGTCAGTTGTAGGGAATCTGCTGAAGCATCTGCCAGATTAGCTCAACCACCTCATATTAACAGAATGGATGACAACAGCTTCTACCTGTACACCCCTTTTTTAATCTGGTCTTCTAGCTGGTTGATGCAAGCCAGCATAGATCTTGCCGTACACCTAGCAGATATAGCTGGCTTGAAAGCCCCTGTGCAAGATCCCCATGAACGCTTAAGTAACAACTCCGCCTTCCTGTCCAAGGGATCAGACAGTAACCCAAAGTCTTCAACAGGCAAGGTAGAGCGTTTTGATGTGGAAGTGACAGCTGTTTCCACTTTGGGAATCTTAGACCAGGAACTCAAATCCTCATCTTCAAAGGGGTACTTTCTTTTTGAGGACGAAGTTGGGGAATACCGTCTCTCTTGCTTGTCCTATTCCTTTCTGACTAGAGCTTTTATGGCTGTAATCACCGGAAAGGACCGTAGTTTCTTTTGGGAGAGCCCTGCAAACATGATATCCTGCCATCACAAACTGACTTATACATGTATAATATATACTACGTAATGGGACTCTCCTAAATACAGTTTTGAACATAATTTTGGGAAAAGGAGAGTTTTAACCTTGAACAAATTTGCAAGCCAGCCTGTTATATCTCAATGCTGTTTATTTAGTTTATGCACACGATAAAATGCAAGCTACAAATTGCACCAAATAGTAAAACGCGGCAAATTTTCTAGGAATTTCACTGGCAACTTACTGGTTGCAGTGAAATCATGGAGACATTGTTCCATTTGTACACAGCAACAAGATAGAACAATGTGTCCATGATTTCACTGCAACTAGTAAGTTGCCAGTGAAATTCCTAGAAAAGTTGCCGCATGTAAAGGTACCCTTAGAGTCTTTCGTTTCCGCAACCCCCCATGGTTTTACGAACTGATTTTATTAAATTGTTCATACTCTGTATGGGAAAGTAGGACTTCCCTTCCTCATCTGGGGACGATGACGGGGATGTTGAAAGAGAGGAGCTAGAAGACTTGTCCTGATCCCTATCAGGGGAGGATTCTGAAGGAGAGACCACCTTCTTGGACTTAGATTTTTGTTTTTTAGGTTTAGCCGTCTTATTAAAGGATTGGAGTTCTTACCTAATCATGGTCCGGACCTGATGTCAGCGGCTCTAACTGAGGATTCCTCCTGTAATGTCTGGTTAATACAGGACTGACATAACCTTTTAAGATAATTAGTTGTATTGGGACGAAGTGTCTCAGGATCCGCGCTGCTCAGTGAATGAAACCAGAAACTGGAACACTGGTTTCAACGGGTATTCTTTATTCCTACGCGTTTCGGAGTGTAGGAATAACCCGTAGTTTTTTTTCCCTGAGGAAGGAGCATTGTAACGCTCCAAAACACGTAGGAATAAAGAACACTCGTTGAAACCAGAGTTCCAGTTTCTGGTTTCATTCATTCAGCAGCGCAGATCCTGAGACACTTCGTCCCAATACAACTATTGTTCGCCACGTCGATCGTGGATGTGTGGGTCCTGCAGCAGCTCTATCCAGGCGCGCATACTTGTTGTGTGTAACACAACTTTTCCAGGTGAGCAGCTTTCAATAAGGTTCTTGCCGATATCTGTAAGGAGATAAGACCCTATTTGCACATTGTCTCACCCCCTATAGCTTTTAAGATAATTGCCAGGAAGGGGCTGCGAGCACAGAGTACATTCCTGAAGTTTGAGCTTTTTGGTTTTCTTAGCCTAAAACAAGGGGTACCCAGAAAGAATGGGAATCAGCTTAATAGGCAAAGCCATGAAAGGCTACATTCACACACCATTATTGCTCCATTTTTTCTGGTCTGTTTTTCTCTTTTTTTTTTGTTGCAAAACTGGATCAGCTTTTAAGGAAAATACAACAGAAAATGGATAATCCATTTCTGATCCATTTTTTCTGCATTTTGGATGCTGTGGTTTTTGTTTCTCCATTTAGAATGGACCCATTCTAAATGTAAAAGGAGATCAGAAAAATTCCACAGAAACTAAAGTGCACTTTTCCTGGATGGATCACTTTTCCAGGAAAAAAACGGATCACACCACAAAATCTAGGAATTAATGCCAAAAAGTGAAAACCCATTGACTTTGTTGGGATTCCATTTGAGTGAATCGTTCACTGCATTTTCCCTGCAAAAACAGATGCAAAAAAGGATCAAAAACACTGTATGTGAATATAGCCTTACACTCACCCAGTGAAGCTTGTCAATATTTTTTTCTGGAGGCTGAGGCATAGCACGAAATGAAGATTGACCAGCCATTTCACTCCGCTCACTCCTGTCAGTGGAGTCACCCTCTTTGGAGTTCCCACTGCTGCTCTTGGGTCTGCTGTGTATCTACACTTCCACCAGCTGTGGGTGCACCTTTGAGTCTCCTGGTGAGGACATCTATACAGGCACATCAGCAGCAGGATGCCGCCGGTCTTATACTTACATTCCCCACATGGGAGCACGCTTCCCTGGTCTCCTGGAAGCAGTCACCGCATCACTTATGGGTCAGGATGCTTGATGCCCAGTGCGCAAGCGCAGGGCCCAAAACCGGATGTTTGGCCCCATAGAGATGCTGGCCACTGGTGCCTGCTTCTCCTGCACCTACCGGATGAGTGCAGTCTGTCCCTGCCCCCGCACCACGTCCTCATGGGCCAGGGTGGACTATACGAGAGCTGGCAACATGACATCCTTCGTTCAGACGAGGGGAGGGTCTGAAAGGCAGGACTGCTGCCGACACTGCTTCTGGAGCCTAAGGGTGCTTTCACATCAGCGTTTTTCGTAATTCGCAGCAGATGCGGTGAAAAAACCGCATCTGCCGCGTTTGCCGCATAACGGTTCCACTTGCGGCACGGTTGCGGTTTTTTCCATAGGAAGTATAGGGGGACTTGCGGCAGATGCGGCAAGTGCGGTTTTGCACTTGCGGCAGGTGCGGCAGCGAAAAAAACCGCGGTCAGCCGCGGTTTTTTTCGCTGCCGCACCTGCCGCAAGTGCAAAACCGCACTTGCCGCATCTGCCGCAAGTCCCCCTATACTTCCTATGGAAAAAAACCGCAACCGTGCCGCAAGTGGAACCGTTATGCGGCAAACGAGGCAGATGCGGTTTTTTCACCGCATCTGCCGCGAATTACGAAAAACGCTGATGTGAAAGGGCCCTAAGACCCTGCCATTCCCATAGATACCGGCACAAAGGCTGCATTGGAGCCAGGTAACCTTTTTTGCTGCAGGCTCCCATAGGGACCGGAAACCAACTAAGGAGGCGAGGGGGACCGTCCCTTTTTATCTGTAAGTTTCCTGTCCCTATGGGTGGAGCCCCTCTCTCAAGTAGGTGCTGTTGTGGCGATAATAAAAGATTCCACCTTGAACTTTTCAGTTTTAGGCAGAGGTCAGACAGCCTTATAACGCAGCTCCACGGACCTGATCATGACAGCTTAATGAATTACTGTGCAGCTGTCATGCTCGGGTCAGTGTAGCTGCAGCTACTTTGTGTTTTACAATGCAAGTGCCGTCTGTGTTAAACGGCCTCCTGACCTCGACTTTAGAGAGAGGTACCTCTTCTACTGACCCATCATTATGGTACTAAGAAGCACACTTTGTGTTTGTTCTCGTTTTCCCCATCACTCTATCATGTATATAAACACATTCTCCTCACTCTAAATTCATATTCACTAGATTTTTCTCTAGTTTCCTGAAGATAGGTTTTCATATTCTTAAGGAGATTTGTTGCAACAAAGATGTTCACATACTTTGTAGCAGGCTCATGCTTGTTTTGTTAATTCTTTCTAGCATGCAATTCCAAAGAATTGTGAGAAAAATAGTTTCCCGGTTTTCTATTTTTTTGCTCAATCCTTCTGCCTCTCTCTTTGTATTCACTTATTGATCATTGTCAAGTGACAGAGAATACAGTGCATGTTTTATTTTTTGCAAACCTCCATACAGAGCATGAACAGCATCAAAATATGCTGACCATCATTTCTCAGACTGACGCTTGACCACAAAATCTTTTCCTAAAGATCTACTTATATAATTGCCTTGTGGTGTCTGTCATCGCCCCTGTGTCCAGTTGGCCCCTTATCTCAATGTGGACATGACAATTGGAGTATTATGACATCATAGTGGAGTTTTATGACATCACAATGGGGTATTATTAAATCATAGTGGGGTGTTATGACTTAATAGCATACAGGGGAGAGAGAGCACGGGGAGGAGAGAGACAGCACACAGGGTGGAGAGAGAAAGTTCCTGGTGGGAGAGACAGACACAACCTCCATAGCTATAGAGCTTATCCCATCATGACATCACCGCCCTCCCATCTAGTGATGAATTCTAGTGATGTTCAGCACACAGAATATAGATGGCAAACTAATTATGTTGAAGAATCTGTACTTTCGATGTACTATATCATCCTGGCATATTTGAGGCATTCTTCTATGACTTACCATGGCAATTTGATGGTGGAGTTTGTTCTCATTAATAAAATCCACAACAGTGTCTGTTATATACTTTGCTTCCATGTAAAAAGATGAAGATGAACATCAAGAAACGTTCCACAGTCTCACAGCCTTTAACATCGGACAGTAAATGTCAGTTGCTCTGTGTGAGATGTTTGGAGTGGAATCTAAAGTTAATGAGTGGTACGAATTTTGTACTTTGACTCTTTCACTTCTTTAAAAATACTAAAAAGGACCTGTTGTCCCATTGAATCATTTCTCACAAATATTTGCAGATAAATATGAGAAATTCTCTTTTCCAGGATTTATATACTTTTGGCGATGTTCTTCCAAGAAAGGGTCAAATTCACTCAGCAGCTCCAGTATACCTAAATAGTTGCCATTTTTTGCTGACTCAATTTGATTGTCTTCACAAAATGGCAAACCTCTGGAGTCAAGAAAGCGAATTATAGAAACCGCTCGTGTCAACATGTTATGTCAATATTCCTGCTTGAGCAATGTTGCTCAAATAATAAAGAATCTACACTTCCAGTTTCTTTATGCCTTATCAAATATGCTGTCATAGACTTTCAATAGTCTTATGAATTTTCAAGTTCTACAATAACATTGTTGTGCTTCCAGTCATTGAACCCTGATATAGCAAAGGGAGATTTTTTTCTCCAACAATAGGTGAAACAGGGGCGTAACTACATTAGGTGCAGGGTTGCGATCGCACTCGGACCCTGGAGCATAGGCGGCCCCAAAAGTCATTTGACCTATATAAAAAGACCTATGTTTTTAAAGACTTGCAGTATTGGAGGATCCCACGGTAGCTTTTGCACCGGGGTCCATGAGCTTAAAGTTACGCCACTGTGTAGAAAGCAGTACAAACGTCTTTGCGATAGATAGGATTTCTTGATTTAAACATTCGCCATTCTGCAGTTCACAGTTCAACACATTGTTTGTTAAATACCTTGTCGTCATAAGCTGTTTCATATAGTCTGCGCAAGTTTACAAGTTGCTTTCATGACTCTGACACAATGAAAACCCGTTAGGAACACAGTAATCCATTGTGTTTGAGCCATTATCCCCTAAAATACCCAGGTGATTTTCTGTATTTTTTTTGTTTTTTTTTTAATTTTTGTTTTATCCCCCTTTTTTTCCAAGAGACACAACATCTAAGGGCTTTTTTGCAGAGAAGAAGTTGCACTTTTGAATACCTCCATTAATTTTACTATATAGTGTACTGGAAAACTTGTAATGAAAATTCCAAGTGCATTGAAATGGAAAAAATTGCAATTCCACAATGTTTTTTATTACCATGTTCACTATATGGTAAAACCGCACTAGCAATATTATTCTCCAGGGTAGTATGAGTACGTAAATATCAGATATGTAAAGATTTTTCTATTTAAGTGTAGAAAAAAAAATCTGAAATTTGTAAACAAAAACTATTTTGACCTTTACATTTAATTTTTGATGATCTTGGGCTGTGTGAGGGCTTATTTTGGCATCCTAAATTGAAATCTTTACTGTTACCATCTTGGGGGTAAATATGATGATTTTATCACCTATTACTGCATTTTTATTGCAATGTTGCAGTGACCAAAAATTGTAATTTTGAAGTTTTGATTTTTTTTTCTCCTTATGCTGTTTACGATTGGATTAATTTATTTAATATTTTGATAGATCTGACATTTCTGAATACAGCAATACCAAGTATGTGTTTTTTTTAATTATTTTATTTTCATGGGGCAAAAGGGGGTGATTTGACATTTTGTGTTCTTTTACATTTTTTAATATTTGTAAAAAACTTTTATTTTACTGTATTTACTAAGGGGACTTCAGGCTGCAATCATTTAAATTGATTGTGCTATGCAGAGCAGTGCTGAGTCACTGAGGGCTCCCTGTGGCAGTCAGAGAACACAGGTGACCTCGATGCTGTATTACAAGGTGGCACAGCAGTCTGGCAATCTGGCAGCAGGTTCAACTGAGTTTCCCATGTTTGAATCTGCTGCTGGATAGCTGTGCTGCCATGTCTCGCAATCCCGCAGCAGGTTCAAGTAAGTTCACTGCCCCAGGAGCTCTCAATGAGTCAGTGAGTGATGTCACCACCTCTCGTTGCAGTCAGTGTGTTCCCAGAGACTGTAGAAAACAGGATACTTGTTCAATCACTGCAGTCTCTGGATTTAGCAGAGCCAGTATCGTGTGGTTCATGGGACATTGTTGTGGATTACTGTCAGAGGGTATGTTAGGGTTTAATAAATTGGAAAATGAAGGTTGTCTGTTTGTTTTATTTATGATGAAAGATTTTTCTCTGTGTGCTTTTTTAAATTATTTTACTCACAGCATTGATAATGGGCAAGTCTCATAGAAGCCTTAACATTTTCATTCTAGGGCTTAATGACAAACTGTCAATACTCAACTGTCAGAGCTACAAGTCCCACTGAAAACCTATAATTTTACATAGCAAAAGACTTTGCCTTTGTGATGCATGCCGGCCATTTACGAGATAGCAATACCACAGTTTGTTTGGGCTTAATAAATGGGTGACAGTGGGTTGTCTGTGTGTTTTATTTACAAAAAAGGATTCTCTTCATCCGTGTTTTTTAACTATTTACTCACTGGATTGGTAATGTCGAGGCATGATAGACACCTCATCATTACTAATCCAGTGGTTGATGATAGCTTCAATATTCATCTGTCATTAACCCCTTCTATTACCCCAACAGCCACCGCACCAGGGCATCGGGAAGAGTTTGGGCAAAGCAACAGGAGTGGAGCATCTTATGGAGGCACGAGTTCTGGGATGGCTGCAGCCTGCTATTTTTAGGATGGTGAGGGGCCATGAAAGATAACCCTTCCCATCCTGAGAATACATAGCTCAGCTGTTGGCTTTACCTTAGCTGATAGTCCAAAATGGGGGGGGACCCTATGCCATTTTTTCACATGAATTATTTATAAATAAATAATTTGAAAAAATATTTTGAGGTGACCTCGGTTTTGGATTACCAGCCAAGGTAAAGCCGCCAGCTGGGGTCTGCAGGTTGCAGCTGTCTACTGTAGCCTAGCTGGTGATCAAAAATAGGAGGGACCCCACTTTTTTTATATTATTTGTTTTTAGCTAAATAAAAGGATATAACACTCTTTAGCGCAAAATGAATGGCACTAAAGAATGCAAACTTACAATATAAAGGGGGTGGAACATTATATAGCTGTTTGACATCTATCTATTTATAAAATCTATCTATTAATCCATCTAAAAAACTATCTATTTTTTCCCATCTATCTATGCTGTCCATTCAGTTATCTATTATTTCTATCTATCTATCTATCTATCTATCTATCTATCTATCTATCTATCTATCTATTCAAAAAACAGGCAGCACTCAATACTCATTCCATTATGGACCCTTTAATCCGGCCATGCAAGTGTGATGCGACGTTTCAGTCCACAAAAGACTTTCCTCAAGCATGCTGCAGGATACTGACCTGATCTCTGGAGGTCACAGCTGGCATATGGGATGGCTCTCCTCCTCCTGACTCTGAGCTCTGTTCCAGTGGGACCTCTTCAGGTATGCGCGACCAACACTGGATACCAACTTCACTGCAAAGCAGGCCCAATGTGGGGTGTGCAGTCATACTCCAGCTCACATATATGGGCATCTCCTCTGCATTACTCTGGTTGCGGTGAAGTACCCTCGACCCATGGGGTGGTGAAGAAAATCAACTCCTCCTAAGCCAGCATGTCTTGGGGTGGATCCATCACCATCAGATATCCAAAGTGTGGACTGTAAGCACACAGTGTTGCTGCATTTTACGCCAATCCCAAGATGGCCAAGTCTCTGCAGTTACACATTTTTCCTTTGCCTAGTATCTCGCCTTTTCCAGCACCAGGACCCAATCGCTTAGGGGATATTATTGTTTGCCCAATCTTGTTGTGTAGCTCCTTATTAATCCCTCCATGGGCTGTGCTGCAAAAGACACCTGACTTACAAATCGTATTCCCTATGCCACAGGTAACACCTGGACTTATGATTACCTCCCCACCTTGTGAGGTGAGTCCTGCCCGCCTCGCCGTTCCCCGCTGCCTGAGCATGAGGACCGACTCCCGCACTCGCGGGTCTCAGTGCTCGGCTCCTCCTGACTGAGCGCCGAGCCCGCTCCAGGCGGCTCAGGCAGGGGAGCGGGTGCGCTTGCCAGCGCTGCGGGTCCAATCGCTCGTACCGGGGCCGTGGCCGGAGCTCGGAGGCAAGGCTCCGCCCGTACCGGACACGAGGCTCCGTCCCTACCGGACACGAGGCTCCGCCCCTACCGGAGACCATCTGCAACCAACGCCGCTGCGGGTACTTTCGCTCAGGTCGAGGCCACGGCCCAAGCTCAAAGGCGAGGCTCCGCCCCCTACTGGTGACAACCTGCGGCCTCCACCACTGACCGCTCCAACGGCGGTGCCCTGGAGACATTGTAACATAGTAACATAGTTTTTAAGGTTGAAGGAAGACTTTAAGTCCATCTAGTTCAACCCATAGCCTAACATGTTGATCCAGAGGAAGGCAAAACCACCCCATGAGGCAACACTAAGCTCCACATTGGGGGAAAAAATTCCTTCCTGACTCCAGATACGGCAATCAGACTAGTTCCCTGGATCAACACCCTATCAAAGAATCTAGTATGTATAACTGGTAATATTATAGTTTTCAAGAAAGGCATCCAGGCCCTTCTTAAATGTTAGTAGTGACTCACTCATTACAACATCATGTGGCAGAGAGTTCCATAGTCTCACTGCTCTTACAGTAAAGAATCCGCGTCTGTGATTATGATTAAACCTTCTTTCCTCCAGACGTAGAGGATGCCCCCTTGTCCCAGTCTCAGGCCTAAGAGTAAAGAGATCATTAGAAAGGTCTCTGTACTGTCCCCTCATATATTTATACATTATTATAAGATCACCCCTATGCCTTCGTTTTTCCAAGCTAAATAACCCCAAGTTTAATAACCTGTCTTGGTATTGCAGACCCCTTAGTCCTCTAATGACTTTTGTCACTCTTCTCTGGACCCGCTCTAGTTCAGCTATGTCTTTCTTATACACCGAAGACCAGAATTGTACACAGTATTCTAAGTGTGGTCGCACTAGTGACTTGTATAGAGGTAAAATTATGTTCTACTCATGAGCATCTATGCCTCTTTTAATGCATCCCATTATTTTATTTACCGCTTTGGAATATATATATATACACACTTTTAAAACACTTATCATATAAAAGTATATATACACACTTTTAAAACACTTATCATATAAAAGTTATATATACACACTTTTAAAACACTTATCATATAAAAGTAATATATATACACACTTTTAAAACACTTATCATATAAAAGTAAGGTTGGGCATGCGTGTTTGTATGAATGTCACTCCCCTCTGCAAGCTGGCAAAGCCTATCAGGCATAAATCCTTCCTTATGTCCCAAAAGATGTATTTATAAGACCAGTAGATTCTCTAGGTTAATTAGTCCAGTTAGGTCTTCAATAAAATGGCCGCCGCGAGTATTTTTCAAGATGTGCACATCGCTCTATGTTTTAAAAGCACCGACGGGTGTATTGCGCATGCGCGCCGATGACGTCTCGACGTCCGGCGCCTGCCTAATCGCAAGGCTCTGCTTTTTGACAGGCGGAAATGACGCCGTGCAGGGCGGGCGGGCGGCACTTAGTGGCAGTGTATTTAACAGCCTAAAATCACACTGAGAACTAGCCCCTGCGACCAAGCAGCGGCGAAACAGCTGTTAGGGGCGTGCTGCAGGACAGGGCCCCCCGGGGAACCGCCAGGTCTATCACAAGAGTGCACAATGGGTGAGTGACTAAACTAATGGGATTACTCCACAAACTGTTTGCTAGCACACTCCTTAATTGTGTAACTTAACACTACTGTGAATTGTGCCTCAAGGTGCATGGTTTAACCCAGGGGGTTACTACCTCACTGCAGTTGTTGTGGAATTTCCTTGTGCTTCGTGTCATAACGTTTATGTGTCTGCTTTTATACTATTAATAAAAGTTATATTTTTTGTAACCCAAACTCCATAGTGGTGTCCACTTAATTAACCATTATTTTATTTGCCTTTGCAGCAGCTGCCTGACACTGGCCACTAAATGTGAGTTTGTCATCTACCCATACACCCAGGTCTTTTTCAGTGACAGTTTTGCCCAGTGTTTTACAATTAAGCACATAATTACACCTTTTGTTTCCTCTGCCCAAGTGCATGACTTTACATTTATCCCCATTAAAGCGCATTTGCCATTTAGCAGCCCAAGCTTCTAGTTTACATAAATCCTCCTGTAATATAAAATTGTCCTCCTCTGTATTGATTACCCTGCAGAGTTTAGTGTCATCTGCAAATATTGAGATTCTACTCTGTATGCCCCCTACAAGGTCATTAATACATATATTAAATAGAAGCGGGCCCAACACTGACCCCTGTGATACCCCACTGTTAACTGTGACCCATTCTGAGTGTGTTCCATTAATAACCACCCTTTGTTTCCTATCACTAAGCCAGTTCTTAACCCACTTACACATATTTTCCCCTATCCCCATTGCCCTCATTTTATGTATCAACCTTTTGTGTGGCACCGTATCAAAAGCTTTGGAAAAGTCCATATACACCACATCCACTGCATTTCCTTGGTCCAGTCCAGAACTTACTTCTTCATAGAAGCTTATTAGATTAGTTTGACAGGAATGGTCCCTCATAGAACCATGTTGATAATGGGTCATGAGGTTATTTTTCTTCAGATACTCCAGTATAGCATCTCTTAGAAAACCCTCTAGGATTTTACCCACAGTAGAGGTTAAGCTTACTGGCCTATAATTTCCAAGTTCAATTTTTGTCTCCTTTTTGAATATTGGCACCACATTTGCTATACGCCAGTCCTGTAGTACAGACCCTGTTATTATGGAATCTTTAAATATTAAAAATAATGGTCTATCTATGACAGTACTTAATTCCTGCAGCACTCTGGGGTGTATCCCATCCGGGCCCGGGGATTTGTCAATTTTAGTGATTTTTAGACGATGCTGTACTTCCTCTTGGGTTAAGCAGGTGACATTTAATTGAGAATTTTTGTTATCACTGATCATATTGTCTGTCATGGGATTTTCTTGTGTAAATACTGTTGAAAAAAAGTCATTTAGCATATTGGCTTTTTCCTCATCCTCATCCACGATTTCACCCAGACTATTTTTAAAGGGGCCAACACCATCATTTTTTAGTTTCTTACTATTTATGTAGTTAAAAAATATTTTGGGATTCTTTTTACTTTCTCTGGCAATGAGTCTCTCTGTCTCAATCTTTGCTGCCTTGATTTGCTTTTTACAAATGTTATTTAATTTTCTGTATTTATTTAATGCCTCATCACTACCTAATTGCTTTAATTCCCTAAATGCTTTCTTTTTGTGACATATTGCACCTCTTACCGCTTTATTTAGCCATAGTGGTTTCCTCCTATTTCTAGCATGCTTATTCCCATATATATATTGTGCACAGGTCCTATTCAGGATGCTAATAAACATCTCCCATTTGTGTTGTGTACTTTTATGTCTCAGGACATCGTCCCAGTTTATTGCACTAAGATCATCTCTCAACCGTTGGAAATTTGCCTTCCTGAAGTTTAGTGTCCTTGTAGCCCCTCTACTACACGTCTTAGTAAAGGATACTTGAAAGCTTATTAAGTTATGAACACTATTACCCAAGTGACCTCCAACCCGTATATTTGATATGCGGTCCGGCCTGTTGGTTAATATTAGGTCCAGCAGTGCCCCCCTTCTTGTTGGGTCCTGAACCAGTTGTGAAAGGTAATTGTCTCTCATAGTTTTCAAAAACTTATTACCTTTGCTGGAATGCAGGTTTCTGATCCCCAATGTATTTTAGGGTAGTTGAAGTCCCCCACAATAATGACTTCTCCCTGAGTCGCTGCTTCATCTATTTGCTTTATGAGGATATTCTCCTCCACTTTCCAAAACCCCTATCAGTAATTTATTATTTTTTCCCCCTCCCCTTATCTCCACCCACAGGAACTCTACATTTCCATTAGATTCACCTATATTATCACGCAGGATGGGTTTTAAGGATGATTTTACGTATAAACATACACCTCTTCCTCGCCTATTTGTACGGTCATTTCTAAACAGACAATAGCCCTGTAAATTAACAGCCCAGTCACTGCCACTGCCACTGCCACCTCAACCACTCAGGTGCCTGTGTCTCTCAGCAGCATCCTACCTCCAGCTGCTGCACCATCTGACCCCCGGCTATGGCACCACCTGACCCCCAGTTGCTCCATCATCGGAGCCCTGGCTGCTAACACCATCGGACCCCCGGTTGCTGCACCATTGGATCCCCCGCTGCTGCTTCATCTGACCCCACAGCTGCATCACCCGACCCTCGGCCACACCATCTGACCCCCGGCCGCATCATCCGACCCCTGGCTGCTTCATCCTACCCCCGGCTGCTTCATCTGACCCCTCGCTGCTTCATCCGACCCCAGCTGCTTTATCCGACCTCTAGCTGCTTCATCCGACCTCTGGCTGCTTCATCTGACCTCCGGCTGCTTCATCTGCCTCTGGCTGCTTCATTTGGCCTCCGGCTGCTTCATCTGACCTCCAGCTGCTTCATCTGACCTTCGGCTGCTTCATCCGACCCCCGGCTCCTTCATCCGACCCCCAGCTCCTTCATCTGTCCCCTGGCTACTTCATCTGACCTCCGGCTGCTTCATCTGACACCCGGCGGCTTCATCCGACCCAGGGCTCCTTCATCCGACCCCCGACTGCGTAATCCGACCCCCAGCTGCTTCATCCGACCCTGGCTGCTTCATCCGACCCCGTCTGCTTCATCCAAACCCCGCTGCTCCACCTGACCCTGTCTGCATCACCTGACCCCGCTGCCTCACTGATCCCGCTGCCTCATCTGACCCCTGGCTGCCCCATCTAACCCCCGGCTGCTCCACCTGTCCCCGACTGCTTCACCCGACCCCGCGACTGCCACAGTCAACCCCGACTGCCTCGGCTGATCCCCCAACTGCCCCATCCGGCGCCCTCCATCTGACACCCTGTATTGCATCTCATCCCCGGACATCACCTCATCCCGGGACCACTCCCCACTGATGACCATTCATCCTCCACCACAACGCTTCCCCCTCTGCTTCTGACCCCTGCTGCCTCACTCACCCCTTGCTCACCGTACACAATGTTTCCACTACTCCTCACTCTCACTCTCATCCTTCTTCGTTTCCTACTACCCCCACTTATCCCCCCTCCCAGCAACGAAATACTGCTCTCACCCTCCATCCTGCCTATACACCTCACCCACTTCTCCGACCTATTCATTCACTTTCAATCCTCAATCACCAAACAAGCACACCTGCCACGTGAGCTCTCCAGCTCCCACCTGCTAACCCTCTGCCTTCTCCGCCTCCTTGCTGGTGATATCTCCCCCAATCCTGTCCCCCCACTACAACACCACAACTACCTTCATCCCACACCCACGGCCCATCGCCAACCCTCACAACATCACCACCACTAACCTTCGCAAACCCACCAACCTTAGACCCATTCCCCCAACCCCTGCCCATCTACTGTTCTACCCAGCGCATTCTGGAATGCCCGCTCAGTGTGCAATAAACTCCCAGACATCCACAAACTCTTTATCTCCAAGAAACTATCATTCCTTGGCATCAACGAGACCTGGCTCACACCCCCCGACACGGCCTCCCCCGCTGCACTATCTTACGGCGGCTTCAGTCTTTCCCACACCCCCCCGTCCCTCTGGAAAACACAGCGGTGGTGTCTGCATACTCTTGTCCAACTCCTGCACCTTTAGCCCTATTTCCCCGCCCCCCTCCATCACTTTCCCCTCCTTCGAAGCCCACTCGGTCTGAATCTTTTCCCCCTGCAACCTCCAGCTGGCCATCACCTACCGCCCCCCTGAACCCATCGCCTCCTTCCTTGACCACATCACCACCTGGCTACTTCACTTCCTTTCCACTGACATCCCCACCATCATCATGGGCGACTTCAATATCCCCATTCACACTCCCCGCCCAGCCGCCTCCAACCTTCTTTCCCTGACCACTTCCCTAGGGCTCTCCCAATGGTCCTCCTCTCCCACCCACAAACAAGGCCATACGCTTGACCTAATCTTTACCTGCCTTTTCTCCCTCTCTAACCTCACAACCTCGGAACTCCCCCTGTCTGACCACCATCTCTTGACCTTCTCTGCCCTCTCTTTCCCTGCCACGCTACCCCCTCTCCGCAAACTTGATCACCCTCACTGACACCTAAAAGATCTTGATCTTTCCTTATTCTCTGAATCCCTCCTCCCTCTCACCGACATACCCTCCACTGGTGACATAGACATTGCCAGCACCCTATACAACACCACAATAAAGAACGCCCTCGACCTAGCGGCCCCCCTCACACTCCACGCTCCATGCACTAACAGGCAACCCTGGCACACCACCCTCACCAAAAACCTAAGACGCACGTCCAGGGTTGCCGAGAGGAGATGGAAAAAGTCCCACACCTCTGAGCACTTTGCTTGTTCAAACAATCCCTCACTGACTTCAAGACGGCACTGGCTACTGCCAAGCAAGCCTTCTTCTCATCCCTAATAACTAGGGAAGGGCGAATCTTCGCTAGGACTCGTTACTCGGCGAGTTAGTAAGGGACTCGCAGGACTCGGTAGTCTGCGAGTTTCCCAGTGATTACTCGCACGAGTCCAATGCAAATCAATATCAATCCTAGTTTTGTCAGAAACGCTGACAACACTAGGATTGCCATTGTTTGCATTAGCTACTGTGCCAGTGATAGCAGGGAAACTCGCAGATAACTGCTGTTACATTGCGAGCCGAGTCCAGCTGTCTTCTCTGTGCAGCTCCAGGGTCCTAGAGCCCGCCTGCTCACAGAGATGATGTAGCAGTGCTGAGATTGTTCTAGACATCTATATTTATGCACAGGGGATGTAGCAGAGAGGACATCGCGTTTTGGACTACGTCGGACAGAAGAGGATTTTTTTTAATTAAAGATGAAGACCCTAATGGCTTTTTTTTTAATTTCAAATAAAAAATTTTCTCTGTGTTTGTGTTTTTTTAACCCTTTATTGGAGATTCTTAGTGGCTGGGTCAAACGTGGCCTGACATTAAGAATCTCGGGCTTAATACCAGCTTGTATAACAAAGCTGGTATTAACCCCTTTATTACCCAGCGTGCCACTGCCACCAGGGCCGCTGGAAGAGCGGGGTTCAGCGCCAGAGGATGGCGCTTCAATGAACGCGCCATCTTCTGGGGCGGCTGCGGGCTGCAATTTGCAGCGGGGGGTGCCCAGAAAGCTTGGGCATCCCTGCGCTGTGGATTCCAGCCCCCAGCTGCTTAGCTTTACCTGGCTAGACATAGAAATTGCGCGGAGCCCCACGCATTTTTTTTTTATTTAATGAATTTCAGAGTCAGAGTCTCAGAGTCAGAGTCTCAGAGTCGGAGTCGCCTCAGAGTCAGAGTCGCCTCAGAGTCGGAGTCGCCTCGGAGTCGGAGTCGCCTCGGAGTCGGAGTCGTCTCGGAGTCGGAGTCTCCTCAGAGTCGGAGTCTCAGAGTCGGAGTCGCCTCAGAGTCGGAGTCGCCTCAGAGTCGGAGTCGCCTCGGAGTCGGAGTCGTCTCGGAGTCGGAGTCGTCTCGGAGTCGGAGTCGTCTCGGAGTCGGAGTCGGAGTCGTCTCGGAGTTGGAGTCGGAGTCGTCTCGGAGTCGGAGTCGTCTCGGAGTCGGAGTCGTCTCGGAGTCGGAGTCGTCTCGGAGTCGAGTCGGAGTCGGAGTTGTCTCGGAGTCGGAGTTGTCTCGGAGTTGGAGTCGTCTCGGAGTCGGAGTCGTCTCGGAGTCGAGTCGGAGTCGTCTCGGAGTCGGAGTCGTCTCGGAGTTGGAGTTGTCTCGGAGTCGAGTCGGAGTCGGAGTCGTCTCGGAGTCGGAGTCGTCTCGGAGTCGGAGTCGGAGTCGTCTCGGAGTCGGAGTCGGAGTCGAGTCGGAGTCGGAGTCGAGTCGGAGTCGGAGTCGTCTCGGAGTCGGAGTCGTCTCGGAGTCAGAGTCGTCTCGGAGTCGGAGTCGTCTCGGAGTCGGAGTCGGAGTCGAGTCGGAGTCGTCTCGGAGTCGGAGTCGTCTCGGAGTCGAGTCGGAGTCAGAGTTGGAGTCGGAGACGTCTCGGAGTCGGAGTCGTCTCGGAGTCAGAGTCGTCTCGGAGTCAGAGTCGTCTCGGAGTCGGAGTTGGAGTCGAGTCGGAGTCGTCTCGGAGTCGGAGTCGTCTCGGAGTCGAGTCGGAGTCGGAGTCGTCTCGGAGTCGGAGTCGTCTCGGAGTCGGAGTCAAAAAAATGCGTGGGGCTCCGCGCAATTTCTATGTCTAGCCAGGTACAGCTAAGCAGCTGGGGGCTGGAATCCGCAGCGCAGGGATGCCCAAGCTTTCTGGGCACCCCCCGCTGAAAATTGCAGCCCGCAGCCGCCCCAGAAGATGGCGCGTTCATTGAAGCGCCATCCTCTGGCGCTGAACCCCGCTCTTCCAGCGGCCCTGGTGGCGGTGGCACGCTGGGTAATAGAGGTTAGGGCCAGCTTTGTATTATCAGCTGGCCCTAAGCCCGAAATTTATGGCGGTCACGCCAATATTAGTAATGACCGCCATGAATTTCTATTAAATTGTTTTAAAAAAAACACAACACAGAGAAATTTTTTTATTAG
The DNA here is from genome assembly GCA_033576535.1 of Allobates femoralis. Taxonomy (NCBI): domain Eukaryota; kingdom Metazoa; phylum Chordata; class Amphibia; order Anura; family Aromobatidae; genus Allobates; species Allobates femoralis. The sequence continues at coordinate 353,785,875 of JARQOC010000001.1, forward strand.
AAATAAAAAAAAAAAGCCATTAGGGACTCCATCTTTAATTAAAAAAATCCTCTTCCGTCCGACGCAGTCCAAAACGCGATGTCCTCTCTGCTCATCCCTGTGCATAGATATAGATGTATATGCACAGGGAATGAGCAGACTGAGAACAATCTCAGCTCTGCTACATCATCTCTGTGCACAGACATTCATGTCTGTACACAGGGAATGAGCAGACTGAGAACAATCTCAGCTCTGCTACATCAGGCAGCAGGCGGGCTCTAGGACCCTGGAGCCAGCACACAAAGAAGACAGGACTCTTCTCTTATCTGTGCGAGTTTCCCAGCCAGCGATTACAGTTGCAAAGTAAACTAGTCCAATGCAAATAAATGACAAAACTAGGATTGCTTCAGGCTGAAGCTTCCGAGACACATCTGCGATTTGTAAATCTCACACTACTCGCTATTACTCGCTTCCCCATTCATTAACATTGGACTCGCTAGACTCGCAACGAGTAGCGAGTCCTGTGCTCGGACTCGCTAGAGTCAAGCGATTCCGAGTAATTTAGGATTCGCCCATCACTACTAATAACCTCTCTGTCCCGCAACCCCAAACAGCTCTTCAAAACTTTCAAGTCCTTACTCCGCCCGCCCGCTCTTCCCCCTTCTCCCCTCATCTCTGCTGAAGACTTTGCGACATTCTTCAAGGAGAAGATCGACAAGATCAGAAACAGCTTCGGCCCACTATCCCCACAATTCCCCCTCACCTACACTGCCCTCCTCCTCCATTAGCCACTTCCCCCAAGACCAAGACCAACTCTCCTCCCTCCTGTCGAAATCACACCTCACCACCAGCGCCCATGACCCGCTCCCATCTCACCTCATTCCCAACCACCATACCTCTATTTTCATCCCAGCCCTCACCCACCTCTTCAACCTATTACTTGCCACTGGCGCCTTCCCCTCGGCCTTCAAACACGCCCTAATCACGCCCATCCTTAAAAAACCATCTCTCGACCCTACCTCTGTCTCTAACTATCGCCCCATATCTCTTCTCCCATTCGCTTCTAAACTACTGTAACAGCACGTCCACTCCGAACGGTCCTCTCACTTCTCCTCCTGCTCCCACTTCGACCGCCTAAAATACAGCTTCCGACCCCTCCACTCCACTGAAACAGCCCTGACCAAAGTCACCAATGACTTACTGACCACCAAGAACAAACGCCACTACTCCATCCTCCTCGACCTATCTGCCGCTTTTGACATGGTTGACCACTCCCTTCTTCTCCGGATCCTGCAATTCCTCGGCATCCCCCACCTTGCCATCTCTTGGATCTCCTCCTCCGGACCTTCAGCGTTTCCCACTCCCACACCTCCTCCTCGCCCTACCCCCTTTCTGTCGGAGTCCCCCAAGGTTCGGTCCTGGGACCGCTACTTTTCTCATTATATATACTCTCGGCCTAGGGCAACTCATTGAGTACCACGGCTTTCAATACCACCTCTACGCTGACGACACCCAAATATATTGAGGTACTTTTGGCATGAGGTGCTAGCAATGATATGTTTTGTCTGGTAAGGCCCCAATGAAAAGAAATTGAAAAGTCTTGATTTAGACTGTCTATTGATGCTGTATTTTTAAATATAGTTATTATTTCTTTCCTGTATACAATATTTAGATGATTTGAAATCCCTTTAAAATGTTTTACTTGCTGTTCTGTGGTTGAATAGTTAGTTATAATAGATTTCTTTAGATTGTTAACTTCCTTACTGTCTGTTCAATAGAAAAGCAACACTTACATAATACTATGTCAGGTCAATTATAAAGCACAAACTGTTGTACACAAAGTATGGACTATTGCCAATTTAATTTAGTTAAAGTGTGACCTTATATTCTCTTCATGTCCTGATAGATCTGTATTATTGACTTGAACAACATATCTTCATAAGTAACTGCATGATTACAAAATAGTGTATAATGCACATAGACTATCATAGTTTGGCCATTTGTATTTTCAAATGTGACTAATAGAAATACAATTACAATATATTTCTTTGTATAAATCAAATACTGGAAATACCTCAAATAATGTATAAAAATTACTCTGCAGCTCGTAATAAAAATTAATAAATACATTTATAAGTTTTGGTAAAAATCCCTGATGCTCTTATTCCTTTTTTGTACTGTTGCTTCAAATTTTAGTTTTCGCCATTTCTGTAAGAAAGTTTCTTCTTAAATAACTCTATGCACAATCTACTTTGGTAGTCTGAGACATTTTCCTCTGCTCTTAACTGTGGGAAACATTGAAATCTACAAAGCACCAGTTTAAAGTATTACAAATGGGACTGAGAAAAGGAGGGATCATGCCAAGAAGAGTATATGTACAAGATAAATATTTTAGCGATATCTGTCCCATCTTTACAACCAAATCCTACAAAATCTCTGTGTGGACATAGCTGAAATTCCTAGAGCTATGGTTTTATAGTTGTTATTCTCTGGGGTCATAGTGATCGCTCAGGAACTCTACCTACTTTATGAAAACATAGAAAAAAATTACTTTATCGCTCACCTCCGCTCCTTGCTCTTTCCTTTACAGTCCTCATCACCTGATCTTACTGCTACTACTACCCTGTTTCCCCGAAAATAAGACAGCATCTTACATAAATTTTTGCTCCGAAAGATGTGCCATGTCTTATTTTTGGGGGGTGTCTTACTTGTCCATGACCAAGAATTCACATTTATTGCTGAACAAAAAAAGGACCTTTTATCCTCCCCTTGCGGCCCCCAATAAAGTAACCCCATCATCCCCCAATATCGTATCAGGGACACACACATGCAGGGGCACACACATGGACACACAAACACAGGGTCACACAAAAACACACAGGGGCACACACAGGGACACACACAGATGCACACAGAGGGGCAAACACATGGACACACACACAGGGGCACACACAAACACACACACAGGGATATACACACAGGGGCACACACACAGATGCACACACACAGACGCACACACACAGGGGCACACACGGACACACACACAGGGGCACACACACAGGGAAACACACCCAGACCCACACACACAGATGCACACACACGGACACACACACAGGGGCACACACACAGGGGCGCACACACACACAGGGGCACACACACAGGGGAATGCACACACACATACAGGGGCACACAGAGGGAAACACAAACATGGGCACACACAGGAACACACAAACACAGGGTCACACACACAGGGACACACAAAAACACAGGGGCACACACACAGGGGCACACACACAAGGGGCACACACAGAGGGACACACAAACACAGGGACACACACACAGGGACACACACACAGGGACACACACACACACAGGGACACACACACAAGGGCACACACATACACAGCCACAAATACAGGGACACTTCTCACCAGTCACTGTGCATTCTGGCGCTGGTCTCAGCTGCTTGCCACTGTCCCAGTGCTCGCCTCTGCAAGGAGGATGACACCACTCTCATCTCCTTGCCGTAGGTGTACGGTGCCGCTGGCCCAACCAATCACAGGCCAGGAGCAGACTGTGCAGCCAATCACAGGCCAGAAGCCGACGTCATGCAGCTACTGGCCTGTGATTGGCCGCTGTGCAGTTTCTGGCCTGTGATTGGCCGGGACAGTGGCGGGGGGCTTAAAAAATAGAGCAGTGCCGGTCGACATGCATCTGCGGCACCGCTCACAGTGACGGGCACCGGGACACGAGAGGGGCGGGCTGGAGGAGTCACAGCTGCATGCCCGGTCTTCAGATCAGTGGCATGCTGGTATTAGTAAAATAGAGACATATCTTATTTTCGAGGGGTGCCTTAAATTTGCAGGATATCAGGAAAGGATAAGGCCGGGTTTCCAACACTGCGATGCCCTGATGAAGTTGCTGAATAGCAACGAAACACGTATACTTGCTAAAATAAAGTGGATTATAAAAGAGTCTGCTTGAAACCTTACTTCCTTGGTCAGCGCGGTGTTGGAAACCCGGCCTTATCCATTCCTGATATCCTCTGTTTTCAGCGGGGGACCTGCGACGGCCATACACCTTTCTGTGAGTTGCGGTTGTTGTGCCCTACACAACCTGGTCAGGTGAGTCTGGCTGAGCAGAAACTGGTTATGATTCCAGTAACTTGACTATATCACCCTATGTGCGCTTTTTGATTTTATGTTTATATTTGCAGGCACATTAAACTTCTTGGCATGCCTTACTTTCAGGGGGTGCCTTATTTTCGGGGAAACACTGTAGTTAAAACTCATAGCCTCTACATGCTAGCTGCGGACTTCTGTTGACTCTGTGCATGCATATCTTAAAATCTATGTGACCTCGTAACATCAGAACATGGGCAGTAACTTTAAGGTGGTCACTCTTGGCTAGGACTTCTACCATGAGTAGGCCATGATGTCTCTGTGCAGAGGTATGCTGGGCCTTGTTACGGCCAAAAGTCCTCAACTAGTGTGAAGATGCCTGGAGTTTCAGTATGTTGCAGTGGTGAGAAGAAGATCCATGGAGCATATGAGGGACATATTTCCACATCTTAAATTTATTATGCTCTGCATTTTTTCTGGACCAGAGAGCATAATAAGGGTATGTGCGCACTGGTCGGGTTAGGGCCGGATTAGGTGTGTAAACCGCCGGTCGGTTTACATAAATTTCATGTAAATTTATGTTAATCCAAACCGGCGTTTGGATTAACATAGAAACCTATGTAAACGACACCCGCTGTGCACACAGCGGCGGTTTACACATGCTCATCCGTTGCTAACCCGCTGGGTTCCCAGCGGTTAGCAAAGAATGAGCTTGTTCTATAATCCGGCCGGTTCTGCAGCGGCTGCAAGCAGAATCATGTACTGCTTCCAGGTGCTGCAGAACGGCCGGCGCTAACCCGCCGTCACCCGCCCGTCTCCCGCGCACATACCCGACAGGAAGCCGGTGGACGGCTCCGGAGCTTCCTGTCGGGTCCCGCCCAACCGCCGCCGCCACAACGCCGCCACCGTGCGCACATAGCCTAAGGCTCCTTCTATTCGCAAAGAGGAAATGTGTTGCAAATCCAATTGACTGGTAAAATTCTGAAGATTTGGTGAATACAAGTCTCACCAGAACCGCTCATCTGTCTCACTAGTAGTGCTATACACATGGAGATGAGTATATTCTTTTTGTTTTACCTGGGCGAAACAAGTTGAATCAGAAGGGGTTGTCCTAGTAGTGAATAACCCCGTTAAGCATTTAATTTTACACTTTGTATCTGGAATCTTAATCTATATTTCCAAACAGTATGCTTCCAGTTTGGGATTGTTTTGATGGCAATAGTGTTTTATTTTTTATTTTTAAGTGGCAGATTTATAGGTAAACTGCTCTAAGGAATGGTTATTAAAATTTCAATATATTGGTAGAATTTAAATTAGTGTCAATATTCGGTCAAATAAGCCTCTTGTAATGCACATGATGTATAACACACATTTTATCATTCACTTTAACTGAAAATGTGATAAGCATACAAACAGAGTAATCATAAAATCATACCGTTATAAATGTATACTTCACCCTATAAAGCAACTCATTTTCATTTCACAGCCGACTTCAATGCCATTCTGGTCTAATAAAACAGACAGGAAAACAAGTTTACTTGCACTGTGCATTTCTTATTCTAAAATGAGCTGTACACAAAATAATAATTCCAGCTTTCAATCTCAGCCTCCAGTATCAAAGATTTATTACTTATTGTGCTTCTTCAATCAAGAGCAATAGGAGCAATCTTTCAATGTGGCTAGTTTTCTCTTACACGTGTTTACTCCAATCTGTCTGGTAAATGAGTTTGATACAAAAATGTAGCTTATTTAAAAACTCTATAACCGTGTAGAGTGGTAGAGATTAATGTGTCTGTATGGTATTATGAAGTCATTCTACTATGCTGATAAGTATAAAACATATCACGTGATCATCATCTATCCCAATAACAAGCAAAATAAAACAACAAAAAAAACTACTGTATCACAAGGCACAATTGTACAGAGTGAAAAATAAGAAAATACCATTTATCAAATGGCTTAAAGGGATCCTGTCTCCTCCAAAACGCCTCCTAAGCTACCAAAACATGTCCCTGCAGCATCCTATCACTAATCTCACACTTCTTTTGTCTCCTAAAAGCATCCTGTGAAAGTGCATAAAAACGTGTTAATACTCACTCATTAGTGATTATAATCAGCAGGGGCCATATTCTTTAGTCAACAAGGCGGGCTGTTTTGCAGCTCAGGATCCACCCTGTCTCTGTGTGTTTGCTCTGCTTGTGCAGGCATTGCCCTCCCCCCTCTCTATCACTCACAGATTGCAAATCATTAGTCCTGCCTTCAGTTTCAGTTTCACAGCAGCACAGACTGAGAGAGGGCTGGATCCTGCAACTGCAAAACAACACCCCCTGGTGACTAAAGAATATGGCCCCATCTAATTATAATCACTAATGAGTGAGTATTAAAACGTTTTTATGCACTTTCACAGGATGCTTTTAGGAGACAAAAGGAGTGTGAGATTAGTGATGGGATGCTGCAGGGACATGCTTTGATAGCTTAGGAGGCGTTTTGGAGGTGACAGGATCCCTTTAAGTACAGTGGGGAAAAAAAGTATTTATTCAGCCACCAATTGTGCAAGTTCTACCACTTTAAAAAATGAGAGAGGCCTGTAATTGACATCATAGGTAGACCTTAACTATGTGAGACAAAATGAGAAAACAAATTCTGAAAATCACATTGTATGCTTTGGAACGATTTTTTTTCATATTTTGGTGGAAAATAAGTATTTGGTCACCTACAAATAACAAGATTTCTGGCTCTCACAGACCTGTAACTTCTTATTTAAGAGGCTTCTCTGTCCTCCACTCATTACCTGTAGTACTAGCACCTTTTGAACTTGTTATCAGTATAAAAGACACCTGTCTGCATCCTCAGTCATACTCCAAACTCCACTATGGTGAAGACCAAAGAGCTGCCGAAGGACACCAGAAACAAAATTGTAGCCCTGTACCAGGCTGGGAAGGCTGAATCTGCAATAGGCAAGCAGTTTGGTGTGAAGAAATCAACTGTGGGAACAATAATTACAAAATGGAAGACATACAAGATCACTTATAATCTTCCTCGATCTGGGGCTCTACGTCACCCCGTGGGGTCAAAATGATCTCAAGAACAGTGAGCAAAAATCCCAGAACCCAGAGGAGGACCTAGTGAATGACCTGCGGAGAGCTGGGACCAACGTTACACAGGCTACCATCAGTAAAACACTACGCCACCAGGGACTCAGATCCTGCAGTGCCAGACTTGTTCCCCTACTTAAACCATTACATGTCCAGCCCCGTCTGAAGCTTGCTAGGGAGCATTTGGATGATCCAGAAGATATTGGGAGAATGTCATATGGTCAGATGAAACCAAAGTAGAACTGTTTGGTAGAAACACAACTTGTCGTGTTTGGTGGAGAATAAAATCCTGAGTTACATCCAAAGATTACCCTACCTACTGTGAAGCATGGGGGTGGCAACATCATGCATTGGGGTTGCTTCTCTGCCAAAGTACCAGGACGACTGCTCTGTGCACATGAAAGAATGAATGGGGCCATGTATCCTATTATCTTGAACGTACACTGTGTGCAGAATTATTAGGCAAATAAGTATTTTGATCACATGATACTTTTTATACATGTTGTCCTTCTCCAAGCTGTATAGGCTTGAGAGCCAACTACTAATTAAGTAAATCAGGTGATGTGCATCTCTGTAATGAGTAGGGGTGTGGTCTAATGACATCAACAACCTATATAAGGTTAGCTTAATTATTATGTAACTTCCTTTCCTTTGGCAAAATGGGTCAGAAGAGAGATTTGACGGGCTCTGAAAAGTCCAAAATTCTGAGATGTCTTGCAGAGGGATGCAGCAGTCTTGAAATTGCCAAACGTTTGAAGCGTGATCACCGAACAATCAAGTGTTTTATGGCAAATAGCCAACAGGCTCGCAAGAAGCGTGTTGGGCAAAAAAGGCGCAAAATAACTGTTCATGAATTGAGGAAAATCAGGCGTGAAGCTGCCAAGATGCCATTTGCCACCAGTTTTGCAATATTTCACAGCTGCAACATTACTGGAGTATAAAAAGGTACAAGGTGTGCCATACTCAAGGACATGGCCAAGGTAAAGAAGGCTTAAAAACGACCATCTTTGAACAAGAAACATAAGATAAAACGTCAAGACTGGGCCAAAAAATATCTTTAGACTGATTTTTCAAAGGTTTTATGGACTGATGAAATGAGAGTGACTCTTAATGGGCCAGATGGATGGGCCAGAGCCTGGATCAGTAAAGGGCAGAGAACTCCACTCCGACTCAGACGCCAGCAAGGTGGAGGTGGGGTACTGATATGGGTTGGTATAATCAAAGATTAATTTGTGGGACCTTTTCAGGTTGAGGATGGAGTGAATCTCAACTCCCAGACCTACTGCCAGTTTCAGGAAGACAATTTCTTCAAGCAGTGGTACAGGAAGAAGTCAGTATCGTTCAAGAAAAACATGATTTTCATGCAGGACAATGCTCCATCACATGCATCCAACTACTCCACAGCGTGGCTGGCCAGTAAAGGTCTAAAAGAAAAAAAAATAATAACATGGCCCCCTTGTATACTTGATCTGAACCCCATAGAGAACCTGTGGTCCCTCATAAAATGTGAGATCTGCAGGGAGGGAAAATTGTACACTTCTCGGAACAGTGTCTGGGAGGCTGTGGTGGCTGCTGCACGCAATGTTGATCATAAACATATCAAGCAACTGTCAGAATCTAAGGATGGAAGGCTGTTGAGTGTCATCATAAAGAAAGGTGGCTATATTGGTCACTAATTTTTTGGGGGTTTTGTTTTTGCATATCAGAAATGTTTATTTTTAAATTTTGTGCAGTTATGTTGGTTTACGTGGTGAAAATAAACAAGTGAGATGGGAATATACGGTATTAGGTTTTTATTAAGTTGTCTAATAATTCTGCACAGTAATAGTTACCTGCACAAACAGATATCCTCCTAAGGCTAGTTTCACAATTGCGCTCCCCACCGCTGCGTATTGCGGCGGGGAAGCGCAAGCTAAGCGCAGACATCACGCATCCCTATGTTTATCATGGGGACGCACAGTGATGCACTCTGCTGTGCATGACCGTGCGCACTGATAGACTTCAGTATGTGATTTGTACACATGCGGATGCTTGTGTACAAATCACACATTCTCGTCCGAACCCTGAATGCAATATGTCGCGTTCAGTGTACGGACGAGAATGTGTGATTTGTATGCAAGCATCCGCATGCGTACAAATCACATAGAGAAGTGAATGGGTGCGCACGGCAATGCGCAGCCGAGCGCCTCACCGTGTGTCACCATGATAAACATAGGTTTAACAAGCTTGGAAGGAGGGCACCATAATGATCTAGAGATAATAGAAATGAGGTTCACCGAATTTTATACACCTTTTTATAAACAGAACCAAGACAAGAAAAGAAGATGTACCGGGTATATACAAAATTGGGAACACTCCAGATTTTGTAATAAATATGAAAATTCTTTATTTACAGCCAGTGAACACACAATAAAAACAATTAAAAATAGCAACAGCTATAGTGATACTGTACTGGTGTGTATAATAACAACACCAGTCCCCTTCACACTCGCACAGGCAGGTCCTAATGGCCGTCAGGTATAATATAATCATTTTAAACTTGCACAGTATAAGGAGTCCAAACAAGATCTAGAAAAAACTTTCTCATGTGCCTATATGAATAGACAGGTGCATAACAATTTGTACGCAATAGACATCCAGTCAATCAGTTACATGGCTTATTGCAAAATAATGGACTCATCACAGCTATAACCAAACAGCCTAGAATAAAGAGCCAACTTCTTATCTGAGCCTTGATAAAGTTTTGTAAATAAACAATTGCAACCTGACCATATGCAGTGGCACCCATTTGGAAAACCTGTGTGCTAGTTACCAGATTGTGAAATAATGCCTGACCAGGCCTGATTGTGGCTGCCCATGTGGGAAGGGGGTAAAGGAGACCCCACACGTATCGCCAAGTGTGTTGGCTTTCTCAGGGGTTGTTACAGAGAATGTGGACGCGATTGTGTGATTTGTATGCAAGCATCCGCATGCGTACAAATCACACAGGGAAGTGGATGGGTGCGCACGGCAAGGCGCAGCCAAGCGCCTCACCATGCGTCACCATGATAAACATAGGAGCGCGCGGTGTCTGCGCTCAGCATGCGCTTCCCCACTGCAATACGCAGCGGCGGGGAGCACAAGTGTGAAACCAGCCTAAGGCTGCTTTCACATCAGCGTTTTTTTAAAATCGCGGCAGATGCGGTGAAAAAAACGCATCTGCTGTGATTACCGCATAACGGCTGCACTTGCGGCAAGCCCCATACAATGTATATGCGGACTTGCGGCAGGGGCAGTTTTGGCACTTGCCGCAGGTGCGACCGCGAAAAAAACCGCGGTCAGCCGCGGTTTTTTCACGGCCGCACCTGCCGCAAGTGCCAAAACCGCACTTGGCGCACCTGCCGCAAGCCCGCATATACATTGTATGGGGCTTGCCGCAAGTGTGCCACAAGTGTGCCGTAAGTGCAGCCGTTATGCGGTAATCGCGGCAGATGCATTTTTTTTCACCGCATCTGCCGCGATTTAAAAAAACCACTGATGTGAAAGAACCCTAAGATAGCCAACTCTATAAAAAAAAAAACACTCCAACTTCCAAAAATATTAAGCGTTGATATTTGAGTCTTTTGGGTTGATTGAGAACATATTTACCTTACAAAATATCGATGTACCCCAGACCAGGACACACCGATACTTTTCAAGTGAAATCGCACACAACTATCTTTTTTTGGCAAAAAAGAAATCACTTTATTGATTAAAATAGAATATACATTAAAATACTTTCAATATCAATAAACTTAAACATGTTGAAGGGCACCCAGTCCCTTATATGCACGTGTTACAGGGTTGGCATTACATTACACAGGGAACCATGCAACATTTGCGTGTGAATATATATACCACCATCACTTCTGTATCCCTTTAAGAACCTCCTAAATAGTGCCAGGATTGAATATCCCCTATGTGTTTTTAGCAGCCCAGCCGCTTATAATCACATCTAATATATAATTGCCGTAGCTCACTTCCGTAAGTTTCGGCGCTACTTCCGTCGTCGTGGACGTGGCTGCCTCGCAGCCACGCGCCATATGAACCATTGGCCGGCGCAAGCAATGGCCGCGAGGCCATTGCGAGCCGTTGCCTGAGCGCGAGCAATGGCAGCTAAGCGGCCATTGCGAGTCTCCGTCCCCGTCCAACCGCCGACCACAGCCGAGCCCCGTGGCCGAAAATTGAACCAGGGGCCCGGCCAGAGCGCGAGCAATGGCCGCGAAACGGCCATTGCGAGTCTCCGGCCCCGTCCAACCACCGACCAAAGCCGAGCCCCGTGGCCGAAAATCGAACCAGGGGCCCGGCCATAAATTCCGCCAAACACCGCTAATGTATCTCTATGGGAAGTGAGGCGCTATGCTGATTGGTCGGCGCAGCACAAGCGACCAATCAGCATAGCGCCTCACTTAAGCGCTAAATTTGAAACTCAAAGTCGTCCATTCTATCTCTATGGCAAGTGAGGCGCTATTCTGATTGGTCGCTGTGTGCTGCCGGCGACCAATCAGAATAGCACCTCACTTCCCATAGAGATAGAATGGACGAAAAATAGCCGCTTTCGTCTGGCTATCTTTCTATGTATCTATTTCTTTCTATCTATCTATGTATCTATTTCTTTCTATCTATCTATCTATCTATCTATCTATCTATCTATCTATCTATCTATCTATCTATCTATGCATCTATTTCTATCTATCTATCTATTTCTATCTATCTATCTATTTCTATCTATCTATGTACAAAACAGAAAAAAAAAACTGCATAGCACTCACAGACTAATGTGAACCGGTGCCAGCAGGGCTGCTGGATCAAATAACTAGAAAAAAATACTCTGCAGCACTCGGTTGCTGCCAATGATGTACATATGCTAATAAGCTATATATATATGAGAAAAAAGTTAAAAACTTACGTTTTTTCAAAAAACTCAAAATCTTATCTTTTTATTCTGAAGTTCTTGGTACACACATTGGCCAATGTCTGTTTGCTCGTCGACTGCGACAAAGTGACTTCAGGTCCGACGAGTCCTATCGCTGACACCCAAGTCCTCCTTGTCCACCCTACCCCACTACTAAGTGGGCGGACACCATCTAGACCCTAGATCACCTGTAGGCAACGAGGGTGCAAATTGCAGCAAGGAGCCAGCCACTCCATAAGATACAAAACAGAAAAAAAAAAACTGCATAGCACTCACAGACTAATGTGAACCGGTGCCAGCAGGGCTGCTGGATCAAATAACTAGAAAAAAATACTCTGCAGCACTCGGTTGCTACCAATGATGTACATATGCTAATAAGCTATATATGTATGAAAAAAAAGTTAAAAACTTACGTTTTTTCAAAAACTCAAAATCTTATCTTTTTATTCTGAAGTTCTTGGTACACACATTGGCCAATGTCTGTTTGCTCGTCGACTGCGACAAAGTGACTTCAGGTCCGACGAGTCCTATCGCTGACACCCAAGTCCTCCTTGTCCACCCTACCCCACTACTAAGTGGGCGGACACCATCTAGACCCTAGATCACCTGTAGGCAACGAGGGTGCAAATTGCAGCAAGGAGCCAGCCACTCCATAAGATACAAAACAGAAAAAAAAAAAACTGCATAGCACTTACAGACTAATGTGAACCGGTGCCAGCAGGGCTGCTGGATCAAATAACTAGAAAAAAATACTCTGCAGCACTTGGTTGCTACCAATGATGTACATATGCTAATAAGCTATATATATATATGAGAAAAAAGTTAAAAACATACGTTTTTTTCAAAAAACTCAAAATCTTATCTTTTTATTCTTAAGTTCTTGGTACACACATTGGCCAATGTCTGTTTGCTCGTCGACTGCGACAAAGTGACTTCAGGTCCAACGAGTCCTATCGCTGACACCCAAGTCCTCCTTGTCCACCCTACCCCACTACTAAGTGGGCGGACACCATCTAGACCCTAGATCACCTGTAGGCAACGAGGGTGCAAATTGCAGCAAGGAGCCAGCCACTCCATAAGATACAAAACAGAAAAAAAAAAAACTGCATAGCACTCACAGACTAATGTGAACCGGTGCCAGCAGGGCTGCTGTATCAAATAACTAGAAAAAAATACTCTGCAGCACTCGGTTGCTACCAATGATGTACATATGCTAATAAGCTATATATATATATGAGAAAAAAGTTAAAAACTTACGTTTTTTCAAAAAACTCAAAATCTTATCTTTTTATTCTGAAGTTCTTGGTACACACATTGGCCAATGTCTGTTTGCTCGTCGACTGCGACAAAGTGACTTCAGGTCCGACGAGTCCTATCGCTGACACCCAAGTCCTCCTTGTCCACCCTACCCCACTACTAAGTGGGCGGACACCATCTAGACCCTAGATCACCTGTAGGCAACGAGGGTGCAAATTGCAGCAAGGAGCCAGCCACTCCATAAGATACAAAACAGAAAAAAAAAAAACTGCATAGCACTCACAGACTAATGTGAACCGGTGCCAGCAGGGCTGCTGGATCAAATAACTAGAAAAAAATACTCTGCAGCACTCGGTTGCTACCAATGATGTACATATGCTAATAAGCTATATATATATGAGAAAAAAGTTAAAAACTTACGTTTTTTCAAAAAACTCAAAATCTTATCTTTTTATTCTGAAGTTCTTGGTACACACATTGGCCAATGTCTGTTTGCTCGTCGACTGCGACAAAGTGACTTCAGGTCCGACGAGTCCTATCGCTGACACCCAAGTCCTCCTTGTCCACCCTACCCCACTACTAAGTGGGCGGACACCATCTAGACCCTAGATCACCTGTAGGCAACGAGGGTGCAAATTGCAGCAAGGAGCCAGCCACTCCATAAGATACAAAACAGAAAAAAAAAAACTGCATAGCACTTACAGACTAATGTGAACCGGTGCCAGCAGGGCTGCTGGATCAAATAACTAGAAAAAAATACTCTGCAGCACTTGGTTGCTACCAATGATGTACATATGCTAATAAGCTATATAAATATATGAGAAAAAAGTTAAAAACATACGTTTTTTCAAAAAACTCAAAATCTTATCTTTTTATTCTTAAGTTCTTGGTACACACATTGGCCAATGTCTGTTTGCTCGTCGACTGCGACAAAGTGACTTCAGGTCCGACGAGTCCTATCGCTGACACCCAAGTCCTCCTTGTCCACCCTACCCCACTACTAAGTGGGCGGACACCATCTAGACCCTAGATCACCTGTAGGCAACGAGGTGCAAATTGCAGCAAGGAGCCAGCCACTCCATAAGATACAAAACAGAAAAAAAAAAAACTGCATAGCACTCACAGACTAATGTGAACCGGTGCCAGCAGGGCTGCTGGATCAAATAACTAGAAAAAAATACTCTGCAGCACTCGGTTGCTACCAATGATGTACATATGCTAATAAGCTATATATACAGTTAGGGCCAGAAATATTTGGACAGTGACACAATTTTGGCGAGTTGGGCTCTGCATGCCACCACATTGGATTTGAAATGAAACCTCTACAACAGAATTCAAGTGCAGATTGTAACGTTTAATTTGAAGGGTTGAACAAAAATATCTGATAGAAAATGTAGGAATTGTACACATTTCTTTACAAACACTCCACATTTTAGGAGGTCAAAAGTAATTGGACAAATAAACATAACCCAAACAAAATATTTTTATTTTCAATATTTGTTGCGAATCCTTTGGAGGCAATCACTGCCTTAAGTCTGGAACCCATGGACATCACCAAACGCTGGATTTCCTCCTTCTTAATGCTTTGCCAGGCCTTTACAGCCGCAGCCTTCAGGTCTTGCTTGTTTGTGGGTCTTTCCGTCTTAAGTCTGGATTTGAGCAAGTGAAATGCATGCTCAATTGGGTTAAGATCTGGTGATTGACTTGGCCATTGCAGAATGTTCCACTTTTTTGCACTCATGAACTCCTGGGTAGCTTTGGCTGTATGCTTGGGGTCATTGTCCATCTGTACTATGAAGCGCCGTCCAATCTACTTTGCAGCATTTGGCTGAATCTGGGCTGAAAGTATATCCCGGTACACTTCAGAATTCATCCGGCTACTCTTGTCTGCTGTTATGTCATCAATAAACACAAGTGACCCAGTGCCATTGAAAGCCATGCATGCCCATGCCATCACGTTGCCTCCACCATGTTTTACAGAGGATGTGGTGTGCCTTGGATCATGTGCCGTTCCCTTTCTTCTCCAAAGTTTTTTCTTCCCATCATTCTGGTACAGGTTGATCTTTGTCTCATCTGTCCATAGAATACTTTTCCAGAACTGAGCTGGCTTCTTGAGGTGTTTTTCAGCAAATTTAACTCTGGCCTGTCTATTTTTGGAATTGATGAATGGTTTGCATCTAGATGTGAACCCTTTGTATTTACTGTCATGGAGTCTTCTCTTTACTGTTGACTTAGAGACAGATACACCTACTTCACTGAGAGTGTTCTGGACTTCAGTTGATGTTGTGAACGGGTTCTTCTTCACCAAATAAAGTATGCGGCGATCATCCACCACTGTTGTCATCCGTGGACGCCCAGGCCTTTTAGAGTTCCCAAGCTCACCAGTCAATTCCTTTTTTCTCAGAATGTACCCAACTGTTGATTTTGCTACTCCAAGCATGTCTGCTATCTCTCTGATGGATTTTTTTCTTTTTTTTCAGCCTCAGGATGTTCTGCCTCACCTCAATTGAGAGTTCCTTTGACCGCATTTTGTCTGGTCACAGCAACAGCTTCCAAATGCAAAACCACACAACTGGAATCCACCCCTGACCTTTTAACTACTTCATTGATTACAGGTTAACGAGGGAGACGCCTTCAGAGTTAATTGCAGCCCTTAGAGTCCATTGTCCGATTACTTTTGGTCCCTTGAAAAAGAGGAGGCTATGCATTACAGAGCTATGATTCCTAAACTCTTTCTCCGATTTGGATGTGGAAACTCTCATATTGCAGCTGGGAGTGTGCACTTTCAGCCCATATTATATATATAATTGTATTTCTGAACATGTTTTTGTAAACAGCTAAAATAACAAAACTTGTTTCACTGTCCAAATATTTCTGGCCCTAACTGTATATGAGAAAAAAGTTAAAAACTTACGTTTTTTCAAAAAACTCAAAATCTTATCTTTTTATTCTGAAGTTCTTGGTACACACATTGGCCAATGTCTGTTTGCTCGTCGACTGCGACAAAGTTACTTCAGGTCCGACGAGTCCTATCGCTGACATCCCTGTCCTCCTTGTCCACCCTACCCCACTACTAAGTGGGCGGACACCATCTAGACCCTAGATCACCTGTAGGCAACGAGGGTGCAAATTGCAGCAAGGAGCCAGCCACTCCATAAGATACAAAACAGAAAAAAAAAAACTGCATAGCACTCACAGACTAATGTGAACCGGTGCCAGCAGGGCTGCTGGATCAAATAACTAGAAAAAAATACTCTGCAGCACTCGGTTGCTACCAATGATGTACATATGCTAATAAGCTATATATATATGAAAAAAAAGTTAAAAACTTACGTTTTTTTCAAAAAACTCAAAATCTTATCTTTTTATTCTGAAGTTCTTGGTACACACATTGGCCAATGTCTGTTTGCTCGTCGACTGCGACAAAGTGACTTCAGGTCCGACGAGTCCTATCGCTGACACCCAAGTCCTCCTTGTCCACCCTACCCCACTACTAAGTGGGCGGACACCATCTAGACCCTAGATCACCTGTAGGCAACGAGGGTGCAAATTGCAGCAAGGAGCCAGCCACTCCATAAGATACAAAACAGAAAAAAAAAAAACTGCATAGCACTTACAGACTAATGTGAACCGGTGCCAGCAGGGCTGCTGGATCAAATAACTAGAAAAAAATACTCTGCAGCACTTGGTTGCTACCAATGATGTACATATGCTAATAAGCTATATATATATATGAGAAAAAAGTTAAAAACATACGTTTTTTCAAAAAACTCAAAATCTTATCTTTTTATTCTTAAGTTCTTGGTACACACATTGGCCAATGTCTGTTTGCTCGTCGACTGCGACAAAGTGACTTCAGGTCCGACGAGTCCTATCGCTGACACCCAAGTCCTCCTTGTCCACCCTACCCCACTACTAAGTGGGCGGACACCATCTAGACCCTAGATCACCTGTAGGCAACGAGGGTGCAAATTGCAGCAAGGAGCCAGCCACTCCATAAGATACAAAACAGAAAAAAAAAAAACTGCATAGCACTCACAGACTAATGTGAACCGGTGCCAGCAGGGCTGCTG
This sequence comes from Allobates femoralis, assembly GCA_033576535.1. Taxonomy (NCBI): domain Eukaryota; kingdom Metazoa; phylum Chordata; class Amphibia; order Anura; family Aromobatidae; genus Allobates; species Allobates femoralis. The sequence goes on from JARQOC010000001.1 coordinate 353,803,333, forward strand.
GATCAAATAACTAGAAAAAAATACTCTGCAGCACTCGGTTGCTACCAATGATGTACATATGCTAATAAGCTATATATATATGAGAAAAAAGTTAAAAACATTACGTTTTTTCAAAAAACTCAAAATCTTATCTTTTTATTCTTAAGTTCTTGGTACACACATTGGCCAATGTCTGTTTGCTCGTCGACTGCGACAAAGTGACTTCAGGTCCGACGAGTCCTATCGCTGACACCCAAGTCCTCCTTGTCCACCCTACCCCACTACTAAGTGGGCGGACACCATCTAGACCCTAGATCACCTGTAGGCAACGAGGGTGCAAATTGCAGCAAGGAGCCAGCCACTCCATAAGATACAAAACAGAAAAAAAAAAACTGCATAGCACTCACAGACTAATGTGAACCGGTGCCAGCAGGGCTGCTGGATCAAATAACTAGAAAAAAATACTCTGCAGCACTCGGTTGCTACCAATGATGTACATATGCTAATAAGCTATATATATAATGAGAAAAAAGTTAAAAACTTACGTTTTTTCAAAAAACTCAAAATCTTATCTTTTTTATTCTGAAGTTCTTGGTACACACATTGGCCAATGTCTGTTTGCTCGTCGACTGCGACAAAGTGACTTCAGGTCCGACGAGTCCTATCGCTGACACCCAAGTCCTCCTTGTCCACCCTACCCCACTACTAAGTGGGCGGACACCATCTAGACCCTAGATCACCTGTAGGCAACGAGGGTGCAAATTGCAGCAAGGAGCCAGCCACTCCATAAGATACAAAACAGAAAAAAAAAAACTGCATAGCACTCACAGACTAATGTGAACCGGTGCCAGCAGGGCTGCTGGATCAAATAACTAGAAAAAAATACTCTGCAGCACTTGGTTGCTACCAATGATGTACATATGCTAATAAGCTATATATATATATGAGAAAAAAGTTAAAAACATACGTTTTTTCAAAAAACTCAAAATCTTTATCTTTTTATTCTTAAGTTCTTGGTACACACATTGGCCAATGTCTGTTTGCTCGTCGACTGCGACAAAGTGACTTCAGGTCCGACGAGTCCTATCGCTGACACCCAAGTCCTCCTTGTCCACCCTACCCCACTACTAAGTGGGCGGACACCATCTAGACCCTAGATCACCTGTAGGCAACGAGGGTGCAAATTGCAGCAAGGAGCCAGCCACTCCATAAGATACAAAACAGAAAAAAAAAAAACTGCATAGCACTCACAGACTAATGTGAACCGGTGCCAGCAGGGCTGCTGGATCAAATAAACTAGAAAAAAATACTCTGCAGCACTCGGTTGCTACCAATGATGTACATATGCTAATAAGCTATATATATATGAGAAAAAAGTTAAAAACTTACGTTTTTTCAAAAAACTCAAAATCTTATCTTTTTATTCTGAAGTTCTTGGTACACACATTGGCCAATGTCTGTTTGCTCGTCGACTGCGACAAAGTGACTTCAGGTCCGACGAGTCCTATCGCTGACACCCAAGTCCTCCTTGTCCACCCTACCCCACTACTAAGTGGGCGGACACCATCTAGACCCTAGATCACCTGTAGGCAACGAGGGTGCAAATTGCAGCAAGGAGCCAGCCACTCCATAAGATACAAAACAAAAAAAAAAAACTGCATAGCACTCACAGACTAATGTGAACCGGTGCCAGCAGGGCTGCTGGATCAAATAACTAGAAAAAAATACTCTGCAGCACTCGGTTGCTACCAATGATGTACATATGCTAATAAGCTATATATATATGAGAAAAAAGTTAAAAACTTACGTTTTTTCAAAAAACTCAAAATCTTATCTTTTTATTCTTGAAGTTCTTGGTACACACATTGGCCAATGTCTGTTTGCTCGTCGACTGCGACAAAGTGACTTCAGGTCCGACGAGTCCTATCGCTGACACCCAAGTCCTCCTTGTCCACCCTACCCCACTACTAAGTGGGCGGACACCATCTAGACCTAGATCACCTGTAGGCAACGAGGGTGCAAATTGCAGCAAGGAGCCAGCCACTCCATAAGATACAAAACAGAAAAAAAAAACTGCATAGCACTCACAGACTAATGTGAACCGGTGCCAGCAGGGCTGCTGGATCAAATAACTAGAAAAAAATACTCTGCAGCACTGGTTGCTACCAATGATGTACATATGCTAATAAGCTATATATATAATGAGAAAAAAGTTAAAAACTACGTTTTTTCAAAAAACTCAAAATTTATCTTTTTATTCTGAAGTCTTGGTACACACATTGGCCAATGTCTGTTTGCTCGTCGACTGCGACAAAGTGACTTCAGGTCCGACGAGTCCTATCGCTGACAGCCCAAGTCCTCCTTGTCCACCCTACCCCACTACTAAGTGGGCGGACACCATCTAGACCCTAGATCACCTGTAGGCAACGAGGGTGCAAATTGCAGCAAGGAGCCAGCCACTCCATAAGATACAAAACAGAAAAAAAAAAACTGCATAGCACTCACAGACTAATGTGAACCGGTGCCAGCAGGGCTGCTGGATCAAATAACTAGAAAAAAATACTCTGCAGCACTCGGTTGCTACCAATGATGTACATATGCTAATAAGCTATATATATATATGAGAAAAAAGTTAAAAACTTACGTTTTTTCAAAAAACTCAAAATCTTATCTTTTTATTCTGAAGTTCTTGGTACACACATTGGCCAATGTCTGTTTGCTCGTCGACTGCGACAAAGTGACTTCAGGTCCGACGAGTCCTATCGCTGACATCCCTGTCCTCCTTGTCCACCCTACCCCACTACTAAGTGGGCGGACACCATCTAGACCCTAGATCACCTGTAGGCAACGAGGGTGCAAATTGCAGCAAGGAGCCAGCGACTCCATAAGATACAAAACAGAAAAAAAAAAACTGCATAGCACTCACAGACTAATGTGAACCGGTGCCAGCAGGGCTGCTGGATCAAATAACTAGAAAAAAATACTCTGCAGCACTCGGTTGCTACCAATGATGTACATATGCTAATAAGCTATATATATATGAGAAAAAAGTTAAAAACTTACGTTTTTTCAAAAAACTCAAAATCTTATCTTTTTATTTGAGATTTTTGAGTTTTTTGAAAAAAACGTAAGTTTTTAAACTTTTTCCTCAAATATATATAGCTATTAGCTTATGTACATCATTGGTAGTAGCTGTGTGCTGCAAGGATCTTTTTCATATTATATAACCCTGCAGCTTTGCTAGCACCAGTTCACATTTGTCTTTGAGTGCTGTGCAGTTTTTTTTTTCTTGTTATTTATCATATGGAGTTGCAGGATCCATGCTGCAATGTGCACCCTCATTACCTACAGGTGATGGAGGGTCTAGATGGTGTCTGCCCACTTAGTAGATAGAAATAGATAGATAGATCCCATTATATCTCTATGGGAAGTGAGGCGCTATTCTGATTGGTCGCCGGCAGCACACAGCGACCAATCAGAATAGCGCCTCACTTCCCATAGAGATAGAATGGACGATTTTTCGTCCATTATATCTCTATGGGAAGTGAGGCGCTATTCTGATTGGTCGCCGCCAGCACACAGCGACCAATCAGAATAGCGCCTCACTTCCCATAGAGATATAATGGACGAAAAATCGTCCATTCTATCTCTATGGGAAGTGAGGCGCTATTCTGATTGGTCGCCGCCAGCACACAGCGACCAATCAGAATAGCGCCTCACTTCCCATAGAGATAGAATGGACGATTTTTCGTCCATTATATCTCTATGGGAAGTGAGGCGCTATTCTGATTGGTCGCCGCCAGCACACAGCGACCAATCAAAATAGCGCCTCACTTCCCATAGAGATATAATGGACGAAAAGTCATCCATTCTATCTCTATGGGAAGTGAGGCGCTATTCTAATTGGTCGCCGCCAGCACACAGCGACCAATCAGAATAGCGCCTCACTTCCCATAGAGATAGAATGGACGATTTTTCGTCCATTATATCTTTATGGGAAGTGAGGCGCTATTCTGATTGGTCGCCGCCAGCACACAGCGACCAATCAGAATAGCGCCTCACTTCCCATAGAGATAGAATGGACGATTTTTCGTCCATTTTATCTCTATGGGAAGTGAGGCGCTATTCTGATTGGTCGCCGCCAGCACACAGCGACCAATCAGAATAGCGCCTCACTTTCCATAGAGAATAATAGTGGTGTTTCAAGCGAAATATAGCCGGGCCCTTGGTTCTATTTTTGGCCACGGGTCTCGGCTTCGTCGGTCGTCGCCGGGGTGGGAGACTCGCAATGTGCTCGCGCCCCTGCAACGGCTCGCAATGGCTGCGAATAGCCCCGGCGACGACCGACGAAAGCCGAGACCCGTGGCCGAAAATAGAACCAAGGGCCCGGCTATTCTGATTGGTCGCTGTGTGCTGCCGGCGACCAATCAGAATAGCGCCTCACTTCCCATAGAGAATAATAGCGGTGTTTCAAGCGAACTATAGCCGGGCCCTTGGTTCTATTTTCGGCCACGGGTCTCGGCTTTCGTCGGCTATCTATCTATGTATCTATGTATCTATCTATCTATCTATCTATTTCTTTCTATCTATCTATGTATCCATTTCTTTCTATCTATCTATCTATCTATCTATCTATCTATCTATCTATCTCTGCGTCCTATGCTTGCACCAGTTCACACTAGTCTGCTGTGTGCTGTGCAGCTTTTCCAAATTATATATATTATATGGAGTTGCAGACTCCATTGCTGCAATGTAATTGCACCCTCATTAAACCTACAGGTGATGGAGGGTATAGATGGTGCCTGCCCACCGCGAGGTGGGGGGTGGACAAGGAGGGCTTGGATGTCAGATAGGGCTCATCAGACCTGGAGTCACTTTGTCGTAGTTGATGAGCAAGCAGACATTGGCCAATGTATGTACTAAGAACTCCAGATTAAAAGAAAGATTATTGAGTTTTTGAAAAACGTAAGTTTTGAATTTTTTCCTCAAACACATATGGCTTGTTAGCACTGTGCATCATTGGTGTAACTGTGTGCTGCATGGACTTTTACTTAGTTTGTTTAATCTCTGCGTCCTATGCTTGCACCAGTTCACACTAGTCTGCTGTGTGCTGTGCAGCTTTTCCAAATTATATATATTATATGGAGTTGCAGACTCCATTGCTGCAATGTAATTGCACCCTCATTAAACCTACAGGTGATGGAGGGTATAGATGGTGCCTGCCCACCACGAGGTGGGGGGTGGACAAGGAGGGCTTGGATGTCAGATAGGGCTCATCAGACCTGGAGTCACTTTGTCGTAGTTGATGAGCAAGCAGACATTGGCCAATGTATGTACTAAGAACTCTAGATCAAAAGAAAGATTATTGAGTTTTTTGAAAAACGTAAGTTTTGAATTTTTTCCTCAAACACATATGGCTTGTTAGCACTGTGCATCATTGGTGTAACTGTGTGCTGCATGGACTTTTACTTAGTTTGTTTAATCTCTGCGTCCTATGCTTGCACCAGTTCACACTAGTCTGCTGTGTGCTGTGCAGCTTTTCCAAATTCTATCTATCTATCTATCTATCTATCTATCTATCTATCTATCTATCTATCTATCTATCTATCTCTATCTATGTATCTATTTGTATCTATCTATCTATCTATCTATCTATCTATCTATCTATTTCTTTCTATCTATCTATCTATGTATCTATTTCTTTCTATCTATCTAAAATCTGCAAAAAGGCTGCAGCACTCAGATTTAAGGTATTATATTGCCTTTAATGGCCTTCAGGTATCAAGGTGACGTTTCGGTCCTCAGACCTTCTTCTTGGCTGGAAGAAGGTCTGAGGACCGAAATGTCGCCTTGATACCTGAAGGCCATTAAAGGCAATATAATACCTTAAATCTGAGTGCTGCAGCCTTTTTGCAGATTTTTGTCTAGTATAGGTGGCTGGACACCACCTTCCAGGACTGATTAGCACCAAGCATCCTGCTAAATAGGAACCGCTGCTCAATATTTTCTCTCTTTACTATCTATCTATCTATCTATCTATCTATCTATCTATCTATCTATCTATCTATCTATCTATATCTATCTATCTATCTCTCTCTCCCTCTCCCTCTCCCTCTCCGTCTCCCTCTCTCTCTCCAGATTCTAGACTCCCGATTCTTCAGAATCGGGCTCACAGCTAGTAACAAATAGGATCAGAGTTTATCTTAAACAATACATGGTTTAAAGTCTTGTGCTGAATCACACTGATCCACCTGCTGTCACTGTATCCCCGTTTGATGTCCAGCGCCACTGCCATGGCTTACTTACTGATTTTATATGCGGCTGTCACACCAATTCTGGGTCCGCTCGGACAAATAAACAAAGAATAAACATCCTCTTTCTCCAATTTAATAAACCCCAAAACACCACTCTAACTTGAGGTGTACAATGAGTTTCCCAGCTTGAGAATACCAGCCCCCCACCTGTCTGCTTCATCTTGTTTCTATCTTTAAATAAAGGATTCTTCTCTGTGCTTTGTTTTTATTTCTTTTTAATTACGGGATTAGTAATGAGGAGATCTCATGGGGTCTCATAGACATTTCTCCCATTACCAATCCAGGGTTTCATGGCAGCTGTAACTTTTTGACAAATCACAGCTGTCATTAACTCCTTATATTACACTGATTGTCAAGACACCAGGTTAATTTGGATGAGCCAGGAAAAGCACCAGGATTTAGCGCATCTAATGGATGCATCAATTATGGGTTGGCTGCAGGTTGCTATTTTTAGCCTAGGGAGGGCCCAATAACTGTGGAAAAATGCTTGCTGAGAATACCAACCACAAGCTGTCTGCTTTATCTTGGCTGGGTATCAAAATTGGGGGGGACATAACACCGTTTGTTAATTTATTATTTATACAATTAAAAAACACCCTCAAGGGGTCCCCCTTATTTTGATATCCACAAAGATGAAGCACACAACTGATAGCTGCAGCCTCCAGCTGGCTGCTTTATCTATGCTCTGTATCGAAACACAGGGGACCCCAGAGTGCTTTTTTTTCATAATTTATTTATTTTTAAACTAGAGTGTAAGGGCCACGTCACACCAGGTGACGTCACTGGAGATGTTGGCGGTGACGGGCAGGAGTGCGCACATTTTTGGCGCCCCACCAGCGTCATCATCGCATGTTTACATGCGGCGACACCTCCGGCGATGCACCGGCGATCTGACAGGCGGCATTGCCGCTGGAATGTCTAAAGACCCCAGCGGCGATGCCGTAACACGGGAGCCGTTGGCCGTTTACATGGGGCGATGTGTGCACATTGCCCCAGAGTGGCCGCCTGGTTTCACAGTGCTGCTGTGAAACCAGGCAACCACTCAAATGCGTCGCCCTTGCCTATTTACATTAGGCAACACATTGGCGATGTTGGCGGCAATAGGCCACGCCCCAGCCTAAAAAATCGCCGCCATCGCCAGATGTGATGGTACCCTATGGCAACCAATCACAGACTTCAGCACAGAGGGTGGGGGTATACTCTGCAATCATAGATGCTGTCACAGAGGGTCAGCAGGGGAAGTAGGTAATATGCATAAGGTTTAATGAGGGGCCTTAGAAACAGTGTGACAGCTTCACAGAAACCCGCTAAGTATTAAAGTCCTGCTTTAATTCCCATTTTGCACCATTACAGCCTGCTGGCTGTGTTGAAGCATTTCAACAAGCTTTATCACGGTGTCCGAATACAAGCAGTAACATGGACTTCCAAGAGAAGTCCATGTTTGCGGTCCATGCATGGATACTAGGTGTCCAGTATGGACCCCGAACTTTAAAGTTCAGGTTCAAACATCACTACTCCCAAAGACACGTACCGTTGGAGACAGTCCACTGACAGGGGTACCTATTCTGAGTCTGGGCATGGAGCTTGTAACAGAGGGATGATGCTAGTTCTCTGTATATCTCACTTCTGAAGCCCTTCCCAGGAGCTCTATTCCATCTGTTAGGGTGACATGTACCACAAACACCCACTTATTGGGACCTAAAGTACCTACACAGCTTGCACCTGAGTGCTCTTGCACTAAGATGGAGTCTGCCTTTTAAGCCTAGAGGCAAGCTCCACCCCTAATGAGCTGATCCTACTCCTTAACCACTGCTTGCTTTAAGGTCAGCAGCTGAACAAGCTGTCTATCTATTCACTGTGCTATTCACAAATTATATACACAGCAACATCACATGACGCATTTCATTATATACATAATCGGTCAGGAAATCAACTCCCATCCTCAAATTGCTGTTACCCCTACCTCTCCCCACATTTCCTCCGGCTCACTCTCTACTTTTGACCCGATCACAGAAGAAGAAGTCTCCAGGCTCCTCTCTTCCTCTCGTCCCACCACATGCACTGCTGACCCCATCCCCTCACACCTACTCCAGTCTCTCTCTCCGGTGGTCACCACTCACCTAACCAAAATCTTCAATCTCTCCCTCTCTTCTGGCGTCTTCCCCTCCTCCTTCAAACACTCTATCATCACTCCTTTATTAAAGAAATCTCTCGACCCTTCCTGCACAAACAACTACAGACCAGTTTCCAATCTCCCCTTCATCTCTAAACTCCTGGAGCGCCTGGTCTACTCCCGCCTCACTCATTACCTCTCCACTCACTCTCTTCTAGACCCATTACAGTCTGGTTTCCGCCCCCTACATTCTACAGAAACTGCTCTCACCGAAGTGACCAATGACCTTCTGATGGCAAAACGTAATGGTCACTACTCTCTGCTTATCCCTTCTTGATCTCTCTGCAGCCTTTGACACTGTTGACCACCATCTCCTACTCTCCATGCTGCACTCCATCGGCATCAAGGACACTGCTCTCCTGGTTCTCTTCCTATCTTTCTGACCGCTCTTTCAGTGTATCATTTGCTGGCTCCACTTCCTCCTCTCTTCCTGTCACTATTGGAGTCCCTCAGGGTTCAGTCCTTGGACCTCTTCTCTTCTGACTCTACACAGCCCCGATTGGACAGACCATCAGCAGATTTGGCTTTCAGTACCATCTTTATGCTGATGACACACAACTATACACTTCTTCCCTTGACCTTACTCCCGCTCTAATAAAGAACACCAATGACTGTCTAACCGCAGTTTCCAATATCATGTCCACTCTCTGCCTGAAACTTAATCTTTCCAAAACTGAACTACTTCTGGTCCCGCCCTCCACTAACCTCCCTAAATATGACATCTCTCTCTCAGTGTGCGGCACCACAATAGTGCCTAGTCAGCAGGCTCGCTGTCTGGGTGTTATGTTTGACTCTGATCTTTCCTTCACCCCATATATACAATCTCTCGCCCGCTCTTGCCACTTGCACCTGAAAAACATCTCCAGAATTTGCCCCTTTCTCACCTTGGAAACCACAAAAACCCTCACTGTGGCCCTGATTCACTGCCGCCTTGACTATTGTAATTCTCTCTTAGTTGGCCTCCCCCGCACTAGACTGTCCCCTCTCCAGTCCATCCTTAATGCAGCAGCCAGGATTACCTATCTAGCTAATCGTTACTCAGACGCTTCTGCTCTATGCCAGTCATTACACTGGCTGCCTATACACTATATGATCCATTTCAAACTGCTTGTTCTCACCCACAAAGCTCTTCACAGTGAAGCACTCCCATACATCTCCTCCCTCATCTCTGTCTATCACCCCACCCATTCTCCTTGTTCTGAAAGTGATTTTAGACTCACTTCTGCATTAATCGGAACCTCCCACTCCCGGCTCCAAGACTTCTCCCGAGCCGCACCAATTCTTTGGATTGCTCTACCTCAAGAAATTAGGTGTATCCACAACTTAGATAGTGTTAGGCGATCCCTAAAAACACATCTTTTTAGGGTGGCCTATCATGATCCCTAGTCAGTCATCTAGACATAGCCTATCTGCGCCATCTCAAGTGGATCACAAATAATGGGTTGTGGCCACTTATTCTGTTCCTATCTGTTCCCCATCTCCTCAAGTTGAATATACCATCATTGTAAATAAGCACCTGTACCTTGTCTCCCACCTCATTGTTAGATTGTAAGCTCTTGTGAGCAGGGCTGCCATTTTTTGCTCTAATTATTGTATTATATTATGCTTTGTATTGTATTGTTTTTGGCATTGTATTGTATTTTCTAATTGTTTCTTATGATTGTTTAAATATGAACTTTGTATTGTGAAGCGCTGTGGAATATATTGGCGCTATATAAATAAAAATTATTATTATTATTATTATTATTATTATTAATAAACATAAATGAAATACATAGTTTATACTAATATAATACAAGGTCATTGGTGTCTTCAGGTGCAGGAGCAACCATCATAATCCACCCCCCTTTAATAAGACTAAACAAACAAGGCACAGACAAGGAAATTTGAAAGTCGATAAGACGACTACAGTCTTAAAATTTATGTTCACTAAAATGAAACAATGGGTTCAAATATCAAATTTAACACCACTGAACTGTAAGGCTAGGGTCACACTTGCGTCATTGATGCGCTAAAAGCATGAGGTTTTTTTTACATGTTGAAATGTTAAAAAACGCATGCGTTAAAGCACCCATAGACTGCAATTCAAAAAATGCATTGCAAAAGTACAATGCATTTGACGCTATGCGTTTATGCAAGGTCCACTAAAAACGTGGTCTGCAACGTTTTTTGGTCTATTTGTTTTAATGCATGCTTTTTTTAACATGGGTGTCTATGGGCAACGCATGCATTAACGCTACTGTTAACACTAGGTGCAAACATACACCTAGCGTTAACGCTAGCATTAAAAGAAGCAACAACTATGCACAATGCCATGAAAATGGCAAGTGAATAAAATGCAGCCTTTAACGCATCCTGCAAACGGATGCTGGCTCCCAAGTGTGACCCACGTTTAATGTGAGCGCTAAACGCTGTGCAAAGTCTGCAGTAGCAGATAGCGTTACCACCAAGTTCTGACAGGCAACGCTGCTCCATAGTAACCCACAGTTTACCTTGGATGTGGCCACACAGGAAGCCCCAGGAGCTGTGCTTTAGCTGAGCACACAGGAAAACGCTGCAGACAGCGTTCTCTATGGGGCAGTGTTGGCAGGCAGCTCATAGTGTTAACACTATGCGCTGCGGGGGAAAATGCTAAGTTGATAGCGGAGGCATCAGGCGTGGGTCACCCTCCAAGTTTGACCCTAGCCATAGAAGTGAATTGAGCGGGATAACACATTACACCAATGCGTCCATAGAAGTAGACAGCTTGAGGAAACACATTACATCTCTACTCCTCTAGAAGTAGACAGATCAGGGTCAAGCTTTTTTATGGGAGCAGTAGCGTAATGTGTCCACTTCTATAGGAGTAGTAATGTAGTGGATAGAGCAAGGAAACACATTACGCCACTTCTCCCATAGATGTGGATGGAGCAGGGGTCAAACATTACTTACATTAGATTTTGCGCAGGGCAGTATTTGGAGTTCCTTCTGCCCTAGTCAGGTTCAGTGATTGCGCCCAGTCAGAGATTGATCAGTCAGACAAAGAATATACGCACACATCATTTTTTTTTAGGCAGATCACTAGTCACAAGTCACTAGTGCGACCACACTTAGAATACTGTGTACAATTCTGGTCTCCGGTGTATAAGAAAGACATAGCTGAACTAGAGCGGGTCCAGAGAAGAGCGACAAAAGTCATTAGAGGATTAAGGGGTCTGCAATATTAAGACAGGTTATTAAACTTGGGGTTATTTAGCTTGGAAAAACGAAGGCTTAGGGGTGATCTTATAATAATGTATAAATATATGAGGGGACAGTACAGAGACCTTTCTAATGATCTCTTTACTCTTAGGCCTGAGACTTGGACAAGGGGGCATCCTCTACGTGTGGAGGAAAGAAGGTTTAATCATAATCACAGACGCGGATTCTTTACTGTAAGAGCAGTGAGACTGTAGAACTCTCTGCCACATGATGTTGTAATGAGTGACTCACTACTAACATTTAAGAAGGGCCTGGATGCCTTTCTTGAAAACTATAATATTACCGGTTATATATACTAGACTAGCTGTGAGCCCGATGCAAATGCATCGGGTGTCTAGAATACTATACTTTGTATGAGGATTACCGCAAGCGCGCCGCAAGTGTAACGACTCGCTGGCGCCGACCAATTAGAAGCGCGGCTCAGGCAGCGACTCGCAATGGCCTCGCGGCCATTGCTCGCGCTACCTGACCGGTAAATCATTAACTTTGAGGCTGAGCCTCTGGTTCGATTTTCGGCCAGCGACTCGCAATGGCCGCTTCGCGGCCATTGCTCGTACTCAGCCTGCGCGAGCAATGGCCTCGCGGCCATTGCTCGCGCAGGCCAGCGACTCGCATTGCTCGTACTCAGCCTGCGCGAGCAATGGCCTCGCGGCCATTGCTTGCGCAAGCCAGCGACTCGCATTGGCCGCTACGCGGCCAATGCTTCGCCGTGCTGACGTCACAGAGTGACATAGCCACGGTCTTTTCGGGGACCGACACGGAAGTGCCTACGGCAATTATATAGTAGATACTGTACATTGCATATGGAGGGGTGAGGAGAGCGGAGGCTGGAGGGGAGAGCGGAGGCTGGAGGGGAGGGCAGAGGCTAGAGGGCAGAGCAGAGGCTGGAGGGCAGAGGCTGGAGGGGAGGGCAGAGGCTGGAGGGGAGAGCGGAGGCTGGAAGGGAGAGCAGAGGCTGGAGGGGAGAGCGGAGGCTGGAGGGGATTGGCTGGAGGCTGGAGGGGATTGGCTGGAGGCTGGAAAGGAGAGGCTGGAGGGGAAAGGCTGGAGGGGAGAGGCTGGAGGGCAGAGGCTTTAGGGCAGAGGCTGGAGGGGAGAACGGAGGCTGAAGGGCAGAGCGGAGGCTGGAGAGGAGAGCGGAGGCTGGAGGGGAGAGCGGAGGCTGGAGGGGAGAGGCTGGAGGGGAGAGCGGAGGCTGGAGGGCAGAGGCTGGAGGGGAGAGCGGAGGCTGGAGGGCAGAGGCTGGAAGGAGAGCGGAGGCTGGAGGGGAGAGCGGAGGCTGGAGGGGAGAGGCTGGAGGGGAGAGGCTGGAGGGCAGAGGCTGGAGGGCAGAGGCTGGAGGGGAGAGCGGAGGCTGGAGGGGAGAGGCTAAAGGGGAGAGCGGAGGTTGGAGGGCAGAGGCTGGAGGGCAGAGGCTGGAGGGCAGAGGCTGGAGGGCAGAGGCTGGAGGGGAGAGGGGAGGCTGGAGGGGAAAGGCTGGAGGGGAGAGCGGATGCTGGAGGGCAGAGGCTGGAGGCTGGAGGGCAGAGGCTGGAGGAGAGAGCGGAGGCTGGAGGGGAGAGCGGAGGCTGGAGGGGAAAGCGGAGGCTGGAGGGCAGAGCGGAGGCTGGAGGGCAGAGCGGAGGCTGGAGGGCAGAGCGGAGGCTGGAGGGCAGAGGCTGGAGGCTGAAGGGCAGAGGCTGAAGGGGAGAGCGGAGGCTGGAGGGCAGAGGCTGGAGGCTGGAGGGCAGAGGCTGGAGGGGAGAGCGGAGGCTGGAGGGGAAAGGCTGGAGGGGAGAGCGAAAGCTGGAGGGCAGAGGCTGGAGGGGAGAGCGGAGGCTGGAGGGCAAGAGGCTGGAAGGAGAGCGGAGGCTGGAGGGGAGAGCGGAGGCTGGAGGGAGAGGCTGGAGGGGAGAGCGGAGGCTGGAGGGCAGAGGCTGGAGGGCAGAGGCTGGAGGGCAGAGGCTGGAGGGGAGAGCGGAGGCTGGAGGGGAGAGGCTAAAGGGGAGAGCGGAGGTTGGAGGGCAGAGGCTGGAGGGCAGAGGCTGGAGGGCAGAGGCTGGAGGGGAGAGGGAGGCTGGAGGGGAAAGGCTGGAGGGGAGAGCGGATGCTGGAGGGCAGAGGCTGGAGGGCAGAGGCTGGAGGAGAGAGCAGAGGCTGGAGGGGAGAGCGGAGGCTGGAGGGAAAGCGGAGGCTGGAGGGCAGAGCGGAGGCTGGAGGGCAGAGCGGAGGCTGGAGGGGAGAGCGGAGGCTGGAAGGGAGAGTGGAGGCTGGAGGGGAGAGCGGAGGCTGGAAAGGAGAACGGAGGCTGGAGGGCAGAGCAGAGGCTGGAGGGGAGAGGCTGGAGGGAGAGGCTGGAGGGAGAGCGGAGGTTGGAGGGCAGAGGCTGGAGGGGAGAGGCTGGAGGGCAGAGGCTGGAGGGGAGAGCGGAGGCTGGAGGGAAAGGCTGGAGGGGAGAGCGGAGGCTGGAGGGCAGAGGCTGGAGGGCAGAGGCTGGAGGGGAGAGCTGGAGGGGAAAGGGGAGAGCGGAGGCTGGAGGGGAGAGCGGAGGCTGGAGGGGAGAGCGGAGGCTGGAGGGGAGAGCGGAGGCTGGAGGGAAAGCGGAGGCTGGAGGGGAGAGCGGAGGCTGGAGGGAGAGCGGAGGCTGGAAGGGAGTGCGGAGGCTGGAGGGGAGGGCAGAGGCTGGAGGGGAGAGCGGAGGCTGGAAGGGAGAGCAGAGGCTGGAGGGGAGAGCGGAGGCTGGAGGGGATTGGCTGGGGGCTGGAGGGGATTGGCTGGAGGCTGGAAAGGAGAGGCTGGAGGGGAAAGGCTGGAGGGAGAGGCTGGAGGGCAGAGGCTTTAGGGCAGAGGCTGGAGGGGAGAACGGAGGCTGAAGGGCAGAGCGGAGGCTGGAGAGGAGAGCGGAGGCTGGAGGGGAGAGCGGAGGCTGGAGGGGAGAGCGGAGGCTGGAGGGCAGAGCGGAGGCTGGAGGGGAGAGCGGAGGCTGGAGGGCAGAGCGGAGGCTGGAGGGCAGAGCGGAGGCTGGAGGGCAGAGGCTGGAGGGCAGAGGCTGGAGGGCAGAGGCTGGAGGGGAGAGGCTGGAGGGGAAAGGGGAGAGCGGAGGCTGGAGGGGAGAGCGGAGGCTGGAGGGGAGAGCGGAGGCTGGAGGGGAGAGCGGAGGCTGGAGGGGAAAGCGGAGGCTGGAGGGGAGAGCGGAGGCTGGAGGGGAGAGCGGAGGCTGGAAGGGAGTGCGGAGGCTGGAGGGGAGGGCAGAGGCTGGAGGGGAGAGCGGAGGCTGGAAGGGAGAGCAGAGGCTGGAGGGGAGAGCAGAGGCTGGAGGGGATTGGCTGGAGGCTGGAGGGGATTGGCTGGAGGCTGGAAAGGAGAGGCTGGAGGGAAAGGCTGGAGGGGAGAGGCTGGAGGGCAGAGGCTTTAGGGCAGAGGCTGGAGGGGAGAACGGAGGCTGAAGGGCAGAGCGGAGGCTGGAGAGGAGAGCGGAGGCTGGAGGGGAGAGCGGAGGCTGGAGGGGAGAGCGGAGGCTGGAGGGCAGAGCGGAGGCTGGAGGGGAGAGCGGAGGCTGGAGGGCAGAGCGGAGGCTGGAGGGCAGAGCGGAGGCTGGAGGGCAGAGGCTGGAGGGCAGAGCGGAGGCTGGAGGGGAGAGCGGAGGCTGGAGGGGAGAGCAGAGGCTTGAGGGGAGAGCGGAGGCTGGAGGGAAGAGCGGAGGCTGGAAGGGAGAGCGGAGGCTGGAGGGGAGAGCGGAGGCTGGAAAGGAGAGCGGAGGCTGGAGGGGAGAGCGGAGGCTGGAGGGGAGAGCGGAGGCTGGAGGGGAGAGCGGAGGCTGGAGGGGAAAGCGGAGGCTGGAGGGGAGAGCGGAGGCTGGAGGGGAGAGCGGAGGCTGGAAGGGAGTGCGGAGGCTGGAGGGGAGGGCAGAGGCTGGAGGGGAGAGCGGAGGCTGGAAGGGAGAGCAGAGGCTGGAGGGGAGAGCGGAGGCTGGAGGGGATTGGCTGGAGGCTGGAGGGGATTGGCTGGAGGCTGGAAAGGAGAGGCTGGAGGGGAAAGGCTGGAGGGGAGAGGCTGGAGGGCAGAGGCTTTAGGGCAGAGGCTGGAGGGGAGAACGGAGGCTGAAGGGCAGAGCGGAGGCTGGAGAGGAGAGCGGAGGCTGGAGGGGAGAGCGGAGGCTGGAGGGGAGAGCGGAGGCTGGAGGGCAGAGCGGAGGCTGGAGGGGAGAGCGGAGGCTGGAGGGCAGAGCGGAGGCTGGAGGGCAGAGCGGAGGCTGGAGGGCAGAGGCTGGAGGGCAGAGGCTGGAGGGCAGAGGCTGGAGGGGAGAGGCTGGAGGGGAAAGGGGAGAGCGGAGGCTGGAGGGAGAGCGGAGGCTGGAGGGGAGAGCGGAGGCTGGAGGGGAGAGCGGAGGCTGGAGGGAAAGCGGAGGCTGGAGGGGAGAGCGGAGGCTGGGGGGGAGAGCGGAGGCTGGAAGGGAGTGCGGAGGCTGGAGGGGAGGGCAGAGGCTGGAGGGGAGAGCGGAGGCTGGAAGGGAGAGCAGAGGCTGGAGGGGAGAGCGGAGGCTGGAGGGGATTGGCTGGAGGCTGGAGGGGATTGGCTGGAGGCTGGAAAGGAGAGGCTGGAGGGGAAAGGCTGGAGGGGAGAGGCTGGAGGGCAGAGGCTTTAGGGCAGAGGCTGGAGGGGAGAACGGAGGCTGAAGGGCAGAGCGGAGGCTGGAGAGGAGAGCGGAGGCTGGAGGGGAGAGCGGAGGCTGGAGGGGAGAGCGGAGGCTGGAGGGCAGAGCGGAGGCTGGAGGGGAGAGCGGAGGCTGGAGGGCAGAGCGGAGGCTGGAGGGCAGAGCGGAGGCTGGAGGGCAGAGGCTGGAGGGCAGAGCGGAGGCTGGAGGGGAGAGCGGAGGCTGGAGGGGAGAGCAGAGGCTTGAGGGGAGAGCGGAGGCTGGAGGGAAGAGCGGAGGCTGGAAGGGAGAGCGGAGGCTGGAGGGGAGAGCGGAGGCTGGAAAGGAGAGCGGAGGCTGGAGGGGAGAGCAGAGGCTGGAGGGGAGAGCAGAGGCTGGAGGGGAGAGCGGAGGCTGGAGGGGAGAGCGGAGGCTGGAGGGCAGAGCGGAGGCTGGAGGGCAGAGCGGAGGCTGGAGGGCATAGCGGAGGCTGGAGGGCAGAGCGGAGGCTGGAGGGGAGAGGCTGGAGGGAGAGCGGAGGCTGGATGGCAGAGGCTGGAGGGCATAAGGGAGGCTGGAGAGGAGAACGGAGGCTGGAGGGGAGAGCGGAGGCTGGAGGGGAGAGCAGAGGCTGGAGGGCAGAGCGGAGGCTGGAGGGGAGAGCGGAGGCTGGAGGGCAGAGGCTGGAGGGGAGAGCGGAGGCTGGAGGGGAGAGCGGAGGCTGGAGGGAAGAGGGGAGGCTGGAGGGGAGAGTGGAGGCTGGAGGGGAGAGCAGAGGCTGGAGGGGAGAGGCTGGAGGGGAGAGCGGAGGCTGGAGGGCAGAGGCTGGAGGGCAGAAGGGAGAGCGGAGGCTGGAGGGGATAGCAGAGGCTGGAGGGGAGGCTGGAGGGGAGAGCAGAGGCTGGAGGGCAGAGGCTGGAGGGGAGAGCAGAGGCTGGAGGGGAGAGGCTGGAGGGGAGAGCGGAGGCTGGAGGGGAGAGGCTGGAGGGGAGAGCGGAGGCTGGAGGGCAGAGGCTGGAGGGGAGAGGCTGGAGGGGAGAGCGGAGGCTGGAGGGGAGAGCGGAGGCTGGAGGGGAGAGCACAGGCTGGAGGGGAGAGCGGAGGCTGGAGGGGAGAGCGGAGGCTGGAAAGGAGAGCGGAGGCTGGAGGGCAGAGGCTGGAGCGCAGAGGCGTAGCTGGCATGCTCCGGGCCCTGGGCAAGATCAGCACCCAGGACCCCCATGTGAGGACCGGGGGGGGTGCTGTCAGACAGATGTGAGGGCCGGGGGGAGTGCAGACTCACCGCGGCTGGCGTGCATGTGCTGTAGGAGGAGAGGAGGGGCGGGCAGAGCTGCCGGACAGGAAGTTCCGTCCTCCCTCCTCTCCGGGCGCACGGCGGCGCGACTGGTGTCAGCACGGGGCCCCCCAGGGGGTGGAGGCAATGGGCCCCTCATGC
Source organism: Allobates femoralis (assembly GCA_033576535.1). Classification (NCBI taxonomy): domain Eukaryota; kingdom Metazoa; phylum Chordata; class Amphibia; order Anura; family Aromobatidae; genus Allobates; species Allobates femoralis. The sequence goes on from JARQOC010000001.1 coordinate 353,821,086, forward strand.
CGAGTGGCACGATGCGCTAGGCCCCCCTGCCCACCCGCTAGCTACGGTACTGGCTGGCGGGCAGACGGAACTTCCGACCCAGGGGGCGCGGGCATGACACGGGCACAGGGGCACAGGCTCCGGAGCACTGTGTCAGCATGTGCTGACAGCAGCTGCTCCGGAGCGGGGCACAGGGGCACAGGCTCCGGAGCACTGTGTCAGCATGTGCTGACAGCAGCTGCTCCGGAGCGGGATGACAGCGGCGAGGGGTCGCAATGCCCGCTACGCGGGCAAATGCCTCGCACGTGGTGACGTCACAGTGTGACATATCCACGGCGTGCCGGGGGCCGACACAAACGTGCCTACGGAATTATATAGTAGATTCTTTGATAGGGTGTTGATCCAGGGAACTAGTCTGATTGCCATACCTGGAGTCAGGAAGGAATTTTTTCCCCCAATGTGGAGCTTAGTGTTGCCACATGTTTTTTTTTTGCCTTCCTCTGGGTCAACATGTTAGGCTATGGGTTGAACTAGATGGACTTAAAGTCTTCCTTCAACCTTAAAAACTATGTTACTATGTTACTAGATCCGCACTGTATCATGCTTGAAAAAAAGATAATTGTTAAAAGAAATACACTGCAATGTAAAAGCGACTTGCTTTTCAAATGTTCAGTCTTTTTCACCGCTTCGTGTTTCTGAAGACATGAAAGTGAATTTGGGTGACTTTCTGCTTGGATACCACCTACTGGCTTATTAAAAATAAATTATAAACTTTAGTTAAAAGATGTTGGGCAAGATGCCCAAAAGCAAAAAAAGTTATGACTGTTTGTCCTGAAAAGTTGTGCGTCTGAATAACTCAAGTGGTTCACGGATGTCTACAAGATGTCATGAGCCCATACCCTCAGAGTGCCCAAAAGTACCCATATTTATCTTAAAAAACAAACACTTTTTAAGCTGATGTGAATGTATTACAGAACTTTACTTTCAGTCTTGGGGGTGGCACATTTCTTCAGTTCAGTAATGCGTCTCTCAAATTATGTCCCCTCTGCAGTGTGATTGATTGCTGTGACCGACCTGACATCATGGCAATCTATTAAATCCCACACACTGCCCCTAAGCATCCTGGGCATCCCTTTTATTTCTTCTCCCCTGGCAGCAGCTGCAGCAGAGCAGTGAGTTCACACCAGTGTGAGTAGGTCAACAGGAGTACAGGGACACACTTAACATGTGCTCCAAAGGAGGCATACACACATGAAATAAACCTGTTGATGTACACCCAGATTCAGTGCACACCTCTGGAGAGCTGAGGGACAGTGCGTAAGCACAGGATTTAATAGGAGATTGCCGTAATGTCTGGCCAGTTACAGCAATCAATCACAATGCGGGGGCGACCATTGTTTGAAGAGGAGTGTAACTGAATTTGTCCTGAGTTTTGTGTGTTGCTAATTTAATGCGATTACAAATGAATGCGGCACTCCCTCCCCCCAAACACATGTCAGCTTTAATAAAGAATTTGGAGTAAGGAGGAAGATTTAAGAAAAATTTCTCTTTTTAAATCTTGATCCTGGCTCCACCCCCTGAAGCTCACCACCCTAGGCACCGGACCTCCAGTGCCTAGTGGCAAATACAGCCCTGAGTTTGCATATATAATCACATCCTGTGTGATAAATTTCCCTATGCCCTACAGTATATCTAATCTCATCATGTGATGCACTACATTGAGCACTGTATCTAATTCTAGCATGTGTTACCATAAGTGTATCTAACCTTAGCTTATGGTACATGAGCAACACCAACTATCAGAGCCAGTGCTGCTAGCTGCTAGCTGTCCTCAGTGACAGTGTCTACTTGTCAATATCACTTTGCAGTCACCAACAAAATGGGTCCGCACTGTGATCCAAAACTTTATCCTCTCTTATCATTCTGCAAACACCCAGAAGGGGATGAGAGGAGACATCAGACGCATGGGGCAGATCCAGCCACATTTACCACAGTCATAATATGAACTAGCAGTACACCTTGTTTTCTTGGCAGATTTAAGCAGCCCCCCCCCCGCCTATTGTTTAAATGGGGAAAAAATATTAAACACTTTTAATTATTTTTTTCATATTTTACTCCATGAAAAACAAATGATAATATTTAAATATAAATAAATAAAATTAATACTTAACACTTTTTTAATAGTTTAAAGCATATGGCCATGACATATATTGAATTCAGTGGCTGTGAATGGACACAGATGTAATCCTGGGTGTTATAGCATGTGCCCAATGGTATGTAATAGCTCCAGTTGTGGATAGCACATGCACAGCTCTATTCCAATTCAATAATGCACATATATGTAGTCATGTTTGAAGCTGAGAAGAAATTTGGAGTGATTTGCACCAATTTTTTTAAATGTTGCATGTCTCATAATAATTTTTGCCTATTTGAAATTGCGTAAAGTTGGAAACAGGTATAGCATTTGATGAAGTTTGAGGCACATTTTTTGTTTCAGTTTTTAAGCCAAAACTGGAAGTGAATCTATTAGGGTGCATGCACATGATCAGGAATTACATCGTTTTGGATGCAGCATCTTACCGCTGCATGGATGGGATTTCTAGAAATCTCATGCTCACTGTGCTTCTCCCCTTTGCAGCGTTATTTCAGCTGCAGTGTGGGTTGCTATGCTTCTGCATGTCCGCAGCATGTTAATATATGGTGCGGAGTCGGAAGCGATCTCTAGCAGGTGAATGCAGGGAAAAGCCAAACTGCTCCAAATGCAGATCGTGGGCTCATTGCGGCTGCGGTCTCTGTGCGTTCACCCGCGGCTTTCTGCAGGTCTGGGGACACTGCGTTCGACACGCAGTGCATTCGGAATAATGTGCACATATCCCTAGGATGGGAATACATTAGTCCTTTATCTATAATTCCCATTCTTTTTAAGTCACTTCCACTTTCGCTTAAACTACATTTGATTTCAGTATACAAAACATCTAATTTCTCATTTTGCATCCATATGTATGCAGATATACCAAGTATAATAAAAATAATCATATTGTATAATCCTTACAATGATTTATCATAAAAATATGGTTTATGGGCAAATGCTACTTGCTAAAGAACAAACAAAACAAAAAACAATCAACCACCCGTATTTATGAAAATATGTAAATTTAATTTATTTAACATTATCATAATGTTTCATTTCAGCCAAACAGTTATAATCAAGTCTATGTCTTCTATAAGCATGTTGAAAAGACAAGTTGCTAATTTTAGCATCGATAACAATTGTGCAAAATGTATATTAAACGGTAAATTTGGGTTCTTGGGAAGAGGATTGTTATCAAACACATGGCTGTCCCAATGAATGTGCACATAAGTACTGCTATTCAGAGGAACCTCTATTTTAGAAAGTATTGGCAAACTGTTAGAATATGCCAAAACATTATGATATCTAAGAGATCGACCCCTGGGACGCTGACCAATCCAGGGAACAAGAGAAATATTAATTTAACTAGATGGTGGCCCGATTCTAACGCATCGGGTATTGTAGAATACCTTGTAAACAGGAGTGAAGTGCGTCACACTGACTGACAGCGTTGTAGACAGGAGTGAAGTTCGTCACACTGACTAACAGCCTTGTAGACAGGAGTGATTTTCGTCACACTGACTGACAGCCTTGTAGACAGGAGAGAACTTCGTCACACTGACTGACAGCCTTGTAGACAGGAGTAAAGATCATGACACTGACTGACAGCCTTATTGACAGGAGTTAACTGCGTCACACTGACTGACAGCCTTGTAGACAGGAGTGAAGTGCGTCACACTGACTGACAGCCGCGGCGACCAATCAGAAGAGTACTGTGGCTTGGCTCGCGGTTTGAATGCAGCTTCTCTCATTGGTTGCCGCGTTCAGCGCCGACCAATCAGAATAGCGGCGCGCGCCATGGCGCCATATTTCAAATACACTGTACCCAGTGTATTTGAAATATGGCGCCATAGAGCGCGCCGCTTTTCTGATTGGTCGCCACGCTGAACGCGGCGGCCAATGAGCTGCCTCTGTGTGGCGCGCGATTTTGGTTACAGACAGACTCAAAAAACCCTTAGACAATTATATAGTAGATGGTATATCTGCATTATCAACTTCAACTATACAGCATCACTTCAACCACCCACTCTGCACCAAGGAACCCTAGTCATTAGATGTACAAATACCTACAGCACAGCTTCATTTAAGTGAATGGACTCAGGTAGACTTCCCTGCAAAGATCGGTGGCTAGCAGTTCCTATGGGCTACAGGGCTAAATCAGAGCTGGTCCCTGAATAATTTTTGTACTGTACCCCCAAGGACATCTGGTGTGTTTTAGGATTGAAATGTTGGTAAATATGCTATCCAAGGCAGTAGGATGTGCATATTAATATATCCTTGCCGGAAAGCAGTTATATTGATGATTTTTTGATAACTATTGACCTTTATTTTAGTAATGTACATTTATACATATGTACATGTATATTTATATTATTAGAAGTTAAACTATAGTTTCTTATTTGATCGTGACTTATTTGTCATAGGAACAATATCTGTATAGTTATTATTGCATATAAAATGACATGAGCAGGTTGATCATCTACTACTTTTATATCAAATTTAAATGAAATTTAAGTCACTAAGGTATACTGTGGGTCCTTGCAGAACAGATAAGATAATTACAAGCTACAAGCACCTAAATCACCCGTGAGAAAAAAGCGGCAATCGGCTAACTGCCAAACATGTAGCAGACTTAATTGGTTACCAACAGAGACAATATTCACATGCTGTTAGTCGTATTATATAGTGCTATTTTTTAGTTTTTGGGATCCATTTTCCTAATATTCTTATGTACTTTTTTTTTTCAACAATAAGAAAAAAAACTTTTTTTGTGTGTGTGTTGAAAACGTAACAAAAGTGTTTTGTGTGAATAAAGCCTGAAACTTTAAAATGACATCTTATGAATAACCATGGAAGTGCCTAAATATTGCATATACACTGGTGATCAAAATTAGAGAACAACACACAATTTCCTCAATGCTAAGGCTATGTGAAAATATCCTAACAAGAGTAAAATTGCAGTATTTTAAGCTTATTCATAAATTGAATATATTCTAAAACACAGAATAAAAATGTAAATTAGGCCGCCTTCACACCACACTTTCTGGGTATCCGTGGCTATCCTTTGTAAAACATAGCCATGGATCTGATTTGGTCCCCATGTATCCCTACACGGATTGGTCCTGTATGGTCATCGGATTGTGTCCAAATTGTCACGGATCCAATTGTGACCAATTTTTTGATGTACCCAGAATCGGAGACTGCTCCGATTTTGGGCGCAGTGGACAAAATCAGACAGAATTGGATCCGACGCAGTCTGCGGCAAATAACATGAGGGCTTATGGAGCACGGATCAGGGAAAAAACAGGATAATTTCCCAGATCCAGTTTCAGTGTACTGAGCATGCTCAGTACACTAAAACTACTCCGTTCCCGTAATTTCACCGTAGCAGTGTATCTACATACACTGCTTATGTGAAATTAAAGTAAGCAAAGTGCTAAAAGTAAAAAAAAACAAAAACTCACCTCTCCGTCAAGTGTTCCGCGATGCGAGGCTTCCACCTCCGATGGCTGCAGGATCTTAATCAGCTGACTTGGAAACCTGATTAGCTGATGTGTCACATGACAGCATCAGCTGAGCGGGTTTAACCACCTGCCAAAACCGATTAGCGGGTGAGCGGTTTAAACCGCTTAGCTGATGCTGTCATGTGACACATCAGCAAATTGGTTGGCACCGGTCAGTTGATTAAGGTCCTGCAGTTATCGGAAAAAGGTACCTTGCATTTATAATTATATAATCACATTTTTTTGCATTTATTTGCTCTTTTTCCTCTTGTTTTTACTATATTCTGTTCTGGATTGTTGTGAGCCTGGAAACCATTGGTTATCCAGCCTCATGTGTATTTCTGTATAGATTTTATTATCCTTGTTTAAGTTATTGTCTTACATTTCTTTTATACTAGCTGGGTGTTAGGACATTGGATCTCTTCTGACATTCTGTGCATTTATGTAATCTTGTTTATGTAATCTATGTTTATGTAATCTTGCGAGAACTATTTTCAGAGACTTTCAGTATTACCTGCTAGATGAACTTTCACATTTGCTGCACATCACAATATATCTGCCACGTATGTTAAATATAGACTTATTCACTTTAAAATTAGTTCCATCGTTGTCTGTGCTAACAGATCCCTCAGTAATTCTACAGTGCATTACACTGTGAAGTTCTTGTCTGTACTGCAGGTTGATTTTAAATGTCCGGCATTGGTTCCACTCACCGCTATATTCTCTGTATGCAATCGCAACATATATTGAATGCTGCATATGCCAAATTTCACAATCTTTCATTTTCATTAATATTGGTTTGCCACTGGTTTGCATCCCAGAAAGTAGTTATAGTGTGATATGCTCTGTATTTGTCAAGTACAAAAGCTTTATTCCATCATTTTGAAAGAATGTCCATGGTAAATTCCATTGTTCGTTACTGACGCATTTCTGGCATACAAACCCTTAGTCATAGAATATAATTTCACTTTGAGAAAAGAAGGTATTTAATGGTAACATCTTCAGTGACAAAATAGAATTCATTAATAAGATTACACCTCATTAGAACAAATGGAATTAGGTGATAATTAATTGTTGTTTTTGAGAAAAACATCTATATACAGTATATGAACATATTTGCATCACCTAAATAGAGCAGCAATCATAAGTAAATTATAGGAACATTATTATTATCATTTATTTACATAGCGTCATTAGATTCCATGGCACTTTACATATGGAAAGGGCAGACGAGGACAAGTACAATATGTATGCACAATCAAGACGTACACATACAGGAGGGTAGAGGACCCTATCCTTGAGAGCTCACAGTCTACGAGTAACAGTAACATTTCAAAAAGTGTGAATATATCCAACACAGAACTGAATCGCACTTCCAGAAGCGAATTTTACTACATTACAAAGTTACAAAATAATACAACATAAAGAAGATAAGCCAAGAACCCAATTCAGAAGATAAATAATGATGTGAATTGCAAAATAATTTGTTGCTATATATTTATGTAGGGTTCATCATTAAAGAGGACCTGTCACCAAACCAGGCATGGTGATCTAATTACAGCACTGGATGCAGCATGTCTGCAGCATGCAGACAAGGGGTCCCCAGCACTTGAGCAGCCCTGTACCCCGACATAATACAGTTAGAAAGCTTACATGCTACAGCCACTAAGGAGGTGGCTAGGGGCTGGAGCCGAAGGGCAGATTCACACCCCCTGCATGTGTAACCTGTCCACCACTGCCAATCATTCTCTCCCTGTCTGCAGCATTTAAACAGAGTTTTTTTTTCTCTCTTCCAGAAAGTCCGTTAGCCCCGCCCCTGTGGATCGGGGCTAAATGGGAGAGAAAAAAAAAAACTCTGTTTAAATGCTGCAGACAGGGAGAGAATGATTGGCAGCGGTGGGCAGATTACACATGCAGGGGTTGTGAATCTGCCCTTGGCTGCAGCCCCTATTACACCTCCTTAGTGGCTGGAGCATGTAAGTTTTCTAACTGTATTATATCGGGGTACAGGGCTGCTCAAGTGCTGGGGGACCCTTGTCTGGATGCTGCAGACATGCTGCATCCAGTGCTGTAATTAGATCACCATGCCTGGTTTGGTGACAGGTCCTCTTTAAGTAACAGTGTTTTTTTTGTTCATCCCTTTAGGTATCTTAATATCTAGTCTTGTAATTAAAAAGTCTTCCCTGAGAAATAGCTTTTTTTTTGCTAATCTCCACCTCTAACTGGAGGATTAACCTTTTCATTCCAAAGAAGGAAGAACTAATAATATTTCTATTATGCATGCCTTTAATTGATAACTGTAGAATGATAATATGGTTTAAGGTGTAAGCTAAGTCATAACATAGCACCCAGTAAATTGTTCTTCTGGTTACAACCCTTCGATCTTTAGATAGAATTTAATTAAAAATATCATCTTGATAGGGTAAATGGATGTGCCGTATTTAGAAATGATCAGTTTGATATAATTAAATTGCAGACTAAATGGAGTACTAAATGTAACACTATTGCTACTATGTCAATTTGAATTATCTTTATGGTGGTAAAACATATGATTCCAAGTTGTATATCTGATTTTTTAAGAGTTGTGCCCTCCTGATTTTATTCTGCTAGTTATATACAGTTGAAACCAGAAGGTTACATACACTATATAAATAGACACTTGCATGTTGTCTCACTATCTGACATGAAATCAGAATAAACCTTTCCTGTTTAAGGGCCCTTTCACATCAGCGTTTTTTGAAATTCGCGGCAGATGCGGTGAAAAAACCGCATCTGCCGCGATTACCGCATACCGGCTGCACTTGCGACGCAGTTGCGGTAAACGCCATGCAAAGTATAGGCGTACTTACGGCAGGTGCAGCAAGTGTGGTTTTGCACTTGCGGCAGGTGTGGCCGCGAAAAAAACTGCGGCTGACCGCGGTTTTTTTCGCGGCCGCACCTGCCGCAAGTGCAAACCGCACTTGCCGCACCTGCCGCAAGTACGCCTATACTTTGCATGGCGTTTACCGCAACCGCGCCGCAAGTGCAGCCGGTATGCGGTAATCGTGGCAGATGCGGTTTTTTCACCGCATCTGCCGCGAATTTCAAAAAACGCTGATGTGAAAGGGCCCTTAGGTCAGTTATTAGGTCATAATATTGATTTTGTTATCCTTAAACGACTTTGTAACCGGTATGGCAGTATGCTTCAGATCATTGTCTATTTGAAAGACTCATGTCCACCTAAGATTTAACTTCATAGCTGATGTCTTGAGATGTTGCTTCAGTATTGCCACATTATCTTATTTCCTCATGATGCCATCTAATTTGTGAAGTGCAGCAGTCCCTCCAGCAGCAAACAACCCCACAACATGATGCTGTTACCCCCTGTTTCACATTTGGGATGGTGTTCTTAGGCTTCTATGCTTCTCTATTTTCCCTCCAAAAGTAAAGGATGGTCATTATGCCCAAGCAGTTCTATTTTCGTTTCATCAGATCACAGTAAATGTCTCCAAAAATGTAGGTCTTTGTTCCTGTGTGCAATTGCAAAAATTAATCTGTCTTTTTTATGTTTCTTATGGAGTAATGGCTTTATTTTGGTAGAGTGGCCTTTCAGCCGCTGTTAATACAGAACTAATTTCAGTGTGGATGGCACAATCTTATTAGCTTTTTCTACAATGTTTACAAGGTCTCTTGCTTTTGTTCTGGGGTTGATATAAACATGTAGGATTAAAGCACGCTCATCTCTGGGACACAGAACCTGTCTCCTTCGTGAGCAGTATAATAGCTGGACTTTTCCATTTTGTTTGTACTTGCCTCTAGTTGTTTGTACAGATGAACAAGGTGAACAAGGCACCTTCAGGTATCTGGAAATTGCACCCAAGGATGAACCAGATGGGTGCAAGTCCACAATTATTTTCCTGATCCTGATATCAGCTGATTTCTTTAGACTTTCTCATGATGCTACACAAAGAAGCATTGTGTTTCAGGTGTGCATTAAAATACACTTACAGGTGTGTCTCTAACTTAAATGTTGCAAATAAACTGTCAGAAGCTTCCAAATACATGACATAATTATATGGGCTGTCCCAAATAGTTTAAAGGCATAGTAATCTTAGTGTATGTAAACTTGTGACTTTGCAGAAAGGAATAAAAATGCCTTAAAACATTCTCTCCTTCTCATTATTCTGGCATTTGGCAATTATAAATACCTAGACGGTGGCCCAATTCTAACGCATTGGGTATTCTAGAATATATGCAGTTTATTTATAAAGATTTAAAAATAATGCAATTAATACATAGGATTTTCCCCAATCAGCGATGGGGCTTCGTTCAATATATCTGCACGTGTGACACCTCACCAGCGATCAGTAAGGTACCATCACACTTGACGATGCTCCAGCGATCCCGACAAATGATGCGACCTGGTAGGGATCGCTGACGTGTCAGTACGTGGTCGCTGCTGAGAGTGTCACACTGAGCAAGATTGTTATCGCCGGTCAGGGTACTTCCGCTGTGAGCAGCTGGGGATGACCGATTGGAGCCGGTCATCCCCCGGCTGCCTCGCTGCTGACCTCCGTGACAGGATCAGCGATCTCACAGCCGGGGCCTAGACGCTGCTGCATGTCACACTGAGCAGATCGCTAGCGCCAGTCAGGGTACTTCCCCTCCGAGCAGCCGGGAGATGACCGGCTAACGCCGATCATCTCCTGGCTGTGTAACCGCTGACCTCCGTGCAGGAGATGACCCACGACTACCGTCGGGAGATCAGTGGATAGCGCCGCTGATCTCCCGATGGTAACGGTGGTGTGCGTGGTTCAAATCCCACGCCAATTTGCGGCCAGACTGCGCCTGTTGATGATTGGTCACCGCGCTGAGCGGCGACCAATCAGCGATGCAGGATTTCCGTTACAGAGAGACAGAAAGACATGATAAGGCGATTATATAGTAGGATTAAGGTAATCCTAATTGACCTACAACAGGAAAGGTTTATTCGGATTTCATATCAAAATTGTGAGAAAAATATGCATATGTGTCTTTTAATATAGTGTATGTAAACTTCTGGTTTCAACTGAATATATATGTAATCATTATTACTTTCTTTACAGAAAGTCTATTCATCAGAACAGATCCTTCTTGTGCTAACAAATACACCATGGGTAAAATAATTTATGGAGTGAATAGAGTAACAGCTATCTGCTCATAGAGTCTTATTCCCACCAACCGGTTTTTGATACATAGAACTGTGAATATTTATTTGAATGGGATCTTCTTGTAGGGCCAAATGAAGAAATTCACCTTCCTATAGATAGAGAGAAAGTGAACATTGAATTAACATCATTGTCATTAAAATAATGCATACATTTTGAGACTACCTTTATTTTATAGACAAATATCTTGGTTTCCTCATACATGAATTTGACTAACAATTATTTAGCATTTATGCAGATTCTTGACATTTCATTGCATTATTACTGCGTTGTTCCTAAAAATCTAAATTTCAATTTGTATTTTTTCTTAGTACAGGGTAGGCCATTTATATGGATACACTGAAATAAAATGGAAATGGTTGCTGATATCAACTTCCTGTTTGTGGTATATGGGAGGGGGAAACCTTTTCCAGATGGGTGGTGACCATTTTGAAGTTGGCCATTTTGGATCCATTATTTTTTTCAATGAGAAGAGGGTCATGTGACACATCAAATTTTATAAGAAAAACAATAGTGTGCTTGGTTTGAACGTAACTTTATTCTTTCATGAGTTATTTTCAAGTTTCTTTGTTTACAGCCATTGACATTGAGGCAGATATCAATGCAAGAAACCTGACAAGAACACAGAGGAGGAGGTTGCAGTAGTCGAGACGGGAGATGAGGGCATGCACTACTAGTTTAGTAGATTGAGTGTTGAGGAAGGGACAGATTCTGGAAATATTTTTGAGTTGGAGGTGGCAGGAGGTGGTGAGAGCTTGAATGTGTGGTTTGAAGGATAAGACAGATTCAAGGGTTACTCTGAGGCAGCAGACTTGAGGTACAGAGCAGATTGTGATGTCATTTATTGTGATAGATAGATCAGGTAAAGGTGGTGCGTGAGATGAGGGAAAGATGATGAGTTCAGTTTTGCCAATCTTGACGTATGCTTTGGGTCATTGTCATCCTAGAACACTGTCATTTTTTTTCATACCCATAGTATTTGAGTGTTCAAGGTATGCTCCCATATAGTTCAGCATTCAGACTACCATCATTCCTGGTTAAGTGTACAACACCTATGAAATATTCCCACATCATCAGGCTTCCTCCACCAAACTTCACAGATCCTTCAATTTCTCAATCCGTTTTCATTGTTTCTTTCAGACCCATTAGCACTCATCAGTCCCTAGCCTATTGACTTTTATCTCATTGCTCCAAATCACCCGTTCCCAATATTCAACTGTCACCTTTTAGTACTTTTTTGCAAAACCAAACTAATGCTTCTTATGATGATATTGAAGTTGAGGTTTTTCAAGCCACCATTCCAGACTTGCGTACATGCATCACATGGTGCTTGTATGGACGCCAGTAATCTCATTATTATGAAGCATACGAGCCACCTCCACTTGCACTTTTGTTGCTCCAGAACTGATAGACCTTGTGATGAGTCAACCTGATGCTGATATTTTGCCTGGACATCCACATCTTGGCTATTAAATGGATGGACTGACTTCATTTCAGATTCTTCTAACTGTCATGACACTCATATTATGGTTTGTCAATTTTTCTGGGAAATCTATTTAATGGCTGTCCTCAATTCAAACCGATGACCTTTTGCTTTGGAATCAACCTGATCACACTGAACTATTAGGGCCTTTTCACATCACTTTCTTGCTGCGTTTTGAACACGTGCATTATTCATTGCGTTTTTGCATAAAATGGGGTTAAAACGCTTGCGGTTTTGCATCCATAGACTTGTTTTGTAAAAACACATGGAAACGTGGTAAAAACGCATTGCAAAACACGGTTGCATTTGAACACATGTTTTTACTCAGCGCATAAGAAGCATGCGTTCAAACGCAACCACTTTCTGAATTGCTTTTCTACCGCATTTGCATGCGTTTTTACAATACAAGTTTATGGGTGCAAAAATGCATGCGTTTTTACTCAAAAATGCAGTGAAAAATGCATTGCTCCAAAATGCAAAACACAGCTCAGATGTGCACTGGGCTGAGGGAATGTGAGAACAAGTTGTAGTATACAGTAAGGAAAAGAATTTTCTAACACCAGGAGCAAAACAATAGCATGCAATGACATGAGAAAAATCTGCTAAACTTATCATATGCTAAATAGTTTCAAGTCTAATTTATGTATGAGATAACCAAGATGATTGTCTATAAAATGAGGGTAGTTTCACACTCAAAACTGTAGTTCTGTGACAACTGTTTGCTGCAAAGGCTGAGCTGCTGGCAAGGCAGCACAGAGAGAAACTCCGAGACCCTTTACCTCTATACAGGGATCTGGAATTACTACGGAGCCCAGGAGGTAACTGCCTATAGGTGAGCAGGAGACCAGAGCAGGGAAGTCTTCAGGAAGGGACAAGGCTAGGAGGTCAGGGAATAAATAAAATCAGGATCCGAAGGCATAGTCAGAAGGCAACATCAAAACCAGGAGGGCAGCAAAAGTACAAAAATGTCAGGCAGTACAGTAGAAGAGTCAAAATCCAGGCAAGGTCAAAGAAAATATAATAGACCACAAACTAGATAGCAGGGAACACCAAGAATATATCTGGCGGTTTGCCAGGCAGGCCCCAAGGTATTTGAAGGGCATGGTCTCCTATGATAGGCTGGAGCTGACAGTCTGATGACCTCATCCGGACTGCCCCTACAACATGGCCAGACTGTACCAGCCACCCCACTTCTGAGGAATGAAACCTGCACCTACCAAACACCTCTGCATTGACGTCTCTCCAGTCACCAGCATTACCCACAGGAGGAGCTTGGTGATGCCCAGCAACAGAGGCAGTAACCAAATGAACAGGTCCTGACGAAGACATGGCCCAATTTTCTCCTGTACCCCTAGCTAAAGGAATCTGACAGCTCCTAGTGGCTGGGGCAGGAAGAGCAGTCACCGATTCTGACAAAGACGTGACAGTGGCACCACTAGCAGAATGAATCTGGCGGTGCCTAGTGGCTGGGGCAGGAATAGCAGTCACCGATTGTTATGGAGACAAGTTCATGGTGAGGTAGACAGCATTGAATTCAAAAGTTCAAATCATTGTTATCCTTTTGCTCATCAGTGTAATTACACATAAAAATTGGAGGACATGTTACCTAGCAGTAAATACAGTAAAGACAAGAAAGTCAGCTCAACGTATTCCTGCACTCACAGATGGGGTGTCAGCATGGATCTACCCTGGCTTAGGCTGGAAATTCACATGTGAAGAAAAAGAGTTGTATCCCGCAACAAGAGGAGTGCTGAGGCTTGGATCCAAAAAATTGGTTGTTGTCACTGTAAAATCCCCATTCCAGACATAGACCACCACAATAAAAATTCCACCAGCCTCCTAAGACCCAACGCATTTCGGCATTGCCTTAATCATGGTGTCCAAATGATTAAGGCTATGCCGAAACCTGTCGGGTCTTATGGGGTTGGTGGGTATTTTTCCAGTGGTGGTCTTTGTCTGGAATGGTGATTTTACAGCAATAAAAAAATGTTTTTTGAATCCAAGGCTCAGCACTACTCTTGTCACTGAACACAACTCTTTTTCTTAACATGTTACATAGCACTTATTTTGCACCTTGACTCTATCATTAGAGCTCTCAAAGCCTAAGTAACATCTGAATACATCTATGTAATTGTAGAGTTTATTTTCCCTTGTAAATTCACTTTTTCAATGTGTCCTTCACTCAGGGATACCTATAGTCACATACACAATGTGCCTACCTAGACTTACATCCTAACAGACAACTGATGCCCTTCAAATGACTAATTAGAGAAAAATGTGTTATAAAGACACAACAAAATATCATATATTTTTCTCTACAGTGAACTCAATGACAATAGAAGTGACAATGTGTTATGGATATGATACACATTTGTAGTTTCAGGCTTGCTTTTGAGAATGCCACATATCTAATTGTCACGTATATTCTGTCTACTCTATGTTCTCAGGTTTTAACTTCAGATCTTCAAAATATACTTTTAGAACTTTCTTTGTGAAAAAGTGGAGCAGCAAACATTAAAATACTGCATTGCCTCTTACATCTGAAACTGTCATATGTACCATGATTATGGCACACTCATTGTCTATACCTTTGTACCTAACTTCAAAATGCTTATTTAAAAAGCAAAACTTTTGATGAAAAATTACAGCTCTATTACCGTCGCTTTTAAGCCACATTTTGCATCTCAATTTCTTCTTGGGAACTGTTAGTGCAGAACAAATTAGAAGCTGATGTCTTTCAATTTATATTTTTGTTATTCAGACGCATAAAGTCTAAGAATGAAAAGAACATGGATTAAACACACGATTTCCTTTTGTTATTAAGAACGACATATCACCATAGCAATACGCTTTACAATTCTGTTATGGATTTGAACTGTGGTTTTCCAGGACCAAATTTTAAATTAATATATATTTTCATCATGGAGAATTGCAGAAAAGCACTATAATGGTACCTTTACATGCCGCTACCACAAGGTAATATGGGCGTACATATCGTGCGCCGCAAGGACATAGGCGTGCCAGAGTTGGGTATTACGCGTCGCTCGTACGGTGATTGAACAATGCAATAGCATCATGATTGGCCAGCCAGCGCAGGGAGGCTGGCTAATACATGACACTATTGCAAATGTGTAGTGTGACTGGTCAGCTCGTTAAATATGCCGCCCTATGCAGGGACATCCAATCGTAACGCAGGAGCTTCCACCAATGATCGCTGATAGGGCGTGGTATACATGCCGCCGTGGCATGCCCCAGGGAATATGCTAGGCCACGCAAATACCTTCCTGTGCCCCAATTACACGCCACCACCATAGGGTTTATACCTGCTTGTTTTTCAGCACGGCTGACCACAGAGACAGGAAGGTGCTACCTGAATTACACGCTGCTACCTTGCAGTGTTTTGAAGGAATCGGGTACAATTGTCTCCAACACCTGCTGGTTTCTACTTTTCGGTAGCGGCGTGTAAAGGTACCTTTAATGGTATTTAACAACATCAACTCATCTCCTAATTGTAATGTGAAGTTAATAAGTGCAGGAAATATAACTCATGTCTATGTATCTATGTGTTAAAGGGAACCTGACAAGTCCTTTATGCCCACTAACCTAGCAGCAGCAGGGGCATAACTACAATAGGTGCAATAGTTGTAGTGGCACCTGGGCCCTGGAGTCAAGGGGGCCCCAAAAGTCCCTTTAGCCTATAAAAAAAAATCTATTGTTATTAAAGATTTGCAATAATTGGGGACCCCGTTGGAGCTTTTGCATTGGGGCCCATGAGCTTCAAGTTACGCCACTGCGCAGCAGTCACATGTGTGCCCCACAATTCCCTGCCTAAACAGAACTGTTTAAAGCTTTTTGATAAAATCAATATTAATAAAAAGCATTTATAATGTGTGGTTTTCCTATGCTAATTAGGCCTTTGACTAGTCAAAGGGTGTTGTTTCCAATGACTAGAGGGCCTCTTTCCATGTTTTCGTGCTCTTGGGGGGTGATAACATGATTTCCGACATCTGGCATCATTGCAGCTTCTGGAAATATTGCACATGTATGCAGCTCATTTTGGTAGTGTTGGTGCACCTTTGAAGCCAGGTGAAGACGTCCCAGCTTCAGAAAAGTGTACTGCGCATGATCAGATCTTAATCCGAGAAACCTACATCCGGCTTCAGAGACTGTACTAATGCTTCGAAAACAAACAGCACATTTGTTCAATATTTCCAAGAGCTGTAATGACACTTGGAAATAATGTTATCGCCCACCAGAGTATGATGACATGGAAAGAGGCTGACTAATTAAGGGAAGCAATGCCCCCTCAACTAGTCAAAGGCCTAATTAGCATAGGGAATCTGCACTTTATAAATGCTTTTTATAAACATTAAATTTTATCAAAACGTTTTAGACAAAGCTGCTCAGGCAGGGAATTTTAGGATACATATATGAATGCTGCTTGGTTGGAAGGCATATGAGACCTGACAGGTTCCCTTTAAGACGTTGGTTTTATTGGTATACACTGTGTGCAGAATTATTAGGCAAGTTAGACTCAAATATCAAAGCTTAATATTTTTGGAAGTTGGAGTGTTTTTTTTTAGATTTGGCTATCTTAGAAGGATATCTGTTTCTGCTGGTAACTATTACTGTGCAGAATTATTAGGCAATTTAATAAAAAACAAATATATTTGGCCCATCAAGAGTCACTCTCATTTCATCAGTCCATAAAACCTTTGAAAAATCAGTCTTAAGATATTTCTTGGCCCCGTCTTGACGTTTTATCTTATGTTTTTTGTTCAAAGGTGGTCGATTATCAGCCTTCCTTACCTTGGCCATGTCCCTGAGTATAGCACACCTTATGCTATTTGATACTCAAGTAACGTTGCAGCTCTGAAATATGGCAAAACTGGTGGCAAATGGCATCTCGGCAGCTTCACGCTTGATTTTTCTCACTTCATGGGCAGTTATTTTGCGCCTTTTTTGCCCAACAGGCTTCTTGCTACCCTGTTGGCTATTTGCCATGAAATTGTTTGGTGATCACGCTTCAAAAGTTTGGCAATTTCAAGACTGCTGCATCCTTCTGCAAGACATCTCACAAGTTTGGACTTTTTAGAGCCCGTCAAATCTCTCTTCCGACCCATTTTGCCTAAGGAAAGGCATTTGCCTAATAATTAAGCACACCTTATATAGGGTGTTGATGTCATTACACCACACGTCTCCTCATTACAGAAATGCACATCACCTGATTTAATTAATTGGTAGTTGGCTCTCAAGCCTATACAGCTTGGAGTAGGGCAACATGTATAAAAAGTATCATGTGATCAAAATACTCATTTGCCTAATAATTCTGCACAAAGTGAAAAACTACACTGCACATTTTCCAGTTCAGGACTTGTTCTTGTGACTACCTTGCCCAGGCCTTCCTGGAAGTTACTAAACTCATAGACTGTTTCTGATGTGAATTGCTTCTAAACAGACTTTCCTGTTTGTTGCCTGTTGGATAAGCTTGCTCACTTGCTGCATCTCATGTTTATTAGCTGCCATGTGTGTTTAATACTTTCTTGTTCACCTTTAAACTTGGTCTCAGAGTATCTGTGCTCCCATAAGCTATTAGATTCCTGAGTAAATCCTTACAAAACATTACACTCTGCATTACTACCCTTGGGACCATTAACGTTAGCACTAAATATGAAGCCCTGTATGTTTGACTATAGGACTGGACATATTAGATCTAGTGACATGCTCACCTTTACAATTACAAACACCTATTCTGCCCTTCTGTCATGGAAAGTGGCCTTCTAGTTCAGTTTAAAAATTCTGTTATTTGCAGAGTTATAGAGCAGGAGTGATCTGCAATCTTTAATCCATCTCCTCAAACGTCTTTAAATGGGTGTTTTCTCTTGGTAAACTGTGTGAGTGTGGGAGGTAGCTTAAGTATGTGCAGAAACAAGAGGAGAATATGCAAACTTCATGTATATGTAGTCTCTGGAGAGATGCAAACCTAGGACACCATTCCTGCAAGGGAAGAGTGCTAACCACCAAGCCACCGTGCTACCTTCCATTATTTGTATGCAGTTGACATTTCAACAATTCTAGAATCAGTTGAGGAAAAACTATTCTGTGAGTTGTGGACACAAATATAGAGGAGTTCTGACAACAGAGTGAAATCAGTAAAATAATGATTATTTACATGATTATGATTATTTATATGAATCTGCCATAGGGTAATACAAATAACATTAAACAGGTATATATTGTAAAAGCCTTTATTTTATATTATAGTGTTTTACCTAATATCTTGAAAAAGTTGAATCTGTCCTTTAAATTGACTACCCTTAATAAACCCTTCTGGATACAAACTTTATTTTAGAAGTAGAAACAATAAATCTTAAGAACATACTAGGAAAAACAAATGTTTCAGACCTATAAATGAATTCTTTACCAGGTAACAGCAGAAACAAGTGGGCTGAATTTTTTATTGCCGCCCAGAGCATTTATTTGGAAATCCATTTCAGTTTTGTTTCAACCTACTGTCAAAATAAATAACACACTTTTTATTTGTAACAGATAAAGCAGAGCTTATTAAATTGTGTTTCCTAAAAAAATACCATAAACAAAAATTAAATGTTTAATTCTTTACAATACTAGCAACTGAGAAATAAGAACTATTTATCTTTTAAACAAGCAACACATTTGAACATTTTGGACAAGACCTTGAGGAAGCATTAGCTTTATAGAGCGCTGTGAAGCATTCCAGGGAGGAGTAAAGGGTAAAGATGTGGCATAGGGTAAATGATTAATAGGTTACTTGAAAGTTGCTTTCACAATGCCTGAGCCCCCAGATGTAATACTAAACCAAGCATAGATGATCATAGGGTACTATCGGTCATGTAACCTGACGCCATTGAGCCCCAACGCAACAGAAATGTTCTCATATGGGTTGAAGGAAAGTCATGCTCTTCCCTTTTGTGCTTGGCCTTCAGCCTCCTGAACTACTGTTGTTAACCCACAGTTACTACTGTGACCTAGGTTCAGTATTACAGCTCATTTACATGAGTGTATAAATAAGATGTGTGCAATCCAATAAAAAAGGGATTGCACTCAGACCAATGTTTTCCAACGATCCAGTGCAGATCTGCATTTTGATTCTCAGCTTTAATAGCCTTGAGGAAAAAAAATCACAACATGATTCTGAAATTGGTTCAGAGAGAGAACAAAATTGGATGCCATATGAACCATCAATATAGCATCCAAGATTTACGGATATATTATAATTCTGTAAGTTGGGAAACTGTAAATGGTCCTATAAGAGATTAATAGCCTTTATACCTTTTTTTTTTCGAATGACTGTAAAGTGCAGGTTTAAAATTTCCCCTCAAAACATAGTTTGTGACACTCCTAGTCAAATGAGGTGTCTGTGCAGAATATGCACCTAAATAAAATGGGAATGGTTGGTGATATCAACTTCCTGTTTGTGGCACATTAGTATATGGGAGGAGGAAAACCTTTCCAGATGGGTGGTGACATGGTGGTCATTTTGAAGTCGGCCATTTTGGATCCAACTTTATTTTTTTCAATGGGAAGAGGGTCAAACATATTGTGAATTTCATAAGAAAAACAATGGTGTGCTTGGTTTTAACATAACTTTATTCTTTCATGAGTTATTTACAAGTTTATAATCACTTCTAAAATGTGTTCAAAGTGCTGCCCATGGTGTTGAATTGTCAATGCCACCCCCTTCTCCCACTCTTGACACACTGATAGCAAGACCACAGAAGAAATGCTAGCACAGGCTTCCAGTATCCGTTGTTTCAGATGCTGCACATCTTGTATCTTCACATCATAGACAATTGCCTTCAGATGAGTGATGAGGAAAACTTTTTTGTGAATGGTGAAGTTATTGGTCTGACTCTAAGCCACAGTGGACAGATCCCTCCAAGACTGTTGGAACACAAAAGTTGATGGTATGGTTTGGTATATGGGGTACAAAGATAGTGGGGCCATTCTTTATCAATGGAAACCTCAATGCCACTGGATATCTGAATCATGTAGCAATTTCAGATATCCAGATTTCAGATATCTTCTGCAGTGTTGCTATCAGTGTGTCAAGAGTGGGACAAGAGGGTTGCATTGACTATCCAATCCAACAATCTATGATTTTCCTAAATGGTTGGTGCAAATGACAGTCAGTGTAATTAAAGTCATCACCGTATTTATATATATATATCTCCAATCTCTGTATATATATATATGGGTTAAGCACACAATCTGGCTAGTGGCTGGAACCTTTCTCTTTTAGTCTATAGATTGTTCTTGGTCTCGGTGTCTATTAAAAACACAGTGTATTGGTATAACCCTTTCTCGGGAATTTTATTGAACCTCTTTAAAACAATTTTAAAACAAATAATCACATCTAAAAACAATGATTTTTATAAAAGTTTTTTTAAAACTAGATTTTTGGGTTATGAGGGATCTTGATACATTATTATGAGCCCCTCCTTCTGGTGCTTCCTCCCGTTGTCCCTCTCTGTATGCCTGTAATATAAATATATTATTATTATTATATTATTATAATTAATAATAAATAATAATAATAATAATAATAATAATTTACCCTACTTTTTACCAGGATTTGGAATTTTTCCTCTTTGTTCTCACCTGTATGGTATAACTGTCTTTTTTGCCTTGGTGCAGTCAGTGTTGTCCTTATTTCTTTCTTTAATCATAAAATTGCCTTATCATTCACGTTATTTCTCTACTGCAGTGGTCATACTCTGACCTTTCTATTCCTTTGTGTTGGATTTCATTCAATGTGGTCTCTCCTCCTCTCCTCCTTCTAGTTTCTATCTCTCTTCTCTGAAATGTACAATATATCTTTCAGTCACTGCTGCTGCTGACAGCTTGAATATCCCCTGTTTAGGCACTTACTTGTTGCCTTCTAGTTGGATTCTCGTCTATTTGGCGTTCGGTCTCTCTTCTCGCTGTGGAGGTAGATCTGGGCGCATGATCAAGACGCCGCAGATCTCCTCTTCTGTCAGGTGGGCGCCTTTGTGGCTGGGGCGTGCCTTCGCGATCAGCCGATGTTCTGTCACTGTGTCTGTGCGGTCAAGCAGCAGAATGGAGCGATGCGTACAAGGTGCTGTGCGATGTCAGATGTCAGATAGTAGCGCCTACACCAACATGTTTCAGAGGTCACGGCCTCCTTTCTCAAGGTTGTTGACTGCTACTAGAAGATTCCTTCTTATGGGGTGTCGTCTCTTCCTATTGGCTATGCAATTAAGGATTGCCCTCCCCTTTGTTTACATTTTACAAAAAAAAAAAAACTTTCAATCTGTGCTTTTCTCTATAGCTTGTATAAAGAATTTTTTGAAGTTTTTAATTTCCTCAATTACTGTTATTTTATATATTTGGGAGGTAACAGATGTGATCTGTTTTGTGATACGTTCTATTATTTTCTCATGCATTTGCCTTTTATTAATGTATATGGTGTCTCATACAATGCGTTTTTTTTTTTTTTTTTGGAAAATGTAAACAAAGGGGAGGGCAATCCTTAATTGCATAGCCAATAGGAAGAGACGACACCCCATAAGAAGGAATCTTCTAGTAGTAGTCTACAACCTTGTGAGCAAGAGAAAATGTAAACAAAGGGGAGGGCAATGCCTAATTGCATAGCCAATAGGGAGAGACGACACCCCATAAGAAGGAATCTTCTAGTAGCAGTCCACAACCTTGAGAGAGGAGGCTGTGATCTCTAAAACATGTTGGTGTAGACGCTATTATCTGACATCGCACAGCACCTTGTACGCATCACTCCATTCTGCTGCTTGACCGCACAGACACAGTGACAGAACATCGGCTGATCGCGAAGGTGCGCCCCAGCCACAAAGGCGCCCACCTGACAGAAGAGGAGATCTGCGGCGTCTTGATCATGCGCCCAGATCTACCTCCACAGTGAGGAGAGAGACTGAACGCCAAATAGAGGAGAATCCAACTAGAAGGCAACAAGTAAGTGCCTAAACAGGGGGATATTCAAGCTGTCAGCAGCAGCAGTGACAGAAAGATATATTGTACATTTCAGAGAAGAGAGATAGAAACTAGAAGGAGGAGAGACCACATTGAATGAAATCCAACACAAAGGTATAGAAAGGTCAGAGTATGACCACTGCAGTAGAGAAATAACGTGAATGATAAGGCAATATTGTGATTACAGAAGGAAATAAGGACAACACTGACTGCACCAAGGCAAAAAAGACAGTTATACCATACAGGTGAGAACAAAGAGGAAAAATTCCAAATCCTGGTAAAAAGTAGAGTAAATTACAAAATTGAATAATTGCAGGTTGACACTGAAGCAACAAAACAAGACGATCTTTACAAAAGGAAAGAACCCCTCCAATATAACAAAGGTAAATAAATTAACATATACTGGAAGCCAAAAAATCAAGGGGTACAATAGTAATACACATATTTATATTACAGGCATACAGAGAGGGACAAAGGGAGGAAGCACCAGAAGGAGGGACTCATAATAATGTATCAAGATCCCTCATAACCCAAAAATCTAGTTTTAAAAAAATCCTTTATAAAAATCATTGTTATTAGATGTGATTATTTGTTTTAAAATTGTTTTAAAGAAGTTCAATAAAATTCCTGAGAAAGGGTTATACCAATACACTGTGTTTTTTATAGACACCGAGACCAAGAACAATCTAAAGACTAAAAGAGAAAGGTTCTAGTCACTAGCCAGATTGTGCGCTTAACATATATATATATCTACTATATAAAACCCGAAGGCCACTTCCTGTGGAATCTGGCCAACTTCCGTGACGGCCTGCGCCCTGTGTCACAGACCGGAAACGGAAGTTCCAGACCCACGAGCGGTGAGCGCGTAGCGCTCACCGCGAGCCGCTGTCAAACCTGAATAGCGGCTCGCAGTGGGCGCTAAAGCGCCACCGCCACCCCCACACAGAGCCGTGTGCTCCCACCCAGGGCCGCACCGTCCACTGGACAGTGTGAGCCCTGAGTCCAGAGCGCCGGCAGCCAGGGGGAGCGGCATCACAGAAGGGGGCGGGGCCACCAACATCAGCGCCGCCCTCAGGAGAGACGGACGCTGTGGCACTGTAGGCTGCAGGGCGGCGGGGCCGAGCGGACGCTGCAGGGGCGGCGGCCCTCAGACCCGCCAGCACCCCCCCGCCCTCCGATCGGCTCCGGCGGCAGGGTGCCTAGATGCACCCTGAGTCCCACCCACATCCGGGAACCGGCCCGGCCCACACTCCGGTGTGCGGCCTCCGCCGGCACCGCCCACTCTCCTCCTCCATCTGGGACCACCATTCCGCCACCTGCCCCGCACACAGCCCCGCCGACAGCCCGGTGAGTGTTCTGCCCCACCAGCCTCCCCTCTCCTGTGCCCCCCAGCCTCCCCTCTCCTGTGCCCCCCAGCCTCCCCTCTCCTGTGCCCCCCGGCCTCCCCTCTCCTGTGCCCCCCCAGCCTCCCCTCTCCTGTGCCCCCCCCAGCCTCCGCTCTCCTCTGCCTCCGCTCTTCTCCAGCCTCCGCTCTTCTCCAGCCTCCGCTCTCCTCTGGCCTCCAGCCTCCGCTGTCCTCTGCCTCCGCTCTTCTCCAGCCTCCGCTCTCCTCTGCCCCCCAGCCTCCGCTCTCCTCTGGCCTCCAGCCTCCGCTCTCCTCTGCCCCCCAGCCTCCGCTCTCCTCTGGCCTCCAGCCTCCGCTCTCCTCTGGCCTCCAGCCTCCGCTGTCCTCTGGCCTCCAGCCTCCGCTGTCCTTTGCCTCCGCTCTTCTCCAGCCTCCGCTCTCCTCTGCCCCCCAGCCTCCGCTCTCCTCTGGCCTCCAGCCTCCGCTCTCCTCTGCCCCCCAGCCTCCGCTCTCCTCTGGCCTCCAGCCTCCGCTGTCCTCTGGCCTCCAGCCTCCGCTGTCCTCTGGCCTCCAGCCTCCGCTGTCCTCTGGCCTCCAGCCTCCGCTGTCCTCTGGCCTCCAGCCTCCGCTGTCCTCTGGCCTCCAGCCTCCGCTGTCCTCTGCCTCCGCTCTCCCCTGCCTCCGCTCTCCCCTGCCTCCGCTCTCCCCTGCCTCCGCTATCCCCTGCCCTCCAGCCTCCACTCTCCTCCGGCCTCCGCTCTCCTCTGGCCTCCGCTCTCCTCTGGCCTCCGCTCTCCTCTGGCCTCCGCTCTCCTCTGGCCTCCAGCCTCCGCTCTCCTCTGGCCTCCGCTCTCCCCTCTGGCCTCCGCTCTCCCCTCTGGCCTCCGCTCTCCCCTCTGGCCTCCGCTCTCCCCTCTGGCCTCCGCTCTCCCCTCTGGCCTCCAGCCTCCCCTCTCCTGTGCCCCCCAGTCTCCCCTCTCCTCTGCCCCCAGCCTCCGCTCTCCTCTGCCCCCAGCCTCCGCTCTCCTCTGCCCCCCAGCTTCCGCTCTCCTCTGCCCCCCAGCCTCCGCTCTCCTGTGGCCTCCAGCCTCCGCTCTCCTGTGGCCTCCAGCCTCTGCTCTCCCCTGCCTACGCTCTCCCCTGCCTACGCTCTCCCCTGCCTACGCTCTCCCCTGCCTACGCTCTCCCCTGCCCTCCTGCCTCCGCTCTCCCCTGCCTCCGCTCTTCTCCAGCCTCCGCTCTTCTCCAGCCTCCGCTCTTCTCCAGCCTCCGCTCTCCTCTGCCTCCGCTCTCCTCTGCCTCCGCTCTTCTCCAGCCTCCTCTCTACTCTGCCTCCGCTCTTCTCCAGCCTCCGCTCTCCTCTGCCTCGCTCTTCTCCAGCCTCCGCTCTCCTCTGCCTCCGCTCTCCTCTGCCTCCGCTCTTCTCCAGCCTCCGCTCTCCTCTGCCTCCGCTCTTCTCCGGCCTCCGCTCTTCTCTCCGGCCTCCGCTCTTCTCCAGCCTCCGCTCTTCTCCAGCCTCCGCTCTTCTCCAGCCTCCGCTCTTCTCCAGCCTCCGCTCTCCTCTGGCCTCCAGCCTCCGCTGTCCTCTGCCTCCGCTCTTCTCCAGCCTCCGCTCTCCTCTGCCCCCCAGCCTCCGCTCTCCTCTGCCTCCAGCCTCCGCTCTCCTCTGGCCTCCAGCCTCCGCTGTCCTCTGGCCTCCTGCCTCCGCTGTCCTCTGGCCTCCTGCCTCCGCTGTCCTCTGGCCTCCAGCCTCCGCTGTCCTCTGCATCCAGCCTCCACTGTCCTCTGGCCTCCGCCTCCGCTGTCCTCTGGCCTCCAGCCTCCGCTGTCCTCTGCCTCCGCTGTCCTTGCCTCCGCTCTCCCCTGCCTCCGCTCTCCCCTGCCTCCGCTTCCCTGCCCTCCAGCCTCCGCTCTCCTCTCCCCGGCCTCCGCTCCTCCTCCGGCCTCCGCTCTCCTCGCCTCCGCCTCGCTCTCCTCTCCTCTGTCCTCCGCTCTTCCTCTGTCCTCCGCTTTCCTCTGTCCTCCGCTCTCCCCTCTGTCCTCCGCTCTCCCCTCTGTCCTCCTCTCCCCTCCCCCTCTGGCCTCCGCCTCCCCCTCTGGCCTCCGCTCTCCCCCTCTGGCCTCCAGCCTCCCCTCTGCCTCCAGTCTCCCCTCCTCCTGTGCCCCCCAGTCCCCCTCTCCTGTGCCTCCCAGCCTCCGCTCTCCTCTGCCCCCCAGCCTCCGCTCTCCTCTGCCCCCCAGCCTCGCTCTCCTGTGGCCTCCAGCCTCCGCTCCTCCTGTGGCCTCCAGCCTCCGCTCTCCTGTGCTCCAGCTCCGCTCTCCTGGCCAGCTCCGCTCTCCTTGGCCTCCGCCTCCCCCCCTTCTCCGTGCCTCCAGCCTCCGCTCTCCTCTTCTCCCTCCCCCAGCCTCCCCTCTCCTCTGCCCCAGCCTCCCTCTCCTCTGCCATCCCTCCCTCTGCCCTCCGCCTCCCGCTCCTCCTCCCCCCCCTCCGCTCCCTCCCTGCCCCCCAGCCTCCCTCTCCTGCCCCCCCGCCTCCGCTCTCCTCTGCCCCCAGCCTCCGCTCTCTCTGCCCCCAGCCTCCGCTCTCTCTGCCCTCCAGCCTCCGCCTCCTCCTCGCCCCTCTCTGCCCCCGCTTCTCCTTGCCCTCCAGCCTCCGCTCTCCTCCTCCAGCTCCGCTCTCCTCTGCTCCACCTCCTCTCCTCTGCCCTCCAGCCTCCCTCTCCTCTGCCCCCAGCCTCCGCTCTCCTCTGCCCCCAGCCTCCGCTCTCCTCTGCCCCCAGCCTCCGCTCTCCTCTGCCCTCCAGCCTCCGCTCTCCTCTGCCCTCCAGCCTCCGCTCTCTCCTCTCTGCCCTCCAGCCTCCCGCTCTGCTCTCGCCCCTCCCGCCTCCGCTCTCTTCTGCCCTCCAGCCTCCGCTCTCCTCTGCCCCCTCTCCCTCCAGCTCCCTCTCTGCCCTCCAGCCTCCGCTCTCCTCTGCCCTCCAGCCTCCGCTCTCCTCTGCCCTCCAGCCTCCGCTCTCCTCTGCCCTCCAGCCTCCGCTCTCCTCTGCCCTCCAGCCCGCTCTCCTCTGCCCTCCAGCCTCCCTCCTCTCCCCTCCTCACCTCCGCTCTCCTCTCCCTACCCCTCCGCTCTCTCTCTGCCTCCTCCCACCTCCGCCTCCTCCCTCCTCCAGCCTCGCCTCACTGCTGCCACTCCCGCACTCACTGCTGACCCTGCCACCGCACTCCTCGACCCTGCCACCCTCCTGCTGCCACTCAGCCATCCGCTCTCACTCTGCCACCTAGCCTCCGCTACTCACTGCTGACCCTGCCACCCAGCTCCTCTGCCCACTCCAGCCTCCCTCTCCTCTGCCCTGAGCCACTCCGCTCTCACTCTGCCACTCAGCCCCGCTCTCCCCTGCCCTGACGCTCATCCCCTGACCCCTCCCTACCTCAACCCCTCCATTCTGCCACCTCCCTCCTCTGCCACTCCCCTCCAGCCTGTGCCTGCACTCACTGCTGACCACTGAGCCACTGCACTCACTGCTGACCACTGAGCCACCGCACTCACTGCTGACCACTGAGCCACCGCACTCACTGCTGACCACTGAGCCACCGCACTCACTGCTGACCACTGAGCCACCGCACTCACATGCTGTACCACTGAGCCACCACTACACTGCTGACCACTGAGACCACCGCACTCATGTAACACTGAGACACCGCACTCAACTGCTGACGCACTGAGCCACCCGCACTCATGCTGCCAACATGAGCACCGCACTCACTGCTGACCACTGAGCCACCGCACTCACTGCTGACCACTGAGCCACCGCACTCACTGCTGACCACTGAGCCACCGCACTCACTGCTGACCACTGAGCCACCGCACTCACTGCTGACCACTGAGCCACCCCACTCACTGCTGACCACTGAGCCACCCCACTCACTGCTTACCACTGAGCCACCGCACTCACTGCTAACCACTGAGCCACCGTATACTCACAATTACTTTCACAGCACTCCCCTATTACTAAATAAACTATATATAGATTCTAGACTACCCGATTCTTTAGAATCGGGCCACCATCTAGTATATATATATACAGAGATTGGATATATCTATGAATACGGTTTTAACAAGTAAAGGGTATACAGACACACGGCATCACCCGGGGCTGACAGCTGCCAATCATAATAAGGGAGCTCCAGTGTTTAAGGTGTAGATACACAATTATCAATAATTAAAGTCATCACCCATTAGAGTATACATCAAATTTTATTGAAGAAACCTCCCAATGATAACAGTATAATCTTCAAAATTAAAAAAACTCTAAATGCACTGTTCCAAATTATTAGGCATAGTAGAGTTTCTAAACATTTGATGTGTTTGAAAAAACTGAAAATGCTCATTTGTTGAATTTGCAGCATTAGGAGGTCCCATTCACTGGAATAAAAAGCTATTTAACTCCAAAACATCCTAACAGGCTAAGTTACATGTTAACACAGGAACCCTTCTTTGATATCACCTTCACAATTCTTGCGAACGTCTTGCGAATTCATTGAACTTGTGAGTTTCTGGAGAGTTTCTGCTTGTATTTCTTTGCATGATGTCAGAATGGCCTCCCAGAGCTGCTGTTTTGATGTGAGCTGCCTCCCACCCTCATAGATCTTTTGCTTGATTATACTCCAAAGGTTCTCTATAGGGTTGATGTCAGGGGAAGATGGTGCCACACAATGAGTTTATCTCCTTTTATGCCTATAGCAGCCAATGACAGAGGTATTCTTTGCAGCATGAGATGGAGCATTGTCATGCATGAAGATGATTTTGCTCCTGAAGGCACGTTTTTGCTTTTTGTACCATGGAAGAAAGTTCTCAGGTCAGAAACTCTATATACTTTGCAAAGGTCATTTTCACACCTTCAGGAACCTTAAAGGGGCCTACCAGCTGTTTTCCAATGATTCCGGCCCAATACATGACTCCTCCACCTCCTTGCTGATGTCGCAGCCTTGTTGGGACATGGTGGCCATCCACTAACCATCCACTACTCCATCCATCTGGACCATCCAAGGTTGCTCGACACTCATCAGTAAACATGACTTTGAAACTTAGTCTTCATGTATGTCTGTCCAATGCAACCGTTTCTGCTTGTGAGCACTGTTTAGGGGTGGCCGAATAGTAGGTTTATGCACCACAGCAAGCCTTTGAAGGATCCTACACCTTGAGGTTCAAGGGACTCCAGAGGCACCAGCAGCTTCAAATATCTGTTTGCTGGTTTGTAAGGCCTTTTTAGCAGCTGCTCTCTTAATCCGATTAACTCACCTGGCAGAAACCGTCCTCATTCTGCCTTTATCTGCACGAACACATCTGTGCTCACAATCAGCCACAAATCTCTTCACAATAAAGTTTTTGTGCAATATCTAATGTTTTCATCCCTTGTCCAAGGCAGTGCACTATTTGTTGCTTTTCGGCAGTAGAGATCCTTTTTCTTTCCCATGTTACTTGAAGACTGTGGCCTGCGTAATATTGTGGATCACCCAGTTTTCCTTTTATTGGGCTCAACTGTCAAACTAATTATCACAGGTATCTGAGATTGATTTCAGTGATCCAAAGAACCCTGAGACACAATCCCACCAATGGGTTTCAATGAAAAAAATAAAATAAAAACAATATGACACTTAAAACCAATTTGCATAATAATTTGGAACAGTGTGTAATATTAATTTATTAGTTAACGTGCTTCAGGGCTCCCAGGAACTCCCTGAAACATGGCAATATGACATTGGCTTGTCCTGAGGAAGGGGCCAGGGAGCCCTGTAATGCATTGTCTAATAAATCAGCATTATATTCACCCTTTGATGTCTTGTGGAATACAGCAGCACAGCTTTTAAGCTTTTAACCCTTCATCCTCCCTGCTCTATATGCACCACACTGGGGACTGCTGCAGCTGTGAAATGCATTTATAGTGGTTGTGACTCAAGGTGAAGCCTCTGATACCTATTTAGGTAATATTTTATCTCATACTACAAATTGTGGGGTATTGGTTTGTCTTTTGGTCCAAAACACTTAAGCTTGAGAGCCACTACACGGCTCCTCACATCTCACAAGTCCTATCCACTAAATTCAAATCTAAAGTGAGCAAAGGACACAAATAGAAAATAATATATAATATAATAATAATATTTTATCTCTCAGATCCTTCATCCTCCCTACTTTAATTTTCTGAGATAATGACCTTTGGGTTTTCATTGTCTGTAAGCCATAATCATCAACATTAACAGAAATAAACACTTGAAATAAATCACTCTGTTTGTAATGACTCTATATAATATATGTGTTTCACTTTATGTATTGAATTACTGAAAAAAATTAACTTTTTGATGATATTTCTAATTTATTGAGATGCACCTGTATTACAACAAGCATCTTACATTGTTTGTATCCGATTAAAGTAGAAAAATATGACAAAAAGACTAAAAGAAAGCCTCTTCATTACTGGTCCAGGGAATAGACTTGAATTCACAGACTGTTGGTCATTCCCACCAAATATTTTAGTTACATCCAAGTTGCTTTAAAAAAAAATGTATTTAAATGACTTTGCATTCAGTGTATACTTTTTTTTAATAAATTAACCCATTGTATACTTGTAAAAATATTAAAAGCATCAGGATTAGTGATGAGCATGTACCATAATATTCGCACTCGCTATACTCGGAACGAGTAGTTTTTAATACTCGCGTACTGGTCTGAAAAGCAAGTCTAATGTTAGTCAATGAGTGATTGGCTCTGCCCACTCACATCTGGCTATAAAACGAGTCTTTCCAGGACAGGGCGGGATTTTTTGCGTTTTTACTGTATAAAGCACCATGCTGTACCCCCCAGAGAGACCCTACCATTCAATCTGCTCTCACTGAGGTGCCAGCTCACTTTGTGTACTGAAGGGAGGCAGCAATATCTGTCAGATCGATAACGATCATCACATCACTCACAACCACCAGTGATACTCGCCAAGTATTGCCAATACCGTACTATTTGTGCGAGTAGTGAATAGTAACAGTTAAACTCATTCATCACTAATCAGGATCTTTTATTAATTGTACAAATATATTTTAGGTTACTGCAGCATGGAGAGGTGTTACAGAGTATATTATGGAGGTTGTGATCTCAGAGATCTCCTGCATTTTACTGTAATAGTACATTCAATGTAGCAAGCTTTTGTTATAGACAGCTACGTACCAAATGCAACCTAATTTTTACCATTGGGTGACCCCGGAAAATAATTTTACAGGTGTAACAATATTAACATAACATAGTGTTCTATATTTTAGATGTTCAGGCTCACCATCTGTTCTGACGTTTCCAATATATCACTTTATGTTTAAGTTGTGAAACAACCTGTTAAAATAACACACACAGAACATTTACTGTGAGCCATTTGCAATATTTGTATCCTTTACTTCAAGGGTTCCATGAATAATTTAGTTTTCTAGGTTTTCTTAATAATTTGTAGTCTGAACTGAAAATGAATGATTTCAAATACATACCCTGAAGCTTTTTTAAAATACCCCTAACATTCCAGTTTAAGGATATATGAAGTACTGCTTTAGTTATTTAGTTGCTAAAATAATATTTTAATACATATAACATTATTTAATAATCTGGCAACTATTCTGCACATTGTCTAAAGGAATCATAATGGATCTTCAGCAGAGACTACAACCCCCCCACTAAAATTAACTTTGACTAATCTTTATATAGACAATATAAACAAAAAAAAAAGAGAAAAGATAGAAAATGTATGGAAATGCAAAGCATCTGACAGCTCTGACAGATAAAATTATGTATTAAATATAGACTTTGAATTATTTCACTTCTATTTCAGTTGTTCTTTTATGCATCAAATCAGCAATCTTTTAATCAGTAGTGTTAAAATGATGGCAATACTATTTGGTTTTTCATAGCTAGTTTATGTTCTCCAAATGAACATATTTAATATTTATTATTTCATTGAAGATTAAAAAACGTCACAGAAAAACAGCAGTCATAATTACCTACACCAAAACATAATTAATGCACAGCAGGGAGGGCACTTATACAGTGCTGGGCAGCCGGCTTGATCTAATGGTGTTCTCACATTCGCAAAAGAAAAATCGATCTGATTTTGCCCCTGAAAACATCTCTGAGTGAGATGCGAGTGACATGCGAGTTTCAATCCACAACATAATGTCCCTCAATTAAGCTGTATTACATTGAGATGAAAGGTTACATTTCTGTGACCGCTCATTGCAAATAACACTCTCACAATGGACAGATCTAACAGCCGTGGCTGAGTGTGGTTGAGGCGGTCGATAGGGTAGGGGGCACTCGGGTACCGGGGCTGATGGCGACTTTGATGGGGAATCACGGCTGGTCGGTCCCCAGTCCTGTGCCCTGGACCCTCAATGGCAGGGAATAGTGGGGGATAAGGGGATTGGTAATGTGACGCCACCTATGGTACCTGATAACGGGTATACAAGCGCTGCAGCCGGCCACTGAGGTGATGGTGGGTGCAGCAGAGTGTGGTACAGCTCCCCACAGGAGGAGCTTTACCTCAGGGCACTGGAGATGGATGAGGGGAGTAGTAGTCGCGTCTCTGCAGTCAATGCAGTGACTAGCGGCGGTTAAGCAGGCACACACACAGTGATCGTTGTTTCAGTACCTTTTACTGGTGACAGGGTAACAGGTACAGCCAAGAGAGAAAAACAGGTCCCCGGTGCAACTTGGGACTTCCACCTTATAAAGTTGTGAGGCCTCCTCTGCCTCTGTGCTCTGTGGTTTGGGGTAAGTCCTGCCTGTGACTGAACTCACCACTCCTTCACCTTCTCTGGGCTTTGCTCTAAACTGACTATGAGGTCTTTCTGTGGGGTCCCTGTTTCTCTTATGGCCCCTGGTCCTGTACTTGGTCAATTTGAGTGTCTCTTACTTGACTTGCTTCAGGGGTTAACTCCTCCTAGTTCTCCCGGGGTTTTACTGCTGCAGTGGATGCTGGTAGTGTCAGACTTCGGCCTCCTTGCACCGGTGGATCCTGTGGCAATCCCCTGCAGGGGTGCCACATGGTGATGTCAGATTGTTCATCTGAGGTCACAGCTGAGGTATCGTGGGAACTGCACCAACTGTGGCCTCTGATGAACTTTCTGACACTCTCTCAGCCGCAGCTGTCAGATCCCTCTATTGTGAGACTGCTGCTTGTGAAAAGTGATCCCATATATATCCTAGATAAACCCATTTATTAACCTCAAACATATCCCATTTCCGATAGTAATCCACAACACGATGTCACTCGATGAATCTCTTTAGCTCTGCTATATCTTAATGAGAGGTAATCTCTTATCATGATACAGCAGAGCTAAAGAGATTAATCGAGGGACATCGAGTTGTGAATTACCCTCGGAGATGGGTATGTTTTAATTTAATATATGGGTAGGAAAGGGAGTCTCAATGTTTACTTGCAAATTTTTATCTGCTTGTGTATGTGTTTTAAACTATTTACTTATAGGATTGGTAATGGGCCAGTCTCATAACGACCTGAACATTACCAATCTAGGGCTTGATGACAGCTGACAATTCTCAGCTGTCATTAACTCCTTCTATTACCCTGTTTTCCACTGCACTACGGTAGTGGGAAGAGACAGGATCTTGTGCATCTAATGAATGCATCAAATTCTAGGGCCAACTGTGGGCTGCTATTCTTATTCTGTGAGGGGGGCAATAACTATGTGTCTATCCAGGGTGACAATACCAACCCCCAGCCGTGTTCTTTATCTTGGCTGTGTATCAAATTGAGGGTACCCCATGCCACCATTTTTTTAAATTATTTATTTAATAAATTAAAAAAAATGTGAGTTCCCTGTATTTGATACTCAGCCGAAGTAAAACACATGGCTGGGGACTGCAGGCCACATGTGATGTGCTGTTCATCTCTGTTCTCACTTGGTGTCATGACATAATCTGACTCTATACAAGTGATACCGTTTGATTGGTGTGGTTCCTAGCGCAAATATACCACCTTTTTGGTATTAAATTCTTAGCTGTCAACAATTAGTCAGAACACCTTTATTCTTTACCCTACTTAGGGATGTTTATTTGATAATTAAAATTGTATATAAAATAAATAAAAATAAATTTGTACAATACGTGCAGTGATTTCCTGATAGACTTTACATTAAAATTCATATGGCCTTTGTGAGGTAGCAACCGGGGAACCCGCTTGCAAAACGACAACAAACACGTGTTTATAAGTTTAACCAATGTCTACCCGTTTATTTTCACATATTAATAACATAACCCGGGTAGCATGTTTGACACATATCACATTGATTAAAAACACCATACATAAACACATCATACATTTACATATAACATTACATAATACATATATTGCACATAACGCTTATAGTAACCCGGGACCTGTAACCATCTCTCTGTCCCCATTGGAGCTCTACTAACAGCTCCCGTGGTGGCTACGGCCTCCGGCCTATATACATTTCACATACATTTAACATCAAGTACCATATCAACGGGCCCTATGGGTCCCAATGGCGGAACCAGCTTCATACTACTCCGGAATCAGGACTCCAGCCTGACCGGGTTCTTACATACTATATGTGATCCATCCTATAAGCCACCATGGACCACACACGTCCTTTCACTCGCTCACAGCCCATCCTACACATCCATGGACTGTGGCTCCTCTGGGCTCAGAACAGGGATTGGCAAACCCTAGTAACCTGTGAGGTGAACCACATGTTACCCAGTACGGGAGCCCTTCTAACCCCTGCTTCTGACCTCTCGTACACACATTCCGGTTCATCAGGTCCTTTAACTGAGTACTCCGACTCGGACCCAAAAGCGGTCTATGCCCGCCTGGCACACTACATAAAATCGCCTCCAAAGGGCTACATACATTCGCCTCCCGAAGGGCTACATACATTCCGGTTCATCAGGACCTTTAACTGACTACACTGAGTCGGTCCCAAGGGCGGTCTATGCCCGCCTGGCACACTTCATACATCGGCCCCTATAGGGCTACATTCACTCGCTGGGTCTTTTAAAAAGCCATACAGTACTTATAAGGTTCAACAGGTCCTTCACTGGACCTACTGGCGGCTACGCTCGCCTAGCATGATTTACACACAAGGTGCACAGTTCACACAATCATTCAGGAACTGCTTTTCTTACCGGGCACGGATCCGGGTCTCGCTACCTGTGTCACAGGTTCCACTAGGCATCCCCACGGGCCCCTTCCCGGACATGAGGTGAACCACACCCGGACCAGCGTCCACGGGTCAACCACGGCTTCCCCCTCCAGGCGCTGTCACAACCGCGGACCTTGGCACCGGCCTGGAGCTAGCATGCTCCCGTCATTCGCACAGCCTCTGGACTGCTCTGCACTTGGCTGGTCTCAGCTTCCATCTGAATCTCTCAGCACGAGTCTCAGCTTCCATCTGAATCTGAATGAATCTGAATCTCAATCACTCAGCTGGCTGCCTCTTATCGTGCCAGCCACTCCCACATGGACACCCCCCTTAGCTGCCGGTAATCAGCCTTTCACACAGCTCAGGTTAACTCCCTGTGTTCCGGGTTGTCAGCACTCAGCCCTTATTCCTTCGGGACTCCTCGATCTCATCCCACTCTCACTGCCGCTCATTAGTAACATGAAACCTTGGGTTCACAGTTGGTTCACACAGCATTATCAGTCAAACCGGCCAGTGTGCACAGGATCATACCTTGATCCTGCATGTGACGCGCCCCGGCCATGAGGATCATGCCGGCGGTGCCTCACACCTTATAAAAATTTCTTCTCCTGTGGCATCTTGATTAGATAAACATCATTGTTCCCATGCTTTCTAAATTTGGTAATGGCCTTTATAGGTGTCTGTTGATTAACCTGTAATGACACAGGTTTACACTTATTGTTATCTCAAGGCTAATTTCAAGGCTAATTTCAGCATGGGGCCTACTGCATCATTTTCCCCACTATTCTGGTTGTGGTTGACTTGTTCCATCCACATCTGAAAATCTGTCAACAAAACCCAAAATGACAAAAAAGCCTGTTGTTAAGGGATGTGGACGTGGTATTGTCAGTGGTGCGCGAGAAGGCACTAAGTCTGTGTCAGGTCAGAAGAAGCTTGATGCATCCACTAGGTTCTTGGAAAAATTTCCGGTCTGTGGAAGCCAGAATAGTGAGAGAGGATTCTGTCTTGGATAGAAGACACAGCCTCTACGCATTTGTCTAGCAGCAACAAAACTTCTACAACCACACAGTGTAAGGTCGATACACAGAAGGCTGGCCCATCCAATCCTGAAGCTGGTCCTCCTTCCTCCCTCCATTTTCAGTTACAGGAGACATATGACCCCAGGCTTGGTCAATCTGAGGATCTGTTTGGTACGTATCCTTTGGTTGACTCTGGCCTATCACCATACAGCATTGAAGAGGGACATGAGGAGGTGGCATACACTGATGCTCAAGTATTTGAGGACCTATGGCCAGAAGAAAGCCACTTGCAGGAATGTTATTTACTGTCTACAAAGATGGAGGCTGATGATTATGAGACACAGTTGCCATCAGGTCAGCCTACAATGTCAACTGGGAAGGAGGATGACATGGAAGACAAGGTTGTTGAGGATGAGTCCATTGATCCAACCTGGACGAACAGCACGCGTATCCATGACAGCAACATAGAGGAAGATGGATATGTAGCACCAACACAGGCACCAATGGGTCAGTGTTTGTGACTCACCGTGGCCGGGACTCCGGTTTAGACAGGCGATTCTTCTCCTTCCTTGTCACGGGTGGACCGCGCCTGCCGGTAGTGGGGCCCGGTGTAGTGCAGATCAAAAGTGAAGACGTCTTGCGGGAACAGATTAAAGGGGTTTTAATTTGTTTTCTTCGTGACGCCACCTATGAGTAGTTCGGTAAGGGCTACCGACGCTGCGGAACCCCCGGGGGATGGACAGCAGCAAGATGTTACGCTCCCCACAGGCTGAGCGGTGATCCCCGGGGGCTGGAGCTGCTCAAGATGTTGTGCGGCAGCTGCGGTTACCTTCTAGTTAATGACGGACAGTTCATAAGGAATCACGGACACAGATGGTCTCTATAACGGGTCTTTACTGTAACCAGCAGGCAGTACATGGCATACAGTGGTTGAGTAGTAGACCGGGTGGACTCAGCAGTGATGGTGTCCCTTAGAAATCTGTAGTGTTCCTCCATTCTAGCTAAGTGATTGCCAATGTCGCCCAGGAATACCAGATCGGGTACGGGGAGGCTGCTTCAATGCCCTATCCATGCTGTACGTTCTGGATGTTTTGGGGAGCCTTGGGTCCCTCAGTGGGTACACCGCTGGTTAGACGACTGGAAATTGGCTGTTGGTGGGGTGCTCCTGTAAAGCTGATCCTCCACTCTTCTGGTTCGCGTAGCAGAGGTGAACTGCTGCCAGCTTCGGTACCAGTGAACCGGCTGTGAGTTGTGGGCACGGGAGTCTTTTGGGAACCCGTGTAGAAATGCCCAATCCCGGTGGTTAAGGCCTCAGGTGCTGACACCCGACTGGTGACGGCCCAGGGGCCCGCACGGGGTGCGGAGCCCCCGCTCCTCTCCAAGCTCTGAGTTCTAGACCCTTCCTCTCTGAGTTCCAGACTCTTTCTCTTTAGACTATGTGTCTGTTCTCCTGCACTACCCTAGCACTCCGCCCACCAGGACCTAGGATTGGCCCTCTATTCTAGGTAATGTATGCTGGGTTGGATTTCTAAATTAACCAGGTCATTGCTGAGTCAGAGAATATTGCGGCTGCATTTGTGGCTGCAATACCCTCCTGTGACGCACTCGTTGCGGGGCGCCACACTCCCCCTTGGTTGAATACGCTTGTCCCCAAGCGTCTCACTACTCACATTACAGAGGTTTTTTTTTTTACATTTTATAACAGGTAATACACTTTTATTAATGACAGGTCATATATGCATAAAAGTGAGGTAGATAAACAGGTTAACACATTGCGCGGACCCGGCGGGCGGTCGACTGTCCTTAGAATAAAAGTTCAGGCTGTAGCCGCCAAGTCGCGGTGTTACGGTGCAAACAGGAAGAAGTCTCTTTTAATAGCAGAGTTCAAACAACAACTTAAGTCACTGATGAATGGCAGTGTTCCGGACTCGTATAGCGAACCACCCATCACGGCATATATGGCGCTCATAGGTTACAATGTCCCCTCTATACCAGTCTCGGCTTGGATGGCCTCGCGGTAGGTGCGATTCCACATCACGGCGCCCCACAAACACTTCGGTACTCACACCCTCCTCCCTTACGAATCCCCACCCGGTGGACAAGTTAAATGTGCTTACCCACCCGGTTTTACGGAATTGTTCAGGCAATGGAGATTGGCGGCGGGCGTCGGCACGAGCCTGCATGTTGGCTTGCAGTCGAGTGTGCCACTCGTCTCTCCGGATACGACGTACCTCTTCGTCGGAGTGATGCGGCGTGTGGATAAAGTCATTACGGCGTGCTGGTTGTTGAACCGCTCGAGCTTGGTGGGCAGTCTGGAGTGGAGCCCGGTTCAACGGAACCGGAGAAGATACGGTTGCGGCGGCACCCGACCAGTGCACCCGAGCTGATCGCCCGGCAGAAGGGTTCCTTGTGTCTCCCCAGGCGAACCCGGTGTAGAGATCCTCAGCTGGACTGTAGGTCTCCTCGTCATCCTCCTCGACCTCCTCGATGACTACGTCGGGCTGCTCGGCTGGCGAAGACGATGGGATGGAATCCTCTGGATCGGTGGGTGGCTGTGCGGCAAAGTTCTCCTCGGGGTCGTTGTGCAGGACTTCCAGGCTGCCTGCCTCTTCTTCTGTAGCAGCGGGAAGTGGTGTTTCAATCCCGGTCACCAGGTAGGCCTCTGTAGTTGCAGAGGAGGCCTCCGATTCAGGGGAGAAACAGGCGACAGTCTCGGTAGTGTGGAAACCAGTCGCGGGTTCCGCAGGTGAAACCAGGTAGAGGTCGGCTTCTTCGTGGGAGCGTATTGGAAGCTCCGGCTCTGGAACGGAATCGGCTGCGGTTTCGTCCGCTGGAACGGGTCGAGTTGTGGTCCTCACTGGAATAACACAGTCTATGGGCTTCGGTGACGAAGCTGGACAGGTGGTGGGCGACGGTGAGGCTGTTGAGAAGCTGGCGATGTCGTCTGGGCTTGGAGAAGCTGTACCCGGTCGGCTCTGCTGCATCGCATGATGGAGTCTTCTGCCTAGGGTCGCGCTCCAGCTGCGAATCGTCCATTCCACTGTCTCAAGTAGTCGCACCCGGAGGTCTTGTAGAGCCTCTAGCCAGAAGTGGGGCTGCCGTCTATGGTAAGGGCAGGATCCGGACCCGGTTGGCCTATGGCTGCTCTGGCCTCCGCCTCGACCTCCCACATTAGGTCTTGGAGTCTCGTGCTGGCCATTCTCTTCTTGGAGGGAAACCACACCCGTTCAACCGGTAAGACGTTCTGGTAGAGCTGGTGAAGAAGTCCTCTCTCTCTGTCGGTGTGTCTATCTATGACACTCCCATTTCCTCTGGGCTTTCATAGTCCAATCGTGGGAAAAGTCTTTGGGGTCCGCCCCCATGGTTGATTCGAGCAATCAGGGCGGACAAAGAGTTTGGCGCCTTTTGTCTTTAGCCCTCCCACGATGAGGGGGGGGGTTGACTCACTCCTGGGCTTGCACGTGGCGGCTTCTTGTGGCGGGAACGCCATCTTGGGCGCCATCTTGGCCCAATGGTGAAAAGGCGGGAAAGTTCTTTTAGGGACGAACAAAGTCCAATTGTAGACAATAAAGTCCAGTTTAAGCACAATATACCCGTTGGGTAACGGGCCTGCTCGTATCCTGTTCGTGACGCCATTTTCTGACTCACCGTGGCTGGGACTCCGGTTTAGACAGGCGATTCTTCTCCTTCCTTGTCACGGGTGGACCGCGCCTGCCGGTAGTGGGGCTCGGTGTAGTGCAGATCAAAAGTGAAGACGTCTTGCGGGAACAGATTAAAGGGGTTTTAATTTGTTTTCTTCGTGACGCCACCTATGAGTAGTTCGGTAAGGGCTACCGACGCTGCGGAACCCCCGGGGGATGGACAGCAGCATGATGTTACGCTCCCCACAGGCTGAGCGGTGATCCCCGGGGGCTGGAGCTGCTCAAGATGTTGTGCGGCAGCTGCGGTTACCTTCTAGTTAATGACGGACAGTTCATAAGGAATCACGGACACAGATGGTCTCTATAACGGGTCTTTACTGTAACCAGCAGGCAGTACATGGCATACAGTGGTTGAGTAGTAGACCGGGTGGACTCAGCAGTGATGGTGTCCCTTAGAAATCCGTAGTGTTCCTCCATTCTAGCTAAGTGATTGCCAATGTCGCCCAGGAATACCAGATCGGGTACGGGGAGGCTGCTTCAATGCCCTATCCATGCTGTACGTTCTGGATGTTTTGGGGAGCCTTGGGTCCCTCAGTGGGTACACCGCTGGTTAGACGACTGGAAATTGGCTGTTGGTGGGGTGCTCCTGTAAAGCTGATCCTCCACTCTTCTGGTTCGCGTAGCAGAGGTGAACTGCTGCCAGCTTCGGTACCAGTGAACCGGCTGTGAGTTGTGGGCACGGAAGTCTTTTGGGAACCCGTGTAGAAATGCCCAATCCCGGTGGTTAAGGCCTCAGGTGCTGACACCCGACCGGTGACGGCCCAAGGGCCCGCACGGGGTGCGGAGCCCCCGCTCCTCTCCAAGCTCTGAGTTCTAGACCCTTCCTCTCTGAGTTCCAGACTCTTTCTCTTTAGACTATGTGTCTGTTCTCCTGCACTACCCTAGCACTCCGCCCACCAGGACCTAGGATTGGCCCTCTATTCTAGGTGATGTATGCTGGGTTGGATTTCTAAATTAACCAGGTCATTGCTGAGTCAGAGAATATTGCGGCTGCATTTGTGGCTGCAATACCCTCCTGTGACGCACTCGTTGCGGGGCGCCACATTTGCCCACAATGAGAACTGGGTCAACTGTTCCTAAGAGCACCTAAGCTATGGGCCAAGTCAGGGTTCAGCCACTGTGTGGAATATTTTTCTGGAAATCTTTCAGAGAAAAATATTGTAGTCTGTAGCATGTGCCATACCAAGTTGAGTAGATGCCAGGGCAAAGGCAACCTGAGCGCCACCAGTATGCGAAACCACATGGCAGCCAAGCACCCCAGTAGGTGGGCGGAACACCAGGGTAATAAATCTGTGTCTGTGGGTCAAACCACTGCCTGGGATATGTCTTTCAGAATCTGCAGTTCAGGTAGCTGACGCTCTTACCTCCTGCCCACAAGGCAAACACAGCAAACATCAACCACATCCACTTCCTTGTCCTAGCGAAGCATCCAATTGTTCGTGCCTGAGACCTTGGAAAGAAAGCGTAAATACCCAGCCACGTATCCACAGGCACAAATATTACATTTGCACATTGTCAAATTGCTAGCTGTGGAGATGTTGCCATTTAGGGTTATGGTAGCACAGTCTGTCCGTGATCTCTTGGCTGTGGCTGCCCTAAGATACAGTTTTCCCAGCAGCCACAATTTTGCCCGGTGTGCCATCCCTGCGTTACACAAGCACGTGTTAAACAATCAGAACCATGCTCTCCCCAATGCCATAACCGGAAAGGTCCACCTAACAGACGTGTGGACAAGTTGTTGTGGACAGGGATGATACATTTCTGTCACGGCACACT
Source organism: Allobates femoralis (assembly GCA_033576535.1). NCBI lineage: Eukaryota > Metazoa > Chordata > Amphibia > Anura > Aromobatidae > Allobates > Allobates femoralis. The sequence goes on from JARQOC010000001.1 coordinate 353,862,425, forward strand.
GGGTGAACCTAGTGGAGGGTGGGAAAAAGGCGCAAAGTGGAACATCTCAAATCCTACCCACGCCAATCATAGCCAAGAATACCTAACTTCTGTCAGGGTTTCTACCTCTTCATTTTACACTTCCTCTCTTGCCTCCTGCTCCTCCTCCTCATCATACTCTGCAGAATTAACCTCCCCATCACTGCCAAGCTGGGACCTGTGCAGCAGCACATTGGCAAAGCGGCAACATGCTCTGCTGATCTGCTGAAGCTGATCTGTTTAGGTCAGAAACCACACACTGCAGCAGAGCTGTGGAAAGCTTTAAAACAAGAGACCGATCAGTGACTCTCCCCGCTGTACCTCCAACCTGGTCTGGCCGTCTGCAATAATAGGCGTAACCTGGTGGTGGCTTTAAAGGTCAGCAAGCTGGTACACATGCCATGCATTTCTCATATGCTGTACCTAGTTGTTCAGAAATTTCTGAAAACTTACCCTGACTTGCTGTACCTCCTTGAGAAGGTGCGCTCTTACAGTCCTGCAAAAGCACTTGAATTTGCCAAGTCACTGAGTCATTTGCAACCTGCCCACACGGTGGAACTCTAATTATCATATGTTTGCAAGTCAGTGAGCAGCAGTGGGCAGTAGCTGAATACCAGCTTCAACATGACCATCAGATTGAGAGTCAGCCACCACACATAACAACTGTTGAGTGGGTGTGGATCACTGACATTTGTGAGGATCTTGAAAACTTTGAGTACTGCACCAGCCTCATGAGTAGTGATCAGGCTATTATCAGCATAAATGTGTCTCTTGAAACAATCATTGCATAATCTCAAAGATGAAGCTTTGAGTTGCCAGCATGTTGGTATTGAGCCAGATTTCCCAATGAGTGATACTACCCAGCCCAGCCAATAGTCTGAGGGAACATTGGGTGATGCGAAGGAAGATGAGGAGGATGAGGAGAGACTTGTTTTTGTGTGCTACCGAGGGGACTCCTAATGCTACAGAGGGGACACCCAACCCAAGCTTCATGTGTGTCCAGGCTGGATGGGCTGGAGAAAGGGAGGTGAAGGATGAGGAGGCGAGTCAGCGTGAGGAGAGGGTGGGTACTGTTTTTACAATTGGGGACACAGAAGATTTGCCTTTTGGCAGCTTGGCCCACATGGCAAAGTTCATGTCTGCAGCAAAACCTTAACATGATACACATTTTATCCAACAACCTATACTGGTTGGTCACCTTTCTCGATCCACGGTACAAGGAGAGATTTCCTTCTTTCCTTTTGGAGTCACCAAAGAGTTTTACAATGGAATCCTTCAAGAGAGTTATTGTAGATTAGTTGCTGAAAACATCACCCTCAGATGATGCTGGTATCAGAGGTACTTGCTCTTTTCAACATCAAGGTATAATGGGGAGAGACACGAACACCAGGTCCAAGAGAGGTGGGGGGAAAATGTGCAGAAGTTGGGCAATTTTCATTAAACCAGCACAACACCAAGGCTTCAGTCGACCAAGTAGTAGAGTATCAAGAAGTCTTCTCTTCCTGTATTATCTGGGAAATATTATCAATCGCAATCTCTGAGCCATTTGGAGAAGCTTCTGTGGCACCCCACCATGTACAGTGGGTGCCACAAAAGGGGTACTACACCCTGAAAAGCAGTGTAGTCACCCCACTGCAATTAGAACTATGGTCACTAGGTGGAACCCTAGAGTTAACACCCACACACTAGATTAGTAGGTGGGAGGGATCCCGGGAGGAGATATAGTGGCCTCTAGTGGGAACTAGTGAGCAGTTAAGGAGTTGGAGTAGGAGAGAGCCAGGCAGCCAGCCTGAGGGGGAGCAAGAAGGGTTTCCTCAGCTGAGGGGCCCAGAAAAGCTAGAGTACAGATCCCAGAGAAAAGGAAGCAAGAGAGCAAGTAACCCAGCAAGGGAGTTCATTCTAGTGGGGAAGCGAGTAACCTGAAGGTTTGCCCCAATAGAAGCAACCGGGTACCGGAGTCGGCATCTATGAGTTCCTATATGGCTCATAGAGAATCCGATGACCGGGGATATTACAGATACAGCCCGACTCCCAAAGAGCCCACAAGAAGGGAATCAGTTCTGCAGTTGGATCCTGCGAAGGACAGTAAAAGATTCACCCGACGGGTACAAGGGAGAGGAGACTAAGAAAAGCAGCAAGAGGTCAGATAATATTTAGGAGTCAGACTTCACCGCCACTGGGAGGCAAGGAAAGAAAGGAACAAGAAAGGCACACAAGGAGGGATCCATCTAACGGCCAGAAATTCCATTTGCAGCATCCGTAGCATTTGCCATTATACTATCTACTGCACTGCTGAACTGTAATGACTTTGGAGACGTTTTCAGTAAAGTACCCGGTGAAGTGAAGTCCTGACTCTGCTGCATCCTTTCCCATATAAACTGTTTTCTTACAGCATCGCTGCTTCGGCGGTCCAGTCCCGCCTGCGGGGGACTAATCCATCCGAGCCGCAATACCATCGACCACCGGAGGACTATGGCGGCACTGGTGAGCATCACCAGACACTTCAGATGGCGTCACAAGGACAATTTGTATATAATCCCTGTAAATAACTCCCTTATTTTCATTGACCACCAGGGACACGGCCTCGGGCAGCCACCCGTGACATCCCGGACAGACTGCAACAGCCTGAGGGCTGAGTACCCGCGGCCCTGGGGTTCGTCACTTCTCCAACCCATCCTGGAGGGGGGGCACCATATATCCTTTGTCCATTGACTTACACACGAAATTTATTTGAGCTTATCAATCAATTGACTAGTGCAGCTTTATTTTTCCGGCTCATACGGTTCAGCCAAACCTGAGGATTGTAGGCCGCTGTAACAGTGTATACCTTTCATTGGCCTGTATTCTTGTACTTTAATGTAACCTGTGTAACAGTGTGTCCCTTCCCCTGGCCTGTGTTCCTGGACTCTGTGATGTAATCAGGCCTAGGTCATCTCTTGTACTACATCTAATGGGGGATTGTGTCTTGGTTGTTCTCAGCATGGGACTCATCCAAAACAAGCCTGTAGTTTATGGAAACCTTTCCAAATATAGCCCTTCTTCCCTGGAGGAGCTAGTGTAGTGTTGTGGGTCATGTGGGGAGTTAACCCTTGGTGATGTTACTGTGGCACATTAAATCCTGGGGTGCCACGTAAGGTCTGAAGCTGCAGCCAGACCCTCATGTCCTGTATGGATTTATAGAAGCTGCCATGGGGGATTGCATTGTGTCCCTCATTGGCTGCATTCAGTGAACTTCTTTCTTGACTATTGCTTTCTTTATCTGGTGTTGGATTGCCGGTGACGCCCCTGGAACTTTGATGACCCATTGTGGACTCTAAGGGTACCGTCTCACGCCACAACCATCGGAGACATTTTTGGAGGCGATATTTTTCTCTGGAATTATCGCCACCAAATTGCCTTCTTATTGCGGCGTGTATTTCAGGAATTTGGCGGCGATAAAACCAATGTCGCCTGGTTTCGATTTTGAAGCAGTGCTGCAAAATCGAAACCAGGCGACATTGTTTTTATCGCCGCCAAATTCCCGAAATACACGCCGCAATAAGGAGGCAATTTGGTGGCGATAATTCCAGCGAGATATATCACCTCCAAAAATGTCTCCGCTGGTTGTGACGTGAGAAGATACCCTAAGGAACAATATTGATACTTGATGTTCTATACTCTCTGCCTCAATAAAGCTTGTTGAATTTTTCATCGGCCTAGTGTCCCTTCCTGTTCTGTTGCACACCCCGTCACAAACTGGTGGAAGCAGCAGGATCAGAGTAGAAGGAATGGAGAACAGTGGCCCATCAATGTCTGGAACCAGAACCCCAGAATACAAGAACTGGACTGTGGGGAGCTTAAAAACAAAGGCCTGTGAATTAGGAATCCACTATAAAGGACTCTCCAAGGAGCAACTAATTGAGGCTTTGGAATGAGCTTGCCTACAAGATGGAACTGAGGAAGCGAACAAGCCTATATCAGATATCTGAAGAAGGCTTGTTATATGCTAAGCCGAAACGAGTTATCAGTCCTTGGAAAATAAAACAAGAAATTATTTTGGAATAATTTGCCTTTCCTGTGATCCCTCTGAAAGCGCTTCAATTCAGACCAGAAATTTTTTTTTCCTGCACTTTAACACAAGCCTCCCACTGGGAGGCTCGCTTCTTTGGGAACAAGCAGAAGGCCAGGCGATCCAGGAAATATCCCTCTGTAGGATTATATGTGAACTGTACAAGACACCAGAAAGTGATTCTATCGTCCCTGTCAAGATACCATTTGGTACTACTATATATAAAATTAATTGTCATGCAATGTAGCATCACTACTCCCTAATAAAGGGACCGGCTCCGAAACGCATAGGAAGAATAAAAAGGAAAATCTTGTGATGAACAGGGTCTGATTGCCTTATTGTAAGCAGCGCAGGTTGGGACATACGAGTCCTTTTTGAATTTGGAAACCAAGGAGGAAGACATGTCACTACTATGTGAGGACTTGCCTAGTGACTCAGCCATGTCGAACAATTAGGGGTGTATGGGGTGCGGCCCACAGCTAGAAAGGACCTGGGATTGTAATTGAACTGGCTGGTGGTAAATGGAGGACTATTCCCAAAGCCATTGCGGATTTGAACTTTGGCTTTGGGGTCAGACGTTGTGTGGTTGGGATGATGGGCGTCCTACCTGCAGATGTTCTTTAAGGCAATGATGTGGGACAGCTACAATGCCAATTTGTGGCTGCATGAAGCTGAGTGTAAGTCCCACCATGACTGTATGTACTTCACAAGTGACCAGTAGAGGTCACTAGTCCGTGCACAAATTGAGAGGGGAAGGGGTTGTAACAGTGTGTCACTTTCCCGGCATGTATTCATGTACTTTAATGTAACCTGTGTAACAGTGTGGTCCCTTCCCCAGGCCTTTGTTCCTGGACTCTGTGATGTAATCAGGCCTAGGTCATCTCTTGTACAGTACAAGTTGTACTACATCTAGTGGGGGATTGTGTCTTTGTTCTTTTCTCTTTCCAGACTATTGCGTTTTCTATATGGCATTGGATTGCTGGGTGGCCCCCCCTCAGTACTTTCAAAACACATTGTGGACTCTAAGGAATGATATTGAGATTTGATGTTTTATGCTCTCTGCCTCAATAAAGCTTGTTGGATTGTTCACCGGCCTGGTGTCCCTTCCTGCTCTGTCGCACACCCCGTCAAAGGTGCACTCTCTGTTACCTTTTATTACTTTATGTCTCTTGCCCTTTTTCCATGTAGTCTCTGCCATTAAATGAATTACAGTGCCTTGTGAAAGTATTTGGCCCCTTTGAACTTTTCAACCTTTTTCCATATTTCAGGCTTCAAACTAAGATATAAATTATATTTTTTTTGTGAACAATCAATAACAACAAGTGGGACACAATGGTGAAGTGAAACGAAATTTATTGGATATTTTACATTTTTTAACAAATAAAAAACTGAGAAGTGGGGCGTGCAATATTATTCGGCCTACTTGAATTAATACCTTAAAGCGCCACCTTTTGCTGCGATTACAGCTGCAATTCACTTTGGGTATGTCTCAATCAGTTTTGCACATCTAGGGTCTGAAATTCTTGCTCATTCTTCCTTGCAAAACAGCTAGAACTCAGTGAGGTTGGATGGAGAGCGTTTGTGAACAGCAGTTTTCAGCTCTTTCCACAGATTCTCGATTGGATTCAGGTCTGGACTGTGACTTGGCCATTATAACATCTGGATATGTTTATTTTTGAACCATTCCATTGTAGATTTTGCTTTATGTTTGGGATCATTGTCTTGTTGGGAGATAAATCTCCGGTCCAGTCTCGGGTCTTTTGCAGACTGCAACAGGTTTCCTTCCAGAATGGTCCTGTATTTGGTTCCGTCCATCTTCCCATCAATTTTAACCATCTTCCCTGTCACTGGTGAAGAATAGCAGGTGCAAACCATGATTCTGCCACCACCATGTTTGACAGTGGGGATGTTATTTTGAGGGTGACGAGCTGTGTTGCTTTTACGCCAAACATATCGTTTTGCCTTGTGGCCAAAAAGTTCGATTTTGGTTTCATCTGACGAGAGCACCTTATTCCGCATATTTGGTGTGTCTACCAGGTGGCTTGTGGCAAACTTCAAATGAGACTTTTCATGGATATCTTTGAGAAATGGCTTTTTTCTTGCCACTCTTCCATAAAGGCCAGATTTGTTCAGTCTATGACTGATTTTTGTCCTATGAACAGACTCTACTTCAGCTGTAGATCTCTGCAGTTCATCCAGAGTGATCATGGGCCTTTTGGCTGCATCTCTGATCAGTGTTCTTCTTGTTCGAGATGAAAGTTTAGAGGGATGGCTGGGTCTTGGTAGATTTGCAGTGGTCTGATACTCCTTCCATTTCATTATGATCTTTGCACAGTGCTCCTTGAGATGTTTAAAACTTGGGAAATATTTTTGTATCCAAATCCGGCTTTAAACTTCGCCACAACAGTATCTCGGAACTGCCTGGTGTGTTCCTTGGTCTTCATGTTGCTCTCTGCACTTGAAACAGAACCCTGAGACTATCACAGAGCAGGTGCATTTATATGGAGACTTGATCAGACTTGACACACACAGGTGGATTCTATTTATCATTACCAGTCATTTAGGACAACATTGAATCACTCAGAGATCCTCACTGAACTTCTGGAGTGAGTTTGCTGCACTGAAAGTAAAGGGACCGAATAATATTGCACGCCCCACTTTTCAGCTTTTTATATCTTGAAAAAGTTTAAAAGATCCAATAAATTTTGTTCCACTTCACGATTCTGTCCCACTTGTTGTTGATTGTTCACAAAAAAATTAGAATTTATATCTTTATATTTGAAGCCTGAAATGTGGCAAAAGGTTGAAAAGTTCAAGGGGGCCAAATACTTTCACAAGGCACTGTAAATAATAGAGTGAGGACCCTATAATATGAATAAGTGAGGGCACTCTCAAATGCACACAAGAGGGACCTCAAAAATTTCTAGAGGAGATTACTTATGGGTGCACCACCGTTATGCGATGTTTAGGATAAATAAAAGGATGGGGTGCTGCTTGTCAACAGAACATAATTATCATTAGAAGAAAAAGAATTGACAGAAAACCTGCACTCCACATCCGAATAATGTAAGATGAAAAAATATATCTTTATTTGAGGCAAAATGACACACAAATTAAAACCATTTAAAACCAATAACAAACATTACAAAAAACCACAAAAATAATGGGTATAATACCACATAGGGGAAGGGGGCCCCCTCAAACCCTGTATTCATGCCTGATTTATTAACACCAATGGTACAACAGTAATCATACACTGAAGTCAAACAGTACAAGTCTGCACCAAATAGTTAATCTTATTGCACCTTGCCCCTGGAGACAGTGAGCTATATAAAATGACAAATTGTACAAAGAATAAATGGTGCACAGAAATGATGACAAACAAAACCTAATATTTGGTGAAGCTAAAATGACAATTGACATTCAGCCTTTTGCAGCTCCTGTGAGCTGTGCTGCCTGTCAGCAAAGAGTCAAAGCTGGAGAGTTCTCCCCTCACCTGTCCATAGACAGCATGGAGCTTGCAGCACAGCAAAGGAGATCCCTATATCCCTCAGTGATCCCAGGGAATAGGAATAGGTATTTGCTAGTAAGAAACATGGTGTGTGCAGGCATGAGCAGTGGGGGCCCCTAGATCCCACGCGTATCGCCGCACAGGGCGGCTTCGTCAGGGAGGTGTGGCTATCAATTGTGCCATGCTGCCTCTTATATCCTAGATAATGAGCAAATGAAGACAGCTGCGGCCGGCACCATGGCAACAAATGGGACACTAGAAATGATGTCAGTGTGGGCGTGTATTGAGAACTGCTCAATAAACACTGCCCACTATGAGGAAGTGGTGGAACACACATAACAGATTAAATAGCTCGCTTTAGAAAAATTCAAAGTAAAACTTGGCGGTATAGTTGGAGATGGGTCAGAAGAGGGTGGTGAACTCTGGGGTCACAATTTGTGACACCCAGCTGTCAGACCACTCCCCCAGTCTGGGTTTTTTTTTTTTTTTTATATATAAGGGGATCAACATTACAGTTGATGAATAAATAGAGGAGAATGGCAGGTTCTGGGGTCGAACAGCGACACCCTCAGAGCCCTGTCACTTCCTCTGGATATATAAGTGTTGGAATATTAGAGGGGGACACAGTGAGCCCACACAAGAGGCGGCGCCTCACGTGCGGGTCCACATGTGCAAGTCAAATCACTTATAACATCGATTTGACCAGGTCAAAAAAAAAAAAAAAAAACCCAGACTGGGGGAGTGGTCTGACAGCTGGGTGTCACAAATTGTGACCCCAGAGTTCACCACCCTCTTCTGACCCATCTCCAACTTTTACTTTGAATTTTTCTAAAGCGAGCTATTTAATCTGTTATGTGTGTTCCACCACTTCCTCATAGTGGGCAGTGTTTATTGAGCAGTTCTCAATACACGCCCACACTGACATCATTTCTAGTGTCCCATTTGTTGCCATGGTGCCGGCCGCAGCTGTCTTCATTTGCTCATTATCTAGGATATAAGAGGCAGCATGGCACAATTGATAGCCACACCTCCCTGACGAAGCCGCCCTGTGCGGCGATACGCGTGGGATCTAGGGGCCCCCACTGCTCATGCCTGCACACACCATGTTTCTTACTAGCAAATACCTATTCCTATTCCCTGGGATCACTGAGGGATATAGGGATCTCCTTTGCTGTGCTGCAAGCTCCATGCTGTCTATGGACAGGTGAGGGGAGAAATCTCCAGCTTTGACTCTTTGCTGACAGGCAGCACAGCTCACAGGAGCTGCAAAAGGCTGAATGTCAATTGTCATTTTAGCTTCACCAAATATTAGGTTTTGTTTGTCATCATTTCTGTGCACCATTTATTCTTTGTACAATTTGTCATTTTATATACCGTATATACTCGTGTATAAGCCGACCCGTGTATAAGCCGACCCCCCTACTTTTGCCCCCAAAACCTGGGAAAATTTATTGACTCGTGTATAAGCCGAGGGTGGACCCCAGCACAGGTATACAGCCCCCAGCAGTGTGGTATACAGCAGCCTCCCCAGTGGTATATACAGGCCCCAGCAGTGTTACAGCAGCAGCCCCAGTGGTATATACAGCAGCAGCCCCAGTGGTAGTATACACGCAGCCCCAGTAGTATATACAGCCCCAGTGGTAGTATACACGCAGCCCCAGTAGTATATACAGCCCCAGTGGTAGTATACAGCCCCAGTGGTAGTATACAGTCCCAGTGGTAGTATACAGCAGCCCCAGTGGTATATTCAGCCCAGTGGTAGTATACAGCAGCCCCAGTGGTATATACAGCCCCAGTGGTAGTATACACGCAGCCCCAGTAGTATATACAGCCCCAGTGGTAGTATACAGCCCCAGTGGTAGTATACAGTCCCAGTGGTAGTATACAGCAGCCCCAGTGGTATATTCAGCCCCAGTGGTAGTATACAGCAGCCCCAGTGGTATATTCTGCCCCAGTGGTAGTATACAGCCCCAGTGGTAGTATATAGCCCCAGTGGTAGTATACACACAGCCCCAGTGGTAGTATACACACAGCCCCAGTGGTAGTATACACACAGCCCCAGTGGTAGTATACAGCCCCAGTGGTAGTATACAGCCCCAGTGGTAGTATACAGCCCCAGTGGTAGTATATAGCCCCAGTGGTAGTATACAGGGCCCCAGCAGGGCCCCCCTCATAATTTGGCGCCCCCACCTCCCTTTCTGGGCCCCCGGCATGCAGCGCTGCGCATATACATTACCTGTCTAGTAGCTGTCACCCTCCGATGGCGGATCGCGGCTCCCGGCTCCGGGCTCCATCTTCCTCGCTGTCTTCCTGCTGTGTGACCGGGGCGCAGCGCGATGACGTCATCGCGAAGCCAGCCGGTCACCTGACAATCAGGAAGACAGAGAGGAAGATGGAGCCCAGAGCCGGGAGCCGCGATCCGCCATCGGAGGGTGACAGCTGCTAGACAGGTAATGTATATGCGCAGCGCTGCATGCGGGGGGGCCCAGAAAGGGAGGTGGGGGCGCCAAACTTTTTAGGGGGCCGTATTGACTCGCGTATAAGCCGAGGGGGGGACTTTTCAGCCCAATTTTTGGGCTGAAAAACTCGGCTTATACGCGAGTATATACGGTAGCTCACTGTTTCCAGGGGCAAGGTGCAATAAGATTAACTATTTGGTGCAGACTTGTACTGTTTGACTTCAGTGTATGATTACTGTTGTACCATTGGTGTTAATAAATCAGGCATGAATACAGGGTTTGAGGGGGCCCCCTTCCCCTATGTGGTATTATACCCATTATTTTTGTGTTTTTTTGTAATGTTTGTTATTGGTTTTAAATGGTTTTAATTTGTGTGTCATTTTGCCTCAAATAAAGATATATTTTTTCATCTTACATTATTCGGATGTGGAGTGCAGGTTTTCTGTCAATTCTTTTTCTTCTAATGATAAATTTCTAGAGGAGGGCACTTCCGAACGTACGTAACAGAGCCACATGAGTGCTCTCACTAAATTCAGGTTTCTTTCCTACTGCAGGCCTTATGAACATTTGAATTTAGGGCCGCAAAATGTCATGGAGGTGAAGAAGGAGAAGGAAGAGGAGAATGGTGAAGTCCAATGCTACAATAGGCACATTGTAAACTGCTATGGAATATGTATTCTCAATGAGGGAGGGACCGCCCAAATGTCTAAGTAAGAGTATTCCCTCCAAAACGTATGTTACAGGGCCATCTGTGGGTCCTCAGCAATCTCAGGTTTTCTGCCTATTGCAGGCCCTCTGAACATTTGAATGTAGGGTTACAAAATGTTATGGAGGAGGAGAGTGAAGCCCAACGCTACAATAGGCACATTGTAAACTGCTATGGAATATATATTCCACTACCCAAATGTCTAAGTAAGGCTGGGTTCACACCAGGGGTGGGCTGGTGCACTTCGCCCCGAGAGGCACTGTGTCTTATCCAGCCCTTGCAGTTGAGGAGCAGGGGGGGGGTTAGGTGCTGTCTGACGAGGTGAGGAGCGAGGGGGAAATGGGGGGATGCTGTTGGACGAGGTGACACTCTTACCATGCTTCCCGCCGGGCATGTCCAATGTCGGCTGCTGTGATACATGCAGGTGCGGCCGCAAAGCAGAGCCACCGGCCCATTTCAGTATGGGGGCAGCCCTAGATGAGGCAAATTCCACCAGTGCCCCCTTGCCACCTGGGCCAGTCAGCCCCTGGGTCACACTTGATCCATTATTGGCCTTGGATCCGTTTGGCATAATTTTTTGCACTTTTGTTCTAAGTCCTAAAACTGATGCCAAAAACTGATGCTGCACTCAAGTGTGGCTGCTTTCACATCACATATTTTTTCCTGTCCATGGAATCCAACTTTTTGTAGGCTATGTGTGACCCTGGCCTAACTCACCTCTCCCCCTGTCTGACCACATTCTCTTCCCTCTCCTCTCCTTGTGTGCAACAGCCACTCCACCAGCTCAATCATCCTCACAGAAATCTCAAAATCCTTAATTTACACTCATTCTCTGAGTCCCTTCTCTCTCTTTCAGACATAGCTTCCTTACATGACACAGATGCTGCTGCCACTTTACATAACACTACAATAACAGCAGCACTCGATGCGGCTGCGCTCTTCATGCACAGCAAAACTCCTACAATCAACAGGCAACCAAGGCAGGCCAGCCTGACCAATGAACTGAGACAGGCCTCCAGGGTAGCTGAGTGGAGATGGAAGAGATCCCATTCTGCTGAGCACTTTGTCGCATACAAGCAGTCCCTTGCCAACTTCAAATCCACACTCACTGCTGCAAAACAAACTTACTTCTCATCTCTCATATCCTCCCTGTCTCACAATCCTAAACAGCTATTCAAAACTTTCACTTCTCTCCTCTGTCCCTCAGCAGCTCCTTCCTCTCCTCTCATTTCTGCTGAAGACTTTGCCTCTTTCTTTAAGCAGAAGTTTGATTACATCAGAGAAAGCTTTGGCCCACAGCCCCCTATGCCCCTCCTCATAACTGCTCAGCCCTGTTCTTCCAAAACCAGCTTGTCTACCATGTCAATAGATCAGCTCTCCTCTCTTCTGTCAAGATCACATGTCACCACTTGTACGCTTGACCCGCTCCCGTCCCACCTCGCCGCAGTCTTCATCCTAACCCTAACACATCTCTTCAACCTTTCACTTACAAATGGTGTGTTCCCCTCATCCTTCAAACATGCTTCAATCACACCCATCCTCAAAAAGTCCTCCCTTGACCCATCCTCTGTGTCTAACTATCGACCAATCACTTTTCCCTTATGCCTCAAAACTGCTGGAACAGCATGTCAGCATCTTGAACTGTTCTCCCACCTCTCCTCCTGCCCCCTCTTTGACCGGTTACCATCTGGTTTCCAACCACAACACTCTACTGAAACTGCCCTAGCTAAAGTTACCAATGACCTACTAACCGCCAAGAGAAAGCGACACTACTCTGTCCTCCTCCTCCTAGACCTGTCTTTCGTATTTTACACTGTAGAACATTCCCTCCTGTTACAGATTCTCTCATCTCTTGACATCACAGACTTGACCTGGTCCTGGATCTTGTCATATCTAACAGACCGACATTCAGTGTCTTCCTCTCCCGCATCACCTCCTCACCTTGCCCCCTGTCCGTCAGTGTTCCCCAAGACTCAGTTCTAGGACATCTACACTTCTCCATCTACACCTTTGGCCTGGGTCAGCTCATAGAATCCAAAGACTTTTAGTATCATCTCTATGCTGATGACACGCAGATCTACCTCTCTGGACCTGACATAACCTCCTTACTAACCAATACACCACAATGTCTGTCCGCTATTTCATCTTTCTTTTCTGCTCGATTTCTAAAACTGAACATGGACAAAACATAATTCATCATCTTTGCTCCATCTCACTCTACCCCTCCACCAGACCTATCCATAAAAAGTCAATGGCTGCTCACTTTCCCCAGTCCCGCATGCATGGTGCCTCGGGGTGTTCCTTGACTCTGCTCTCTCTTTCAAGCCACATATCCAAGCCCTTGCCATCTCGTGTCAACTACAACTCAGAAATATCACCAGGATTTGTACATTTTTTGACCAAGAAACAGCAAAAACACTCATGCATGCCCTTATCATCTCACGCCTCAACTACTGCAACCTCCTACTCTCTGGCCTCCCCTCTAGCACTCTTGCACCACTCCAATCTATCCTAAACTCTGCTGCCCGACTAATCCACCTGTGTCCCCGTTATTCTCCAGCCTCTTCTCTCTGCAAAGCCCTTCACTGGCTTCCTATTGTCCAGAGGCTTCAGTTCAAGACCCTAACTATGACATACAAAGCCATTCACAATCTGTCTCCTCCATACATCTGTGACATGGTCTCCTTGTCCTTACCTACATGCAACCTCTGATCCTCTCAAGATCTCCTTCTCTACTTCCCTGTTATCTCTTCTTCCTACCACCGCATACAAGATTTCTCCCATGCTTCCCCCATACTCTGGAACTCTCTGCGCCAACACAACAGACTCTCACCCACCGTGGAAACCTTCAAATGAACCTGAAGACCCACCTCTTCCGACAATGTCTACAACTTGCAATGATCCTCAGTCTACTGAACTGCCGAACAACCAGCTTAGCCCTCACCTAGTTTATCCTCACCCATCCCTTGTAGACTGTGAGCCCTTGCGGGCAGGATCCTCTCCCCTTCTGTACTCGTGTGTGCCTTGTATTGCTCATGTTTATTGTACAGTTCTTGTCTATGTATGCCCCTTTCCACATGTAACGCGCCATGGAATAAATGGCGCTATAATAACGAATAATAATAATAATGATAATAATAATAATGCTAGATAAAATTCAGTACTTGGATGAGAGAGGCCTACTCCACTGATTAAAAAGTGTGATTGCTTTTATGGTAGGTATAAAGGTACCGTCACACGCCGCCATATCGCCGTCGAGATCACTGGCAATTCCCAAATTCGACAATATGGAAACCACATCGCATGTGCGTAGTGGCGTGTGACTGGGCGATTCTATGGCGAGAAATCACTAGTGTAGCGTCGCCTGATTGCCCTGCACTGCAGAGAAATCAGACGATATCTATCAGGCGATTTCATCGGATTGTGCCGTGTGACAGGGTGATAGCGACGTACACAGCGATTCTGAAATAAATCTCATAGGCGTGCTTGGATGTTGTTTTTTTCGCGACGCATTCGCTGCAATTGGTGGGTGATACTGCGTTCCGATTGGCTGGCCGTGTCCGAGGTGCCATATTTGATGACCCTTCATGCAAGGCCGACCAATGGGAACACAGTTCTGTCCACCAATCGCAGTGGTAGGGGCAGGTGAAACACACTCAAGCACGCCCCGATCATAACAGTATGCCCACATCGCTGCTACGATTGTGGCGTGTGACACGGCGATGTGTGAAGGAAAGATCGCCTCCAGTCTTCTGCAGGCGATTTCCGGAACGCAGGATCGCCAAAGATCGCACACATGATCGCTACGTGTGACAGTTCCACAGCGATCAGAAAAAAGTGACCGAAACGCTCACGTCAAATCGCTAGCAATATGGAAGCTATATGGGGGCGTGTGACGGTACCTTAACCCACAGATTTCAGTCTGTTCAAAGGTGACTCATGTGGAGGATGTCAAATCAGTGACCAAATCTCAGACATATGCAAAAAATTATTGTTGCATATAAAATGTTTTGATAACTTAAAGGGAACCAACCACCTCAGATCACCCTAATACACAGTTAGTACATGTCCCTGCACCCTAAGGATACCTTTCCAGCACTGTTTTTGTGTAAAATCTTGCATTAGTATAACCGATATAATGACTTTATAAACTTACAAGCCTGGTGACTTCTGGGCGTATCCCTCCTTCTGTTATACTTCAGGGCTGTGCAGTGCATGGCTGTGCTCCCCTCCCTCCCTGCCTGCTGCCCTGCCCTGATGGGTGTGATCGTTATCTCCTCTGCACAGAGGGAGGAGGAGCACAGCCATGCAATGAATGCACAGCCCTGAAGTATAACAGAAGGAGGGATACGCCCAGAAGTCACCAGGCTTGTAAGTTTATAAACTCTTTATATATGAGTTATACTAATGCAGGATTTTACACAAAAACAGTGCTGGAAAGGTATCCTTAGGGTACAGGGACATGTACTAACTGTGTATTAGGTGATCTGAGGTGGTTGGTTCCCTTTAAAGTCATCAAGCTTGCTTAAGATAAGTGTTAAAATGTTTTTTGCATCATTACATCTTTTAAATATTGGTAACCTGTTTTTTCTAATGTTTGCTATGAAGAAAAAGGAGGGTGAGAATAACACACTAGTTATTTACAGTTGGTAGGATAAAGTGCCCTTCGACAATTAGGTAGACATACATAACTATAGGCTGATATTGATGAATACATCTGAATATGCTGGCACACAAACTGTATAAAATGCAAAATATGTTTATCTTGCCTAAACCTATGCAAAATAGTCACCTTTTTGGCAACCCCCACCTCTACATTTATGGGAATATCAGCATATTCATCAGGGATTTTTTTAATGGCAGTGAATCAAGTACCGTATTTGCAGTCAGTTTGGGTTTGGCCAGCTCATGTTGCTCATTCTGGTAATAAAGGAGATTACTGTGAAAAACCAAGGTCATTCCTAATACATGAATTTTAGCCATTTATAAAAAACAATTGGCATAATTAGAATAAACCTCAAATAAAAGAAAACCAAACATAACTAGCCTGTGCTAAGTGACTAAAATTCCAGCAAGTATCAACTTTTGATAGAAAAGAACAAAACCATGTTATGTAATTGATGATTTCATGTATTGCTTTAAATTGCTGTTACACAGGAATAGGTCTAATAGACCAGAATTAAATCACAGTGCCTGTGTTGTTTCATTTCCTTTACTACAGATTGAAATCAATACCTTACAAGTGATTTAATATGCCCTCTTGAAGCATATTATTATTCCTCCAAGAGAACATAATAACCTTATTGGTAGTTATGTTGTCTGTGGTCGCACCTCAGTGTAAAGCTGAGTGGGTGTCTCTGTACTGGGAGGGATATTCACTGTGAATTAGCCTTGGTGGAACCAGGCAGCTGGATTCAAAGGTTTCCATTGTAATTAGAATGATTAAGGCAAACAAAAACACATAGGGATTTCCGGCTTGTACTTTGTGCATACAAATTATGGAGCAGCAATGGCTGCACAGCATCTTCCTCTTCAATCCTCTTTAGATTAGGTGCTCACCAAAATCTCTACTCCTATTATTATACAGCACTATAGACAAAACTGTTGATTAGAATTTACAAGAGGCGTTTAATATAAACCTTTAAACAACAAGTATTTGATTAGATTCAACACTTATTATTAATATGAATGATGATTAAATGACACAATGGATATAAAATGTAAAATTATTTCAACAGCTAATATAGAGTGTTTTCTGGTATGGATTGTGTTATGGATAGGATAAAAACATCCCATTCCACTGGCTTTATGTCTTGTGTGATGATAAATAAAATTAGGGTAGGGACACACTGACGTTAAAAAAAACGGTCCGTTTCTCATCCAGGAGAGTTGGACGAGTGACATCCGTTTTTTGTTCCATGTGGCATGTAATTGCTATGTGAGTGTGCGATTTGTTTCTCAATTAACATCCAAGTGGTGTCCGTGTGATATAAGTGTGCAATGCATTTTCTTTTCTCAGCAGCTCTTAGGCTGGGGTCACACTTTAAAATCGAATTGCATTCACCGCATCCAGATCCGGATGCGGTGAACGCAATTGCGGTCCCACACATTTTTTATGAAAAATGTGTGGAGGGAACCGCATTGCGATAACCGGATGGCTCAGGATGTGCAATCCTGAGCAATCCGGTTCCCGTATACTTTGCTTATCCCGGCTTATCCCGGCAGGACGTTCAGTTTTGTGCCAACAACTACAGAGTTGCCAATTAGTTAACATCAAATATGAGTGGTAAAAGGTCTGCTGACGGTAGAAAGTGGAATAGGCGTGTTGGAAAGGGTAAAACTCTTTGTGTCTGTGGGGTAGATGCTAAACTAACAGAAACATCTGCTGAACAAATACCGTCTTCAAGCCAAACTAAAATGTCTACTTCTTTTCGTGAACAATCTGCTACCATTCCTTTCTTGCGCAGAAGAGCATCGCTAAAACTTGTAGATGAGGCCCAAAAAGAACAGGTGCTTCAATGGACATCAAGCACCCCATCAAGTAGACTCTCTTCCACCTCAACTTCAAGATCACAAATACTCCAGTCCTCAGAGGTGTCACCCCAATCGCACTTGCTTCCTCACAGCTCACAAGTCTCCAGCCGCCCTACTGACTGTGGGTTAAGACAGATTGGGGAGTCTGCAGAGCTGTTCACTCATACTATAGCCTGGGAATCAGCTCTGCTCCAAAGCTTCATTGTTGAGTCAAGATGAGGAAATTATCTGCACCGATGCCTAAAATCTTTTCGAGTTGGATCCTGGCCCACATGAAGAAGGATCCAAGCATATTTTAGACCAGGGGTCTCAAACTCGGTTGGGTTGGTGGGCCGCACGTAGAAAAAAATTGATATCGGGGGGCCGCATTGCTTGTAGGACTAAAGGTACCGTTACACGTCGCAACATTGCATGCAATTTCACAGGCAATTTGCTGGTTGCAGTGAAATCATGGACACATTGTTCTATTTTCTTGCTGTGTACAAATGTAACAATGTGTCCATGATTTCACTGCAACCAGCAAATTGCCAGTGACATTGCATGCAATGTTGCGACAAGTAACGGTACCCTAAGTGACATTTTAGCAATACCAGAATTTTTTGCTCAATCTAGTAAAGTACAAATTATGATCTTCTTGTAGTAATGTCCCCACCCTGGTCTCCATCTTGTAGTAATGTCCCCATCCTGGTCCTCGTCATGTAGTAATGTCCCCATCCTGGTCCTTGTCATGTAGTAATGTCCCCATCCTGGTCCTCGTCATGTAGTAATGTTCCCATCCTGGTCCTCGTCATGTAGTAATGTTCCCATCCTGGTCCTCATCATGTAATAATGTCCCCATCCTTGTCCTCGTCATGTAGTAATGTCCCCATCCTGGTCCACCTCTTGTAGTAATGTCCCCATCCTGGTCTCTATCTTGTAGTATGTGTCCCCATCCTGGTCCTCTTCTTGTAGTAATGTCCCCATCCTGGTCCCCATCCTATATTAATGTCCCCATCCTGGTCCTCCTCTTGTAGTAATGTCCCAATCTTTTAGTAATGTTCCCTCCCTTGTCATCTTGTAGTAATGTCCTGGTCTCTGTTCTTTTTGTTCTCTCGCTCACACACTCACATAGGGCTTGTCCACACACCTGCGCTCTCAGTATTTAGCGCTTCTGCGCTAAATACTTAGGTTTTAACAGAGAAGTGCAGGTGCGTGTATGTGGGGGCTTTCAGCAGACGCTGTCCCTGGTTACCCGATGTGGTAAGTGAAAACACCTGCTGGTGTTGAGCGCTGTCAGACATCAAGAGCACCACCTTTTTATGAATGCGACATTATATGACCGCCTGCACCTCCCTCACAGACCAGCAGTTTGTCTGGGACACACAACTCAATCTTGGCTCAGCACAGCAGCCAGCCCTTGGTCCCTCTGATGTGGACAAGTAAAAGACTATTTCCTATCCATGCCAAAGCTAAGAGGTTGAATTTCACGATCTGCAAGCTGTTGGCTATGGAAATGCTGCCTTTCCAGCTGGTGGATACAGAGGATTTTCGAGACCTTATGACCTCGCAGTGCCCCAGTACAAGATGCCCAGTCACCACTACTTCTCGAAGAAAGCTGTGCCTGCGCTACACCAGCATGTTGCACACAACATCACCACTTCTTTGAGAAACTCTGTATGTCAGAGGTTCCCAACTCCAGTCCTCAAGGCACACCAACACTGCAGGTTTTCAGGATTTCCTTAGAAATTGGAATCATTCCCAGTGCAGGTGATTCAATTATCACCTGTGCAATACTAAGGAAATCCTGAAAACCTGCACTGTTGGTGTGCCTTGAGGACTGGAGTTGGGAACCTCTGCTGTATGTGACAGGGTGCATTTCACCACAGACACCTGGACGAGTAAGCATGGACAGGGGCGTTACATTTCACTGATTGGGCACTGGGTGACTATGGTGACAGCAGGAGAAGCGGCTGCTGTAGAAGTCTTGCCATCCTCACGGGTTGTGCGTCATACCTCTGTATCTAGAAGTTCCTCCACTGTTTCTGCCTCCTCCACCACTTCTAGGGTCTCCACCTGCGCCCAAAGCCTGTCTGGTAATATGACCCGCATTCAAACTGCGCAGAAGGAATCCAGCACACCTCCTTACTATGCTGGCAGCAGGGCTCAATGCCATCAGGCGGTGTTTACATTAAAATATCTGGGAAATGTGAGTCACACAGTTGAGGAATCAATAGTTGTCTCCACTGAACCTGCAGCCAGGCAAGGCCGTGTGCGACAATTCTGCAAACCTGGGTGCAGCAAGGTGACACACGTGCCTTGTATGGCCCACTATACAGGCCTAGATGCTCTTCTGCAGAGGACACGGTCGCTGTGTGCTCACATCCGCCGTTCGCATCCCGCACTCAGTGACTTGCATCGCTACAGAAGTCGTTTGGCCTGCCGGTTCACCGCCTGAAATGTGATGTGCTGACACAATGGAATTCCACTCTGCACATGTTGCAGCGACTTTGGCAGCAACGACAAGCCCTGGTGCAATATGGTATGATGTATAGCCTGGGCCAACACGATCCAGAGGAGGGGCAAATCACGCTGCGTGAGTGTTCTCAGATCAAGGACCTATCCACCCTTCAGCAGAGTTTTGAAATGGCTACTAAGATGTTTAGCGCTGATCATGCCATTATCAGCATGACTATTCTGGTCATTTACATGCTGGAGCCCATTTTAACCAATATTCGGAGTCATGTGGTGGGCCAAGAGGAAGGGGAAGAAGTACAGTAGGAGGCGTATGCGGAAGGGATAACAAGATCTCAAAGGTCCAGATAGTTGGCAGCACTAAGGCGGCTGACATGGGAGGGTGAGGGCAGGGGTGAACCTAGCCTCTCTGCTGCCTGAGGCGAACTACAGAACGGCGCCCTTCCCCCCCAACTCAAGGATGTCAGCGCCATCACACACACATAGAGGAACCACAGAAGAATCCAGAATAAGGGTCATTAATGGCAATGGCGGCTTGGCACAACCTACAGACACACAATAATGGCGGCAGAGCGGTGCTCCTGTAGCAGACACAGTCCTGCATCTTTATAGCACAGGAGGCAGCACTGATTGCAATCTATTATCTCTGGCACATGCCTACAAAACTCTGGGCAGCTCCAATGTGGCACTACCTGGCACTGACTAGTCAGACATGTCCATTATGCCGCACCGTCCACACACCACAGGTAACGACTTACAGTCTAAGCGTCAACAAGCCGCCACCGCACTAAGGCTACTTTCACATTTGCGTTCCCCTCCGCAGCGTTCTGCGGAGGGGATCCGCAATGTGACCGCAGCACCGCAAGCCCCTATCTTTATAATTGGAGCGCACGGTGCTGCGCTTGACTGCGCACCCATTCACTGCCATATGTGATCTGTGCGCAGGCGGATGCCTGCGCACAAATCACCCAGTCTCGTCCGCACCAGAAATGCAACATGTTAATTATTAATAATTAATTATAATATTAAACACCTTAGCCCACTCCTAACAACGTGTAATATACTCCAGCAGTCACTGTACCTGTAAGTGTAAAAAATCGGATATGGATGATTGGTCACATGACGTCTACTCAGACCACGGGAGGGGGGGGCGCTAAGATGAACTCTTGCCCCGGGTGCCAGAAAACCTAGATACACCTCTGCTCCTGGGTGCACATGTATACAATGCAGGGTCACTCCTGGGCGCACATGTGTACGGTGCAAGGACACCTCTGGGCAAACATGTGTACAGTGCAGGGTCACTCCTGGGCACACATGTGTACAGTGCAGGGACACTCCTGGGCACACATGTGTACAGTGCAGGAACACTCCTGGGCACACGTGTACAGTGCAGGGACACTCCTGGGCACACGTGTACAGTGCAGGGACACTCCTGGGCACACGTGTACAGTGCAGGGACACTCCTGCGCACACGTGTACAGTGCAGGGACATTCCTGGGCACACGTGTACAGTGCAGGGTCACTCATGGGCACACGTGTACAGTGCAGGGACACTCCTGGGCACACGTGTACAGTGCAGGGACACTCCTGGGCACACATGTGTACAGTGCAGGGACACTCCTGGGCACACGTGTACAGTGCAGGGTCACTCCTGGGCACATGTGTACAGTGCAGGGACACTCCTGGGCACACGTGTACAGTGCAGGAACACTCCTGGGCACACGTGTATAGTGCAGGGACACTCCTGGGCACACGTGTACAGTGCAGGGACACTCCTGGGCAGACATGTGTACAGTGCAGGGACACTCCTGGGCACACATGTGTACAGTGCAGGGACACTCCTGGGTACATGTGTACAGTGCAGGGACACTCCTGGGCACACGTGTACAGTGCAGAGACACTCCTGGGCACACATGTGTACAGTGCAGGGACACTCCTGGGCACATGTGTACAGTGCAGGGACACTCCTGGGCACACGTGTACAGTGCAGAGACACTCCTGGGCACACATGTGTACAGTGCAGGGACACTCCTGGGCACATGTGTACAGTGCAGGGACACTCCTGGGCACACGTGTACAGTGCAGAGACACTCCTGGGCACACGTGTACAGTGCAGGGACACTCCTGGGCACACATGTGTACAGTGCAGGGACACTCCTGGGCACATGTGTACAGTGCAGCTCCTCTCACCCCCTCTCTCTCCTTTCTGCTTGCAGCTCCTCTCACCCCCTCTCTCTCCTTTCTCCTTGCAGCTCCTCTCACCCCCTCGCTCTCCTTTCTCCTTGCAGCTCCTCTCACCCCCTCTCTCTCCTTTCTCCTTGCAGCTCCTCTCACCCCCTCGCTCTCCTTTCTCCTTGCAGCTCCTCTCACCCCCTATCTCTCCTGGCACCCCCTCTTACCTCCTCTTGTCTTCCAGCTCCTCTCACCTCCTAATCGCACCCTCTCTTTCCTGCCAGCTCCTCTCTCCTCCACTCTCTGCTCACCTCCTCTCCTCGCAGCTCCTAATCGCACCCTCTCTCTCCACCGCTCTTCTCTCACCTCCTTCTTCTCGCATCCCCTCTATCCTTCAGTGAACTCTCTCCTCCGTTCCCCTTGCAGCTCCGGTCTCTTCCAGCATGTGTCCCATGGTCTGTCTTGCGGGACACTCACTGATGATGTCACCGCCCTCTCTGTGCAGAGCAAAGCTGCAGGGGCGGGAAATTTGAAAGCAGAGAGAGGCCGGCGTGCTGCACTGCTTTATTATATATCGCGGGCGGCTGCGGCTCCTATGCCAGTAGCTATCCGCAGGGCGCCTGCCAGCTTGCCGCCCCCTATAAAGCGCCGCCTGAGCCAACACTTCATATTGGCTCATGGTTAATGCGGCCCTGGGTGAGGGAGAGGGAACAACGAAGGCGCATGGTAGCAGCCAAACTGTTGCTGAAGTTGCATGGAGCTGAGGAAGAAATGGATTACAAAGAGGCGATGGGCATGGAAGACTAAGCAAATGAGGAAGATCTTGATCACATTTCTGTTGTGCGAGGTTGGGGGGGAGAGGGCAGTGGTAGAAAGCGTAAATGCTACCTAGCCACCACCAACACAACAAGGACTTGGGCCTCCTGGATATGCAAGACACATGAGTGTCTTCTTGCTGCACTACCTGCAACATGATCCTCGGATTGTTAGAATTCGAAGTAATGCTTACTACTGGGTTGACACACTGTTAGATCCCCAGTACAAGAGTAAATTTGGCCAAATGATTCCTGCCCTGGAAAGGGACGCACGCATGCAGGAGTATCAATAAAAGCTTTTACACAACCTTAGTACTGCTTTTCCCCAAAACACCAGTGGCGCACATAGTGAATATCGCAGTTTTAACTTTCCAACCCAGGGAACGTTGAGTCGTCATCGCTCAAATGTTAAACGTCTATCTGGTAACAACAATTATGTAGAATCGTTTCACCATTCTTTTAGACAATCCTTTGCAACGCCAGAAGAGAGAACAAGTTTGACACATATTGAGCACCTAGAGAGGATGATACAGGAGTATCTACAGTTGAATATCGATGCCATGACTGTGTAACTGGACCCTTGAGCATTTTGGGCTTCAAAACTGGAAAAATGGCCGAAGCTTGCCACTCATGCCTTGGAGATTTTGTAGTGCCCCGCAGTCAGTGTTCTCTCTGAACGTGTCCTTAGCGCTGCTGGTAGTGTGCTGACAGATAAGCACACGCGGCTTTCCAGTGACAGTGTAGACAGAATAACATTAATCAAGATGAACAAGTCATGGATCCACAAAGAATTTTCCACCCCTGTGTCAGCCTGGGAAGACTAAACGCTTGGGTACTTTTCAATGTGCTGCATTAAACTCCCCATTTCAATATCTCAACTTTGGGGCAATTGATGCCATATAAGTGGTGGCTGTACCTAATTTTTTTGAAAAATGGAGACTGTTGTTGGGGTCTTGTTGGTGTTTGTTGCTTGACTTGAGTAGGGTCCCCTGAGCTCAATACCTATCCCTGACACTACTGCCCCTGTTTCTGAATATTCAACCTTTTTGTCCATTGAACCAGTGATTAACAAATTTGATGTATTCACATCCACCATTTTTGGGTGCTTAAAAGCAATGATTACTACATCTCCCTTAATGTTTGCGTAAACTTGTTTTGGGCATCAAACCAGGCAAATGTGATGAATATATATGAACAGTTTTTGGGCCCTTAAAAGCATTGTTTAGTCAGTCTTCCCTGTCCACTAGGCCTATACAGGTCACTAACCTACATGACTTCCTCTAATAGGGAGCGCATGCATGAGCTTTGAGTTTATCCGGCCCAGTAGGCCTAAACAGGTCACTGACGTACCTCTCTATTATTTCCTATAATACTCCACAAAAGTTATACTTGTCACACCTGTGTGTGGCAGGGCCTAACATTGATGGGAGCACTTGCATGAGCTTTAAGTTTATTCGGTCTACAAGGACTAAACAGGTCATTGACCTACCTGACTAGTTTTTTTCGGTAATATTCCACGATTCTTATAGTTGACACACCTATGTGTGGCAGGGCATAACATTGATGGGAGCGCTTGCATGAGCATTGAGTTTATCCGGCCCAGTGAGCCTGAGATTATTGACCTATCTGACTAGTTTTTTTCCTTTAATACTCCATGAAACTGATAGTGGTCCCACCTGTGTCTAGCGGGGCATAACATTGATGGGAGCATTTGCATGAGCTTTGAGTTTATCCAGCCCAGTAGGCCTAAACAGTTCACTGACCTACCTGACTAGTTTTTTTGGTAAAACTCCATGAAACTGATAGTGATCCCACCTGTGTGTGGCGGGGAATAACATTGATGGGAGCGCTTGCATGAGCTCTGAGTATATCCAGCCCAGTAGCACTAAAAAGGTCACTGATTTACCTCTGTCATTTTTCCTGTAATACTCCACAAAATATATAGTTGCTGAGAAATGTTTAACCTTGAAATGCTAGGCCAGGTCCTGTTCCAGACCCTGTGCCATGCAGGCTGGCTGGGCCATTCAGCAATTTTTGGTCTGGGACAATTGATGTCATTTTGCTGTGGTTTGACCCTTTGGGAAGAGTGGGGACTCTTGATGGGGTCCCCTTGCTGTGTGGTACATGATTTGAGAATGGCGTGACATGCCTATAGCTGTGTCTCATCCTCCTTTTACTCCTCCACCTCTTTTTACTTAATGTAGTAAACTACTGCCAATTTTCCCCTGTAACTCATTCAGTTGTCAATTGAAAGTCAGTTTCACTCACCTCTGAAATTTTAGGTGAATGTTAACCACCTTCTATTTTGAAGTGCTTTGGAAGACTGTGCAGGCTGGCACAGGCCGTGTCTCGTGCACCCATGCTACGCCATGGGACTATTTGTACTGTGGGGTAGATTGTTGTCACTTTTCCTGGTGTTTGTTGTCTATTCTGAGTAGGTTGGCAGCTTTTGGACACTTTTGAAAGTGTTTTCTATGTGTTTGCTGTAGTCTGCCATTGATTTCAATGGGGTTCAATGGTGTTCGACCATCATTCAATTAACAATTAGTCGAACACACCCCAATTCTGTGAATCAAATCGAATTCGAACACTTAGGTGGTGGCTTATCACTACTGGTCAGTTCTTTGGGAGATCAAGATGGCGTGACCCAGCTCCGTGACCCTGGGAGTACAGAAAAAGGGGATATTTGCAGGGGAAAGTTTGTGAAGCCACCTGTGGTGTTCGGCCAGGGATGGCCGAGGCTGCAGATTTGAGACCCCTGGGGCAAATGGTAATGCAGCCGGGATATTATCTCTCCCCACAGGTGGAGCGGGGCCAAGGGAGAGTGTGGACAGGCATTTGCAGGGACAGGGCTCTAACTTACTGCTAACCACTCCTCCTGACCAGAAGATGGGGCCCTCACTAATTAGGGTTCTCCTGAATCCCCTAGTACGGTATTGTGATGGTGTTGTATGCAACTCTGTGTCTCGGTTTGCAACCCCTCTCACCTGGGAACAGTGACACCACACTTATGGAGTAGATGAAGCATCACTGTGGCGACCAGTCTGCAGGAACGTCACATTCCCTGTTGGCAAAACACAGCACGTTTGCTGGCTGCAAGAACAGGTACAAGATTTTATGCAAAGAAACTTACAATACTTATAAATATCAACGCAATCTTTGCAAGGTCACCTAGACAAAGTGTCCCTTAGTCTAATCAAAAGTATGCATTCAGTGGGAACCGCCCTAACCCACCTTTGTTTGTCCTCGGGCTTGGCTATGGTTTTCTAGGTCTGGCCACATTTGGCTCTTCAGCCACGTCGACGGTTTATATTTAAGCCAGGTCGGGCTGTCTGAGGTAAAGTGCAATAATGTTCAGACCTGCACCTCAACATGTTGGCTTGAAAACCAACAAAAGGCACGTTAAGAAGTGCAACCTTTTACAAGAATTGTTCTGATAATATCACCGTCCATATTCATATTGTCCTTTGTTATCATAATCAACAGTTATGTACACACACGTGGCCTGGCAGGCTAACTAAAATGCTTATTTACATCCTCTTATATACATTTCTAATACCTAGCCAGGTAACTTATGAACTATCTTAATGACTCTCTAGTTAACTATATACAATCAAAACCTATCCAGTTACTTCTATTTACATTCACATATTAATCCAGTCTTAGTAGGGCTGTTGCTTCCATGGAAACACATTTGGCAACTGGCAACCTTCTCTGCAGGGGAGCATTTGCAACCCTCCTCCATAATCGCTGGAAAAATGGATGCCTCTACCAAGGCTTCGTTGACGGTGGGGCAATCTGTCCTGTTCAAGTATAGGTGGTCGGCGGGACCAGACAGCAGGTGGTGGTGAAGCTGGCACTGGTGCCGCAGCCGGAGCTAAAGCTGCAGGGGGAGTCATAGATTCATGGACTGCTGAGCTTAGAGACGGCACCTATGCTGACATCTTCCTCACATTCAAGGCATACCACCCACGGTGGCCTACTGTCAAGCGCTTAGTTGACGCTGACCTTGCTGGATGCTGCTGTGTATGTGTTTGTCTTTAAGAGCTGCATGGTTGATAGTTGTGAAAGTCCTGGGCCTCCTGTGTTGTGCTCCAGAACTCCATTCACTATGAGGTTCGGCTGCTGGTTGAGGGGTTAATGTGTGACTCACCTGGGCTCCCTCCCCATGGCCTTTAAGTAGCTGTTGGTGGTGCTGTTGATAGAGTTTCACTCTATGTCTGGAAGCCGTGCTGTGCTGACCTGTGTGTTTGTGTGGCTGATGTCCTTTCCTTTGGAGTTGCTGTATCCCAGTTCTGTGGAGGGAGGTGAGGGGGGAATAGCGCAGGGCTGGTGGAGGAGTTTTAGGAAGAGGCTGGAGGCCTGAACATTCTCACCTTCAGAGATACCTTCAGGATCAGGGCCATTCAGGGTTCCTAGACTAGGGTCAGACTAGTCATCCCTGGTCACCATGCCTATAACTGCTATTCCCTCATCAGCATTCTCACTACACCGTGACACCTATGTGCTAGGTGTATTCCACCCATTCTCCCGGGCACAGGTCTCTGCCGGGGAACTCCTTGGGCAGATGGAACTCGACATCCCTCTGGTTCACAAATATCTCATTAATCATGTGGTGCTCCCGGATAAAGCCCCACCCCTTATGAGGAAGTTCACTACTGTGCCTCATCTCCATTCCTGCTGGTTAGTGGCTCAAGCCTTATGGGCCTGGCTCTTGGCTTTTAGATTTTTGTTCTCATGGGCTCACCGCCCAAGCTGGTATCTCTGATTCTCTGCCTCCTGTCATTACCGGCGATATTCTGCCTCGGGAATTATCTCTAGCACATCTCATCTCCCACACGGGCCTCCTCTGACTGGGCCTCAGCGGGTAACCCTATTAGTTTGACCCCATTAGTTCGCTCCATCGGAAGTGGACCGCCTCCACCTGGGCTGCTGTTAGGCAATGGTTAAGGCTGCAGTGAGGCTGACAACCTTTCTCCTGGGACCTCTCTCTTTTCCCTCCCCACGTCTCTGGGCGCCTGGTCTGGTTTTGGGGCTGGAAGGGGTTTCAGGGGCCCTATTTAGGCACCTTCAACTACGGGGGCAGCGGTACTTGCTGTTGTCATCGCTGCTCTGGGGCCGGGTCTCTCATGAGCTGGGGGCAGTGGCTCGAACAGTGGCTGTGTTGCTTTCTCTAGCAAGTCCTTCACCATTTGTTAACGGCGGTCATCTGGACCCAGAGAAGCTGCTTGCTCAGCTCCTCTATCTCCACCCTTAGGAGATCCTTGTCGACAGGTGGCAATGGGTCTGGAGACACTCGCAGGCCACCGGTAGAGTCCACCTCCTCGACCCCAGGTGCCAATGCTTTTCCTCGGCTTTCCACCATTGCGCCATCCAATCTCCGTGCAACACTCTCCACAGTGTGCTCTTGTTCTCCGCCACCCTGTCATGGTTGTCTACCGCTCTCTCTGCTGTCGGCCACACCAGGGGACGGGGTACCCAGGTTTTTCAGCAAACCCCCTTTGCTCTCTGTGGATACATTTTTCATTCTCTGTGCTTGCCCATCCCACAATGGGAGGCTGCGGCATTTCTTCTGGCCAGCACATGGCGTTAGTGTATGGTGGCCGCCATTAATCAGGTCTTCAAAGTACAGTCTTTTAAGCACACAGTGTTTTAGGCACACGGGACCCGGTGTTAGCGGGGGTCCGAATCTTGTTTGGGCTTCCGAATGTCATGGCCATTATATTCTAACTAATTTTTCACATTTATTCTTAGATAGCTTTCAGTAGCTTTCCAATGTGTTCTTGGTTCCTGTTCACACAATGCAATAATACTTGTTAGCCATAGGCTTTTTCCTTTGAAAACATGAAGTGTCGGTGTGCAGCAGAATTTCTCT
The DNA here is from genome assembly GCA_033576535.1 of Allobates femoralis. Taxonomy (NCBI): domain Eukaryota; kingdom Metazoa; phylum Chordata; class Amphibia; order Anura; family Aromobatidae; genus Allobates; species Allobates femoralis. The sequence continues at coordinate 353,891,014 of JARQOC010000001.1, forward strand.
TTAGTAAGTACCGTATATATATATTTTCATGCCAGGCCAGCACCCACCATTAGAGGTGTGCGCCCATCTTTGTATATTATATGTAGCATTTTTGGAGCAGCACCCTCCCCCACCCAGTAGCTGCTATGAGAACCTACACAGTCCTGAAAATTTCCTTTATAAGCAGGTCTTAATTGCACATAGGGCATTATCCCATACACACATCCAGACTGCAGACATGAGGTTTTTAGTTAGGACCCATTAGAGTGAAAAAACCTTGAAAGCGGTTACTGGGCTTCCGGATGTCATGGCCATTACATTCTAACTAATTTTTCACATTTATTCTTAGATAGCTTTCAGTAGCTTTCCAATGTGTTCTTGGTTCCTGTTCACACAATGCAATAATACTTGTTAGCCATAGGCTTTTTCCTTTGAAAACATGAAGTGTCGGTGTGCAGCAGAATTTCTCTTTAGTACGAATCTTGTTTGGGACGCCAAATGAGATGCCAACCAGGGCCGTGGGGTACTCAGAGCCAGGCCGGTCAGTTCTTATGGAGATCACGGTGGCGGTGAC